>VDFB02000002.1:181630572-182230572 GCA_007258455.2 Sequoia sempervirens
AAGCATAAGAACAAAAGAACACACAAGTGTTGAGAATGAATTGGATGAAGCTTCGATCGTCAATCCAACTAGTTGTGGATTAGATCTAGGCTGATTGTTTGAAAAAGATAACATGTACTCACTCTGAGCCACAGAACTAGTTGTCCCCGAGGTGAGAAAGCCCAAAAGGTAAGATACATATGCTAGTTACTATGCACTCACAAACACAAAAGTGGCTATGGGGAAAAGTCATGCCACTAGTTGGGCTTCCCACTCACCATATTTAAAAGTTATACATGTTGATAACTTTAACAAGGCGCCACAAAGAAAAATGATATGAACAAAAAGAAAGGTACCATAGTCATGCAAGTTGCATTATGCAAGGTGGCAAAAAGGAATTCAAAAAGTAAAATGCCAAAAATGTAAAGTGTAAAAGATGTTCAAAGGAGTCTTGTTCAGTTTATGCAAGGTCAATCACTTCGGGAACATTCTTTCTAATTTCTCCAAGAGAGGACCAATCAAAGAATAAAAGATTCACAACTTAGGGGATGCAGTGTGTCGTATCAGGCCACCAAGAGGAACATAATATGCTAAGATAGATAACACTTATGAAGGACATCACACCCAATGTCATCCACAAAGTGATGAATGCATCATATAAACGACAAGGCTACACTAGGAACAAGGAATGCACATGAATTATGGTAATGGATGCCCCCCACTTTAAAGGAATTGCTACACATCATTCTGTGAGCAATTACTTTGAAGTAGAGAAGAAAAGAAAAAGAAAAAGGAAAACAAGACATGAGAGCCAACTTGGAAAGCCCTATGCCAAGTCATATGTTTCGAAGTTAGGTTGTGCCATGTCAGGAGAAAATAAAGAAAGGGAGTTGCCCCCAAAAAAGAAAACACACCAAACACATAAGGGATCTATGGATTTTGGGTCAGTATGTTCGTTGTTGCAATGTGTTAATGAAAGAGCGTGGAACTATCATCATTCCCCAAATCACATAGAACTAGAAGAATGACACAAAGAGAGTGAAAACAAAAGAAAATGAAAGTCCGTTTTGGGTCAACATGGAAGAGACATTGCGATCTCAACGCCTTGCATCGTCCCCAAAAGGAAAACACAAGCAAATTGAATATGAAAAATCTTTTCGGTTAATATGAAGGAGACATTTTGGTCTCAATGCCTTGCATCATCCCCAAAAAGGAGAACAAAACAAAAAGAGAAAAATACAAGGACCTTGTGGGTCAACATGGAAGAGACATAGGGCGTCTCTATGCTTTGCGTCATCCCCAAAAGGAAAACACAAAACAAAAACAAAAAAAGACAAGGACCTTTTGGGTCAACATGGAAGAGACATAGGGTGTCTCCATGCTTTGCGTCATCCCCAAAAAGGAGAACAAAACAAAAAGAGAAAAATTCAAGGACCTTGTGCGTCAACATGGAAGAGATATAGCGCGTCTCTACGCTTTATGTCATCCCCAAAAGGAAAACAAAAAACAAAAGCGAAAAGGACATTGTATGACATATAGAAGAAGAGAGATACGAATAGAAGAAGTGTACGAAGAGAGATAAAACATAAAACACACGATACAAGGGAACACAATACACACATGAAAAGGAAAAAAAAGGAGAAAAAGAAGAAAAAGCTAAAAGAAAAAGGCTAGTTAGGTGAATGTTATTCAACAATATAACAAGTCATCCACCTCCCAATTATGTTCAGTGTAATGTGAGGGCGGTTGATTGTCCAAAGGAAGAAATGCAAGCATCGAATTAGGAGTGGTACCCGGTTCTTCACTTGATGGAGAATATTTATCATTTAAGCTCATTATAGATGAAAATAAAGAGTTTAAATTATTGTTTATTTCTTCATCTATTGTAGAAATCTCCACATCATCATCATCATCAAGATTAATGACAACAGGAGGACCAAGGGTGATTTCTAAAGATGGATGCATCAAGATTTGTGGTTGTTGGATTGGTTTAGGTTGTTTTGAACATTGTACCAGACTATCTTGTGGTGAGTCAGGAGAAGGAGGGTGGTCGTCTATTACTTTTTTCAAAGGCTGAGGTTGATTGTCTTTATTTTCTTCTAGGCCAGACTAACGAGCAAGGAGACGATGACAACACCTACGTTCCCTAGCACTGCGGTTTCGTTTAATTATGTTTTGGAGTTGTTCAGGTGTAAGAGCGGATTGAGTCATCATAGATGCTTGTACTTCCGAAGGGGGAAGAATAGAAGAAACTGAGGAAGATGGATCAACCACTTTCTCTTCTACTTTATACACTTGTTTAACGCGAGGGGGTATGACAGGATTGGTTTCATTGTCTCGTGGTCATTTAAATGATGGCAAGGAATTGTCTAAGGGTGGTTGTGCAGGAGGTTGTATGGTTTGCTCAATGTCTGACTCAAGTTGAATCATGGTTTCATCTATGATAGGAGGTGCAGATGTGGACGGGGATGTACCACGAAGAGAAAATTCAACTATTTTTGTGGCTTTAAACTTTTGATAAGAAATGAAAAAGAAGTCCTTTCGAGGTGTTATAGGTTCCAGTCCTTTCGAGGTGTTATAGGTTCCATGGGTTCAGGCCAAAAGGATTCTAAGGAAAAATTTCCTTTAGAGGAGAGGGGATTAAATCCACTATGGTGTATAGTAAATACTTCATTGCCATGTGGAAACTTCAAACACTTGTGAACAACTGATGGAACCGCTTCCATTGAGCGAAGCCAAGGGTGGCCTAGCCGCAAATGAAATTGGTCGGATTGTAGAATAATTGAAAATGTTACCCCCAAAGTTTTAGGTCCTATTTGTAAGGGTAGCATGATCGATCCAATCGTAGGGCATGTAAAACCAATATGTTTCTTAATCCATGCAATGGTTTTATTATATTCATCTTGATTTAGCTCATGTAATACTAAAAACTCGTCTGTGATCACATTCTCGCCACAAGCGGGATCTATTAATATCCCATTAGTGGGCTTATTATAGATTCTACCAGCTATGTAAAGAGGACCATCAGGAAGTTTTTGTAGTATTCCTTTAGCAGAAAAAGTGATATCAAGAGACTTAATGGTTTGGCCCTTCTAAGGGATAACGCCTATCATAGCTATGAGTTCATCCATGGGACTTTCTATAGTAACAGGGGGAGGTATATTATGTTGTTCATTATTTGTATCAACAGTCATTACATCAATGGTTGAAGGTTCGCTAGCCTTGACAAATGAGGTAGTATGTTTAGGCATGGAATTAGTGAAAATTTGCAAATTTTGGTTAGGGGGTGCAATGGACTTATTGCCTTGAACATTAACACCCATAATGGATAGATGGCTTGAATCAATGAGGTCTTGAACTAAATGTTTTAGACGCTTGAAATATTCAGTGGCATCTCCATTCTGGAAATGAAAATGACAATAAGCATTAGGTTTGAAGGTGGGTGGTAAAGGTTGATATGGATCAAGCGGTTGGATGGGTGGCAAAGTGAGCAGGCGTTGTTGAATTAATTGGTTCATTGTGTTATGAAGGGTATCGGGTAGAGGAGTAAATTTTCCCTTCGGGTCCCCATATGTATAAGGCACCGATGCTTTAAAATTTGCCACTTGATTTGGAACGGATTGAGTTGGTTGTGGTTGAGGTTGAGGAGGCAGATTAAACTATAAAAAGCCTCTATTTGGTTTGCGGAAGTTTTGTGTGTTATTTTGGTTTTGATGGTTGTGTTCAGGTTTTTCAGATTGGTTAGAAGTGGATTTTGAATCACAACTTGAACCGAATTATGGTATTCACACAAGGTTGTGCATAAATGCATAAACGAAGAGAATTTCATCATTGTTAATCTATCCTGAAGATGTGTGTGCAAGTTTTCAATAAACATCTTTTGCAGATGTGCATCAGGAATCTTGACATCAATTTGAGCATACACAGATTGGTATTGTGAGATAAAATCCATTACTTTTTCATCTTTGTTTTTTCGACATTGCATAAGGTTAGCCATTGTCTTTTTAGGTGTCACGTGAACTAGAAAGTGACTTACGAAAGCATCCACCAATTCATTGAATGAACGGATGGAATGATTAGGAAAATTGGAAAACCATTCTATGGTAGTGTCTTTCAAGGTCCTTGGAAATAGTTTGGCTAACAGTTTATCATCAAGGACGAAGTCACTACACAAAGTTGTATAGGCATTAACATGGTTGACAGGGTCTCCTTTTCCTCCATATTTCTCAAATTGAGGCATTTCTATCCCTTGTGGAATTGGGGTATGTAAAATTTCTAAGGATAAGGGGCTACTACATACATGATATGTAGGTGGAGCAGATTGACCTTGGCTAATGGTGGAAAGTTGATGTTGAATGGATGAAACGGTGGTAAGGAGTTGTGTAAGAAGGGGATCGGGGCATTTGGGTTGAGATGGAAGGGAAAATGGTGATGGAGTGTAAGGGATGTTAGGGGAAGTGAAAGAAATACTAAGGGGTGTGAAGGTGGTGGAAGGCACTTGCGATGCCACAAGAGAAGTAGGAATTCTAGGCGGAATTGCAAAGGAAGGAGCCACATAACTAACCTATTGCATAGTTGTAGTGACTTGCGGATTGGTGTAAGTTGGTATGGATGCTATGGTTGAAGGGAGAGGAACTTGAGGTCCTCCTTGGCTTACAAGAATGTTTGCGGATTGGGTATTAGAAGAGGCATGTTTTTTGTAATTCTCAACAATTTTCTTCATCACTTGCAAGCCATTGTCACTTTCAATCAAACAATGAAGATTATCAATGGTAGGTATGGCAGTTTGGGAAATGTTTTCAAGTGATAAGTCTTGTTGTAAATGTGCAAATTCTTTGTGAATACTAATGACCTTATCTTGAGGAAGAGAGTTGTTTTGGGTGTCAACATTCATTGGATGGAAAGGTGAAGGCATAGAAGTGGTATTGTTAGGGCCTAATGCACCATTGTCCATATTAGGAGTAGGAGCTCATGAGATCCCGAGGTCCACAACGAAAGTGCTATTGCGGGAGGCCATGAGTCTAGAACTTCTTCTCACTAAAGTATTATCAACGGGGCACCAAACACTCATGCAAGTAACACAAAGGAGGGATGAATGCAAATGTAAACTAATCTAAGAATTTGAAATGCAAATAATAGAAATGTTGCTACCTGTAATTGAGATCTAACTACAGAAAACATAAATGTAGGAAAATGCTAGAAAAATGCTAAAAATGTTGTTTAACAAATGCAGAGGGATTGATTCACCCTGGGTGGCGAATGAGTCCTAGTATGATGTTTTTATGTGTTTTTTGAAATTTTTAATGTGATTTTGATGTTCTACAAAATGCAAACAAGGATGCAGAATGCAGATTTTTACTTTTTTCAATGAGATGCAATGCAAAAATGAAACCTAAATGAAGTTTTCACTAATGCAAGATAAAATTTCCTAAAATGCAAAACAAAAGAATGTACTAATTGAATGATAATGCAAATGAAAACTAGGATGCAATATGTAAATGAAATCATAAATTCAAAGTGCTCAAAAGTCGGGTTCACCAAAATGAACCGTAGATTTTTGGCTCCTATGGACAACTCTTGCACTTCTAGGGTTTTTCACCTAAAAGGAGAGAGATAGGAGCAAAAATGCTAATGGTTCATTCAAATAATGTTATGTGTGATTTTTTCTAACCGAAATGAAGTTAACTAAATGCAATTGACTAATCTAAATGAATTAAAATGAATGTAAAAGTGCAATTTAAGCTATGTTTGAAAACATATTATGTTATGCAGCAATGAACTAAATGAAGAAAATATGAAAAACAGAAAGGAATGAGTTAAATTAGAGTGCACCTAGGAAAAATTTGATGAATCTGAAATGTTGTGGATGCTGGTTGAAATCGCTGATTTTTCACAGTGGGACTCATTCACCTAGGGTGGTGAATCAGTCCTCCTCCTAGTGAAAAATTGTCAGAAGCAAGTTTTTGTCTATCGAGATCCGGAATCTAACAAAATTCAGATTTTCAGTCCTAAGGTGGGACTCATTCACCACAGGTGGAAAATTAGTTCTCTCCCAAATTTCTAAAAAATCAGGAGACAACTCTGCAACACTAGATCTAGAAATCACTACTTGTCGGGTTGTCAAAGTCAATTCTACAGAAAACGGACAGAAAACCTTCTCCAAGCTTGAAATAGACTTAAGTTGACTTGAAGCACCTAGTTGACTTGTAAACGAATCCTCAACACCAAAAAGTTTGTCAAATCCTCATACCTAGGTCTACAAACAAACATGCAATATGGGAAAAATGGTTTAAGGTTAGTGAATAGGGGTTTTCCTTGGTCAAACCCCACTTTTGGTAATAAAACCTTTAATAAAATAATGAAATGCAAAGGAATGATATACTAACAACATGCAATTGCTATTAACTTACCAAACCCTTGATAATGTAAATCTGAAGTAATGTCAATGGCTACTTCAAAGTGCTTGAATAGTGCTTGAAAGGATGTCATAAAATGCTCGAATGCTTGAATATGATGTATGAATGTTGGAGAATTGTAGGAGATGTAAAATGAGGTGAAAATCATTTATTTATACACACTTGTGCCTTAGTAACCTATTCATACCTCATCACAGGCTGACATCAAGTGATTTTGAATAAAATCCCAAAAGGAAATTTAAAATATTTTGAATTTGGGGCCAAGGGGGACTCATTCGCCACCCATGGTGAATGGGTCCCACCTAGGACCTAAAAAAGTGTGTCAAGAAATATGTTGTATTTAATGTTGTTTTTTGGGATAATATTAAAAAATACACTTAATAAAAGCATATGAGGGCATAAAGGGGTCAAATAAGTCATGAGAAAGGGATAAATAGTGAATATGTTCCTAGAAGAGCGTGAAATCTTGTTACAAGACTTTACAACACTTCAAAATAGGACTTGATGTGTAAAAAGGAAATTTTTAGGTGAATTGTAATTAATAGACTCTAGAAGAATGTAGAAATGTCTTACAACACCTCACAACACCTTCACAAGACGTCGTTCTTTGAGTTTTAGTACCTAAATAAGCATGTTCAAGCCATGTCACAACATAAAATTAGAGCAACATAGTTCCAACACCATGAAACAAGACCTAAAAGACCATGACAATGACAAGGGCCCATTTTTCTATGGCATGGGTACCAAGATACCTCTGACTACTTCCAGCATGGTACCATACCCATTGATTTAATGACTACCCAAAAGAAAACCTTTACCTGTAGAACTTCCCATTTTACCATCTTAGGAGATGTTGTATACTGTCGTAGTCTAGATGGTATGTTACTCTGATGCCTTGATGTAGAAGAAGCACAAATAGCCTTATAAGAGGTTCATGAAGGTATTTGCGGATCCCACTTTGGCGGACTTAACCTAGTCCAGAAACTGCTCAGAACTGGATACTATTGGCCCTCCATGGAACAGGAATGCATATAGTATTCTAGAAAGTGTAGACAATGTCAATAGCACAGTGACCTTATTCTTGCACCATCATAGGAATTGAGACCTATAACCACACCATGGCCTTTTTCACAATGGGGATTAGACTTGGTAGGCAAGATATCACCTGCTTCATCCAATGGGCATAAATTCATTATCATAGCAACAGAGTACTTTACTAAGTGGATAGAGGAAATTCCATTGACCTATATCACTGGAAAACAGATATCAAAATTCATTTTGAATTATCTCATCTGTAGGTATGGAATTCCCCAAACAATAATAACAGATAATGGAACCCCATTCAAAAATTAGGATGTCCAAGAGCTATGTTCCCAATTTTCTATCCACCATTGATTCTCCATGCCCTATTACCCCCAAGGAAACGGTCAGGATGAGGCATCTAACAAAACCATACTAAAAATAATAAAAAATACTATTAATGAAGCCGGTCGTGATTGGAATTTGCAGCTAAACACAACCTTATGGGCCTATCAAACCAGCATTCGTACACCTACTAGTGCCACACCATTTTCCTTGGTCTACAGATTAGAGGTTGTCTTGCCTATTGAGGTCAAAATCCCTTCATTGCGAGTTTCACTAAAAGGCATGGTCAGCAATGAAGAATACAGGGTATCTAGACTAAATGAATTAGAACTCCTATATGAAATACATTTGAGCGCGTTAAACCATCTACAAGTTTATTAGAATCAGCTCAAGTGAAACTATGACAAAAGGATCAAGGACAAGAACTTTCAAGTTGGTGAATTATTCCTTAAAGAGAATCAAAAAGTACAACTAAATCAGGATAGCAAATGAAAATTTGAACCCAACTAGTTAGGCCCATTTGTCATCACAACAAGCTACGGCTCTGGGGCATATCAGTTAGCTACTCCTGAAGGAGAACCTTTAGTTGAACCATTGAACAGCAAGCACCTCAAGAAGTTCTACACATGAAGCACATTAGAATACCCCAAGCAAAAGGGTAAAAATCCAAAAAAATAGAAAAAAGATAAAAATACAAAAAAAAATCAAAAAGAAAGAAAAATAGTAAAGAGAAATAAAATGTTTTCTGAGTGAAAACCATTATGTGGCACTCCTAGAACAGGTACCATAGTAAAAACCTAGCAAACAGGCGCTATTTTTTAATAAACTTGCATCATTATCTATTGGTACTATCCACGACATCCACCCATTTCATTTCATAATAAAGCAGGGTATCCAACCATGGCTTGTCACTGATTAAGGAAAGTTGTCTTGTCTACAACTGGGGGTAGTTTCAAAAAGCTAGTCATGGGTTAGATCTTTGAGCATCCTATCATGGTCATGAAAACAACAAAAGAACAAAAACAATGGAAAACAACAAAAAGTCAAAAACATCTAGAAAACAACAAAAGATCAAAAACATTTGGAAAACATCAAAAAACAAAACAACATCGTGGGGTTATTGCTTCACTCAAATAGTATAAAGATATCAAAATTTTCTTGAACCTCACAGCTAGTTCAAGTAGATTTCCCGCAACATATCCTCTAGACACAAAAGTGGAATATCAATCTAGATTATCAAATGTTGTTTACCCAAAAATAGTTTATGCTTTGAGTCAAACGATCGAACTACGTGGTCTCTGCATGTACAATATAGGCAAGGCTTGAAAGCCCCCGAGACCCTAGGTTATTCCCCTAGGTTTCCAACATGCTTTATTTCAACTTAGTCACAAAACACAAAATCCAAAAATAGTCAAAAAATGGAAAAAAAGCCAAAAACATCACAAAATAGAAAAAAAAATATTCAAAACAAACCAAGCAAACTATGAGCCTCTATGTATACAACATAGGCAACGATTATCATTGATGAGCCCCTGAGGCCCTAGGTTAGTCCCCAGAAAATGTCAAAAACAACATCATAAAACTTAGAAAAATTAAAAAGACCATTTTCGCCATCACAGTTTGCAATAAAACATCATCCATAATAAACAAACCGTCACACTCACCCTTTGACAAAACAAACAAAACAAACATCAATAGCTAGAACTTTCAAGCAGACAATCACAGAATAATTTGATCGCAAATTGAACTAAAAAAAAGCCAAGTATCGAATAAATATCTTTTTGACAAGACCCAACAACATCCTGAGATATGTCTTAATGGATCCATTCCTACGATAGACAAGATCAACATTGGATAATAGACCCACCCCAAACAGATATGGCAAGTGATATAGTACCATTGTTTTATCTTTTTGTTATCTTATTTTATGATTTTACATTATTGACTCATTCCCAAGATCTCTTGAGGATGTCCATAAGGATTTAGAGAAGGAATGGGGGAAATTGAGCATCATTTCGATTTTTTGTTTGTGGATAGTCTTGCTATACTACCATGGTGAATACTTTCTTTGTTCTATGTGTGCAAGTCATCTTTGAAACATTTCATGTAACAATGACATGTTAGGTTTTTAATACCTCTTGTGTTACTGGCCGGACATGTTTTTAAAGCTTCTTACCCATACACTCTAACAAGGTTTTTGTATGTCTGGTATGAGCAAGAATACTCCTTGTTTGTAGAGTCAAAGTCCATGCAATAAATACAAAGTCACCTTGGTCATTAATACCCTGGTGCATCGTATTTATTTGCTATATCAAAAAGGATTGTTCAAACTGCAAAGTCTCTAAAGCGAAGCAAAAGCAACTCATCAACTACTAACAAACATCACATTTCTATCTATCATCATTATTTCTTCTAAATTAACATCATTTTTCTATCAAATCATCAACATTTCTTCTGAGTGAAATCGGTATAGCAATATCACTAGTGTCATTCTACATCCACAATATCGACAACATACATCATGATGATAATCAACCAATAAAAAACATTAGGTATGGGGCATTCATTCATATCAACATCATCATATATCATCATCATATGAGCATAAAACGAGAATGAATCGAAGAAGGTATATATCATATATATATCACCAAAAAAAAGAGTACATCATTAGTGTGATAGGATATACAAAATCATAATATCTATACGAGGTCTCGACTGGGCTGATGAATATAGGCATCCAAAATACATGTCTATAAAATGCCTCTAAGCAATGAACGACATGAAGATCAAGAACAAAAGTAAGACCTCGACAGGAAGGATGGAAACCCTAATTTCACCTAGGAAACCCTAATTTCTACTTGGGGAACACTCCTAATTTCAAAATAGAAGATAGAGAAACATCAGAACGACAAACGAAGGACCTATAAACTTGACTCTGCAACCTAAACACATCGAAACAGAAATAGAACACAGTCATGAGCTTGACCTCAAAACTTGAAATTTTTGGTCAACCTCTCAAGGGGGTAGCACAGAGTCTTACCATCATTCCACGAAACACTGGGGCATAGTGGGGCATAAAAATTTTCAAAAAAAAAAACTTGATCTAAAAAATAGAATCTTTGAAACAAAGCAACTAGTACTTTGTATCAAAGAGGGGCAAAATGTAGACATGTAAAATTGACTTAACACTTATCACAAATTTAGAATGTCTCGAAACAACTCAGAATCAACCCAAAACGACTCGGAACGGCTCTAAATTAACTTGTAACATCTCAAAATGACTCTAAATCAACTCGGAACAACTCTGAATCAATCTGAAACAACTCGAAATGACTTTGAATTAACTTGCAATGTCTCGGAACGACTGTGAATCAACCCAGAACAACTCGGAACGACTCGGAATCAACTCGGAATGACTCTGAATCAACTCGGAACATTTCAGAACATCTTTGAATCAACTCTGAAAATATCTGAAACATCTCAAATCATCTCGAAATCATCCCATGACATCTCATAATGACATCAAACGACATCCAAAACCCTAATTCTACTATTAATCAAATAATACAACATTATTTGATTAATTCACTATTTCATCATTCTCGAAAAATTAAATAAATACCGTTTATTTAATAAAGTTTTGAAAACCCTAATTACTCTATTAATTGAATAATACAACATTATTTAATTAATTCACTTTTTCATCATTTCTCGACAAATTAAATAAAAACCAGTTTATTTAATAAAGTCCTAAAAACCCTTATTCTATTATTAATCGAATAATACAACGTTATTTGATTAATTCATGCTTCATCATTTTTTACCAATTAAATAAATTACATTTATTTAATAAAGTCATAATCTTATCTTATTTTGTCATGATTAGTCAAATGACACCGATTATTTGATTGTCACTAATTCACCTTATTCCTCAAAATTGATTAAATTATTAAATCATAATAATTTAATTATCACGCTTTCCTCCAAAATTTAAATAAATTATATCAAACTATTCAAATTATCAAAAATCAAAATCAAAATGGAATTAATTAATTAATTAATATCCCCCACCCACTTTTTGATTGATAAAATCATGGATTGCTAACTAAGCAATCTAATTCCTAACTCAACCCTAATTGATCAATCAATTGCTAACTAAGCAATCAAAATCCTAACTAGTCAATCTAGTCTTCAATCACCCTAATTGTGCAATCAACTTTGCATAATCTCCTCATGTCTAAATCCTCTCAACTCATTTTGACCGTTGATCTGGATATTCTCCAACGTGATCTTGACTATTGATTCAAAATTTATTTTCCTATAAAACAAACCTCTCCCTTAACAAATAAGCATGAGAACTTCAACTTACCTTATGCAACGAAGTGTTGTCACAATCACCATTGATAGAGCTTCAACCTTTTTAGTCAACCAAGCATCGATCATCAAGCTTTTGCACGCAAGCAATGGAGGCTTTGTAGTGATACAAACAACCGAACATCATGTAAATACACTCCAACATGGGATGGTAATCTCTTCTTTTGTTGTTTGAATTGGTTTTGAATATCTTAGAATCTCATTTCATTCAAATAGCTTAGATTTGCACATTTCATGAGTGATGGAATAGGATATACTAAGTGTTTTGAATTAGATTAGTTTTTTATTTCAATCTTGCATTTGATCTTGCTTTCGCGTCTTTCCCGATGGATTCCTTCCCCCTCACACAAAGTCATTAGGAATGGTTTTGATAAGTTGGATAGGCACTATACCAATGCTAAAGTTTTCAAATAAGTCCTTCGCAGGTAACTTGTTGTCTAAAAGGTGGTAGATATCCAATGTCTTAGCACTAGTAGAAGGCGTTTGTGTCTTAAAAGAGGTATGTCTAGTATTTGGAGTAAACACGTCTTTTGAATCATAACCTAGTCTCATGTTCTTATATCTTTGTTCCACTATGATAGGTTCTCATATGCCTTATTTGTGTAACCCAAGGCCACCTATTCCAGTATATCCCATTTGTTTAGCTAACTAATAGCCTTTGTTGCTAGGATCAATTAGAAGGGGTTGTGGCTATTCTAGCTCCTTTTGGTCCTCTTTGTAGATCATTGATGACAAGTCTTCTTTGAATATCTCTTCATCCTTCATATCTCCCCACTTGGTGAAAATTGTGGGTTTGGTTATCAATTTTTACTATTTAAACATATTTGATCTCCTTAGGGCCTCTATAAACCTTGGGTGTTGGTGGAAGCATTCTAATGCAAAATGCTTGATTGAAGTGATAATTTCCTTTACCCTTGTCAAGTACTTGAACCTTGGTTTCAATTTTTGGTTGATCCCTTGATTTTGGTTTAATTGAGGTCGATGGTACTATGGAAGGGTCAACATATGAGAATGAATGAAATGATATGTCATTGTTGGGTATACGCTGGATTTTATTATACTTCTCTGATTTTGCACAAAAGTGTGAGGGTTCAGGATCAGCATATAATGTCACCTCCTTTCCTTCATGAGGAAAATTTAAACATTGGTGAAAATTTCAAGGAACCACTTGTAATGCATGAATCCAAGGACATCCTAGAAGGAGGTTATACGATAACTCAAGGTCTAGTACCTAACATGTTTCTATGGTTGTCAATCCTATCTGTACAGGAAGCGTGATTGTCCCTTCTAAATTCCTTTCAAGGTCATCATAGGCCCTTATAGTAATGCTCTTTCTTTTGTCTATCACATCGTCAAAATACCCCAGTTGCTTCACGAATTTCAAAGTACAAGTGTTTAGACCTACACCGTTATTTATCAACACTCTCTAGACCATGTTTTTGTGGACACCAACCTCTATGTAGAGAGCTTGGTTGTGGAATGACTTCTATGGAAGGTCTTTCTCAGAAGACTAAATGGTGATTGGCTGTGATTTTTCCAACCATGGCTTGAAACTGATCCGGATTTAGGTCATTAGGAGTTGATTCTTCTAATGCTTTCTCTAGTATCTCCCTATGTGCGGGTGATAATTTTAGCAATTCTAGGATTGAGATGAAGGAAGGAGTCTTCTTTAGCTTTTCCACAATATTGTAGTCATTTGATGACTTAGTTGCGGGTTTAGGTGGGGTTCCTTGGATCGTGACTTTCCCTCGATGGGTAGTTACATTACATTTGGTGTCCCTACCTCATATAGTCACTACATTTACCCTAGTGTTATTTGCTTGAGAGAGGGTACCTAGAACTATGTCACCATAAGTGTAGTTAGCATTGTGATAGTCTTGGTCCTTTCCTTTGTCATTCTTAGCATGGTTCAGAATTGTATTTGTGTATATCTGGAGGTCTTTGTTTCTAGGACGATGCTCGACATCCACTTCTCCCTAGTCGATCAAGTCTTGTATTATGTGCTTGAGTCTCATGCAGTTGTTTGTTGTATGTCCTTTGATTTTTTGGAACTCACATAAGTCCTCATTGTACCACGGTGTTTTGAAGCTTGGATCCTTATGGTTTGAGTGATCATTGACCTTGATGAGGTTTTTTTGCACTAGTTTGTGCATGACCATCTCAAGTAGCTCTCCTAATGCAGTGAACTCCCTTCTTGGTTGATCATATTTCCTTTGTTGCCCTCCCTGATTTGTCTATTGGTTGACTGCTTGATTGTTTTGGGGATATCTAAGTTGATTATTTTGTGAATTATTAGCGTCATAGCTTGTTTGTGCAATTTGAGGTTTGTTTTGTGGTGTGTTAGGATTTTGTATATCCCGCACAGTTATAGTATCAACTACCCCATCATTGGTAATGTTTTTGTTCCTGGCCCAAATCTTAGGTTTCTTGTTTAAATTAGAAAAATTGTCTCTTGGGTTGTTTAGCTTAATGACTCCCCTTTCTATGAGAGCCCTTTCTATGTGTAGTCCCTTCTCAATAGTTTCCTTAAAGTTTGTAGGACACAACATGGTGAGTTGGTAATTAACTTCTACTTGGACATTACAAACAAATATGTCTACCAATTCCTTGTCGGGAATAGGCCACTTACACCTACTAGCTTTATGTATCCATCTCTATAGGTAGGAGGTAAAGGATTCTCGTTGACTTTATTTAATCTTGTATAGATCTAGGATGGTGACGTCCTATTCTATATTGAATGAGAAGTGGTTTATGAATATGGTAGTCAGTTCATCAAGACTTTTAATTCATGGTGGTAGATGGGAGAACCATTCCATAGCATGGCCAATAAGGTTGTGTGAAAAGAGTCTCATGAGGTAAGAATCATTGTTTTGGACTTCCATGCATGATATCAAGAAATCTCGTACGTGTTCTACTAGATCTCCTTTTCCTTTGTATTTTTCAAACTTTGGTATTTCAAAGTTTTTCGAAAAAGGAAGCATAGTAATGGAACAATCAAAAGGAAATGGACATATATCCTGAAGGGTATAGGTCTTCTTTGGTTTTCATATCTGCATATTTGATATTCTTTGATTCATGGCCTATAGTTGTATGTCTACCTCTGTTTTTGGTACATTTTTTTGTGAATCATGTGTGTAATAACTTTGTTGTCCTACCATGTTTTGGTCATAGGTTGAGTATTGTGGAGGTATGGGACCTTGGTAACCATGTTGGGTGGAAGGAGATTTAAATATTTGTTGTGTAAAAGGAGGGTTAGGTACTTTTTGTGTAAAAGGAGGGTTAGGTCCTTGTTGAATGTAAGGAGGGTTAGCTCTTTGTTGAATGTAAGGAGGGTTAGCTCCTTGTTGAATGTAAGGAGGGTTAGCTCCTTGTTGAATAGAAGGAGGGTTAGCTCCTTGTTGAACGTAAGGAGGGTTAGCTCCTTGTTGAACGTAAGTAGGGTTAGCTCCTTATTGGATGTAAGGAGGGTTGGCTCCTTGTTGAATGTAAGGAGGTTTAGCTCCTTCTTGTTGTTGTTAAGGAGGGGCACCTTGATAGTGTGTTGACGATACACCTAATGGTTGGGACGAATTGTATTGAAGGTTACCCTGATAGTGCATTGGTAGTACACCTTGTGGTTGGGATGAATTGTATTGAAGGTTACCTTGATAATGCATTGGAAGGACACCTTGTTGATGGGATGAATTGGGAAGGGTACCCTATGGCACACCTTATTGTTGGGGAAAATATTTTTGAAGGTTACCTTGATAATGTGTTGGTGGGACACCTTGTTGATGGGATGAATTGGGAAGGGTACCCTAGCGCACACCTTCTTGTTGGGGAATTTTTTTTTAAGGTTACCTTGATAATGCGTTGGCAAGATACCTTGTTGATGGGACAAATTGGGAAGGGTACCCTGTGGCACACCTTGTTGTTGGGGTGAATTGTTTTGAAGGTTACCCTGATAATGTGTTAGTGGTCGGATACCTTGTTGATGGGACAAATTAGGAAGGGTACCTTGTGGCACACCTTGTTGTTGGTACTGCTAATTGTGAAGGGGACCATGTGGCCCACCTTGTTGATTGGAAAGGGTACCCTATGGCACACCTTGTTGTTGGTACTATTGATTGGTAAGGGGACCATATGACCCACCTTGTTGATTGGAAAGGGTACCCTGTGGCACACCTTGTTGTTGGTACTATTTTGTTGATTGGAAAGGGTACCATGTGGCACACCTTGTTGTAAATACTATTCATTGGGAAGGGAACCATGTGGCCCACCTTGTTGATTAGAAAGGGTACCCTATGGCACGCCTTGTTGTTGGTATTGTTGATTTGGAAAGGGACCATGTGGCCCACCTTGTTGATTGGAAAGGGTACCCTATGGCACACCTTGTTGTTGGTACTGGTGATGGGGAAGGGGACCATATGACCCACCTTGTTGATTGGAAAGGGTACCCTCTGGTACACCTTGTTGTTGGTATTGTTAATTGGGAAGGGGACCATGTGGCCCACCTTTTTTATTGGAAAGGGTACCATGTGGCACACCTTGTTGTTGGTATTGTTTATGGGGAAGGGGACCATATGACCCATGTTGTTGATGGTACTATTGTGGAAATTTCCCTTGTTGATTTTGTACATTTTGGGAAGGTTCAATATATGAAGTTTTTTGTGGCATGTATTGAGATGAACCTCCCTGATATTGTTGGGCCACCACCGCTTGTTTGATTTGGGATGGTTTTCTATACAAAGGGTTTTCCATTGGTTGATCATTTCCCTTCAAGAAGATTGGTGGCATGTTTGGAATCTCCAATGGTTTGGGTATTTCTCTCACAACTGAGTTATCTCCTAAGGGAATGAGGTGAGGATCTTTGAGACCTTCTATGTTAAATTCTATAGGAAACTTAGCACCATTTTGTTCTAATTTGAAGAAATAAGTATTTTGATCCTTTCTTAGGAGTTTTTCCATCAACTTGAGCACCTTGGGATTGTTAGAATGTTGAAATAATTCTTCATCATTTATTTCTTCTTCACTATCCACCTCCTCTATGACCATATCCTTGGGATTTTGTTTTGATCTATCCATGGCTTCTTGTTGTCTACAGATTACCTCTTCCTCACTAGGTGATTGTTTGGTGTTGCTTTGAATGCAAGTCTCTTTTGAGGTGTTTCAAGGTCACTTGGTCGATAGCCCCATGGGCCACTACAAACCTATTGCTTTTGATCAAATTTTCTGAGTGGTGATTTTTAAGACAAAAAGCAAATTTTTTGGTCAAAAGCAATAGGTTTGTAGTCAATTGCATTTCAGAAATTAGTCATTTACGGAAATACTAGGAGCAACTGCAGTAGTTTTAGAGCAAGTGCATTCAGATTTTGTAAAAGTGGCCTATTTTTACCAATGACTGTTACAAGCCAAAGAGAAAATGTGCCAAGTTTTTGGCAATTGCGGCCAATTTTTGCTCAGGTGTGGTAGAAACAATAGCAAAAGTAGTTTTATGTGCAATTTTTTTTGTACTTTTTGAGTTTGGCAGCAGCTTGGATAAATTTGCAATTTTGAAGGTTTTTTATTTGATTTGATTTGAGATTTTGGAAAGTGATATCAAAACACAACAATCAAAACTATTTGACCCTAAAAATGTCTACAACTTTAAGCATGTTTCTTTCCACAAAAGCTCAATGTTCGTGAAATTCGAAATGCTAAAGTTATAGTTTCCAATGTTTACTTTGTCCTTAATGTGACTTGATATGTGAGGGTAGGAATTCAGAAACCTTTAAAGATATTTGTTTAAGATATCTTTTAGGGAGTGAAAACATAGGTCTCTTTTCAAAGTATTCACACTAAATTCAAAGGGTTTGATGTTTGAGAACCATGTTAAATGCTTTCCTTGATGTGTGCATTTTAATTCAATCACAATGTTTGATGTTTCAAAGTAACCAAATAGATTTGGCAATTTTTCATGAAAACAATTTACACCCTAGGGATAGGCACTTCCTTTTAGGTGGGCTTACCTCTTGCCCTAAAGGAATGATTTTACATGCAACGAATGGAGATTTTTTTAAGCTCAACCATAAGTTGGACTATTGATGGTGTTTTCTGCACAGCAACAACTCAGACAGAATATGGAAATCCTATCTCTCTTGAAAGGTAAATCTCTATCAGCATGCCTCAAGAAATAACCCCAAGGTCTCTAATGTCATGTCTTGACAATGCATAAACAACTCAGTGATAAATGTGAAAATGTTGGTAATCACAATGGGACCTTACTACAAGCAAAATATTGAATCTTGAATTATCAGATCTAACAATGCGATGATACTTCAATCCTAAATCTAACTCGATGATAAAAGAAATAACAAAAGATAAGGGTTTCAAAGAGATTTCTAGATTAATACTACTCCTAAGATTAACAATGCAAATGAGGAAATACTTGGAATGGACCAATCCCTCATAAACTGATTTCTACTTGACCTAGATGGATCTGCAATCTTATAGAAACAGTGCAATCTTCTAAGGTGTTAGGGTTTTCAGATCATGAACATTCATTCAAACAACCCTATTGCAATTGAAATGAATAAACTCTCACAATTGAACTAAGCACAATGAATATAAAGTCCTGGCTAACTTTGCAAAGCAACTAACAATCAGTTGGTTGTGAAAAGTATGGACCAGGGATTGCTACAACACTTCAAATATCAAACCATAAACATCATTGAATCAAGTCTAACTCTAAATATCTAAATATCAAATTTCCTCAAAGCAATTCTAAAGATAGAATAACAAGAACCATGCAAGATAAGAAGAACACAAGTATGGAACCAAATCACAATGTCATTACTTGCATCAAATTATCCACTGTAGCAACAATTCCAACTTTCCGTTACAATATTTGCTTGAGAACAACTACTTTCTCACTCTTGCTCTACTTAATTCACTCTAATACTAACTATCTCTCTATTTGTCTATGTCTATATCTTAACCCTTACAAATGAGGCAAAATGCCATATTAATAGAAAACCCCCAAAACATGTTGGCCTAGTTAGGGTTTTACAATAATAATTAGCCACGAGTCGGCCAAGAGAAATTCAAAATAAAATAAAATATGCATTAAATGCATGAACTTCATCTAGGTCAGCCTGGGATCTCCAATGCAGCTCGGACCAATGCATGCAAAATAATAGGGAAGCACAAATCTTCGATGTAGCCCAATCATTAACTATCTTCCCCTTTGTCTTTATTCCGATCTAGCATTTCATGCACCTTCAAAAGCACCTTATCCAAGTTGGCCACAAGTGGTAAAGGAAAAACCTTAAGTCAGCTCTCAATTGATGTAATATCCTCCCTTGATTGTTTCACCGATTTATCCCACTCAACCTTATATGTTACATATTTATCAATGACAGCAATGTAGGTGGCCGCATCATCTAACTAGTGTTCAGTAACAGAATCATCACTGACTGGAGCATAAGCATCATGCCACCAGCTTCTCAATTGTTCTAAACTCAAATATTTAGGTGCAATCTTCCTTCTCCCTATCATAATCTCAAAGAAAGCAATGCAACCATTATAGACACTAGTTAGGGTATCATCAATTTGCCTCCTCTGCTTGTAGATCTTTTTCAAAACCTTTTGCCTAATCTGCAACGCTTCAAACCATTCCCAAGGTTCAACAGCTCTAGAGGAAGGGAGAACTCCATCACTTATAATCATGTCCTTGGTGTACTCCATGATGGTCTTAGTTTTCTGTAGCAAGAGATTTGTATCTTCTTTGTCCTGAGCTAATACCTCCTTCAACCAATCAGCTACCCTCATAGCATCTTTTCCAGATGACAGAATTTCCCTAATAGCATCATTTCCTTTAGTTTGCACCCCTTGCAGCCAATTTGCAGCAGAAAGAGTGGAAGCCTTCATTCTCTCAAGCTCAGTGATAGTTTCTTGGGGTAAGGGTTTTGCAGCAGAGGACGAGGGGTTAATATATTGCAAGGGTTTCATCAAATCTTCCAAACATTTCTTGAGTCCCTCAATCTCCTTCTTCATCTCTTGTTTAGTCTTTATTTCTTTCCTCAATCTACCCAAGATGACTGCACTAGAACCCTGATAATCTTCAATGTCCTACTCAACGAAAGTAGGCCCTAAATTGACAGTCTGTAGATTATAATCTTTTGCAGTTACCTCATCCCTATTCTTATCTGGAGCAGGAGTTGCAATGTGGACCACTCTATTACTTGCCTCATCTCTTTCAATCTTAGAAATGACCCTAGCCTTCTTCTTACCTTTATCCTTTCCAATGTTGGCCAGCAGCTCATCCCAATTAGGTGGAGTATACTCCACAACAACCTGATTTCCCTTTATTTCCTTGTCCAACCACTCCGGAACAGTGGACTCTAACTGCACTTCACTTTGTCCCACTTCATCTTGCTGACCTTCATTCAAATTGTGCTTCTTAGGAGTCTCATCCACCTTACTCTCCTTTTCTTCAACAAGTTCCTCCTTGTGCTCAGGGGATGGAACCTTTTTCCGCTTCTTCTTCTCTTTGAGGAGATTTAACCCCTTTAGTTCTAACTGGTGAATCTTTGTATGTAACCAAGGGGGACTGCTTCACCTTTTCAACTTCTTCCTCTGCATTGTAAAGCTCGCCCTCATGAAATTCTTCTCCCCCAGTGTCTGGATGATCTTCGGATTTCTCAAATTCACCTAGTTCTTTTTGAGTTATATGGGAAGAAGGAACATCATCATGGTGCTCCTCTTGAGAAGTAATTGGAGGAGGATATGCTTTGGGCACACTATCCTTAGGGAAAGGAGTCCTAGACTTCCTTGTATATACCTATGTCTTTTCCCCTAAACTCTCTACATCTACCACAGGTGGACCCACTTCCACTCCATCCTTGGAACCTTCCTTTTGGGATAATCTCACAATTCTCCTTCTTTTAGGCACAGGAACATCAAATTCAGGACTCTGCTTTTAAGTTTCTTTCTTTTTAGACTTCTTAGTCCTTGAAGTATGTCCCCTCTTCTTAGCAATTGGCTTTCTCTATTTTTTTGTTTCTTGGGCATCCTCCCCTTGAACACCTTTGATCTTGATCTTAAAAGGAGAATCAATCTTACCTTTACCTTTAGGATCCTACTCAGCGGTTTCCTCAGAAGTGGAGTGAGGGTCTAAATCTCCCATCAAATCATAGGTGCAATGTACACCTTCATTTTCCAACTCCCACATTTTATACTTTAGCCACATTCTGGTAAACTTGGTGACTGGATCCATCAATTGTTTTAATTTTGTCTTTTCTTCTTCTAGCCAATCCACATCACCAATTGGCTTGTCCTTCACCACTTCATAAGCATGGCCTTGAATCAGATCCCCATCATCTTCGAGTTGATCAGGAACTGCCTTCACATTATATAATCGTACTGATTCAACTAGAAGCCGGGAAAACTTCTTCTTCCTTACCTCATATTCATCACTGCAATTGGCCCAATAGTCCTCCAACTCAACTTTATGGCTATATTCTTTACTGGCCTTCTTTTGTGCTTCACCTGTTATATCAAATCGAGACCTCTTGGAATGAAAGGTAAAACCAAGAGCACTCATCTCTTCCTTTGAAGCCTGGGCTGAAATAATGGAAGGACATGCCTCTCCAGTGCCTATCCTCAAAGGGAAATCTCTGCCAAAACTAGTCTTATGCTTGTCTCTTTTGACAATAGCATCAAAATCACATATCTGTCTAGTGACTTCCAGAAGTAAAATATGATCAGTGGGATACCTTGGAAGTTTTTATGGAGCCCTTTGACATACATCAATCCAAATATATGAGAAGGTTGGGAATTGAATGAACCAAGCACCATATTTCTTAATTAACTCCTTAGCTTGATTATAAATTCTCATGTGTTCTGCTCCTCGAAGCAATCTGGTAATATGCATGGTGAATGCATCATTCACCCTCCTGTAACTCAAACTTCCCAAGTGCAATTGAGGGTAAACCTCATAAATGACACCCTTCCCAAAGACACCCTTGGTACTTAATCCCTTGTATGGTTGAAATCTTGCAAGTGCATAGACTAAGTACGAGGTCATTGTGAAGGTATTGGTTTGCAACACATTGGACAATTGCTCATGAATCACTCTACTTATGACACCTGCCCAATGATAGTCAGTCTTTTCCTGTTCCATCCTCACAATAACATGACACATCCAATTCTCAAACACACCAGCATTCTTTAATCCAACCACCCTGCTAAGAAGAGTGATGGCATCATAATACTCCCTTTTGAACTTCGCTCTGAATAACTGCTTAGGCAGTTTGGAATAATGAGACTTAGGCTTCTCTAGCCAGGAATTGATGAGTTGCTGAGATTTAACAGTCTGTTCTTCATAGTACTCCTTAGCTACCTTCATGTTGAATGCCACCACATGAGATCTATCTGGCATATCAAAAGTCTAAGCTATGGAAATAGGATTCAAGTTTTCCACAATCCTCCCCTGAGGACCAATTATTCTCTGTGTATCACCGTCGTAATGCCTGGCACATTCAAGGACCAACTCATAACACTGCACCATGGAAGGGAAACCAGCTACGTGCGCCAATCCTGATTCTAACATTCTCTTAGCCACCAAAGGAAGATCTTGTGCTGCCATTCTACCTTTGAACTCCTCATAGTCCCATAGTCCAACATTGGTATCTGTTACTTCTGACCAGATGGAGGTGATCTTACTCTCTGGGATTTTTCTCTTGACATCCATCTTAATTCTTTCTGCTTCAAATACTGAAGATCCTTCCATGTCACCCTTAGCTTTCCCAGTTGTTACCTTGCTAGATTCAGCCTGCACTTAACAAAGGAAACATAATAAAGATCACACCAACAAGGTTAATCAATCAAAATCATCATTAAACCTTATTAAACCTCATATACAATGATCATGTTAAACTTCAAGTTTCAGGACCATCCGCGGAATCCAAGCTAGGGAGGAATTTCAGAGAATTCTAGGCCAGACGGATTCCAGCGGAATAAACATGAAAACACCTATTGGCAATTCAATCTGATCATTATTAATCAATAAACAGCATGTGAGATCTCAAAATAGCATAAATTAATCATAAAATGCACCATCACCTATTAACACATCATGCTATTTCATATTCCTTCATATTTCATCAAATTCTAGGAAAATCCGCCAGAGATGGATTTCCGCAAAGGAGGAGACACTTGGCAAATTTTAGAAAAAATAGGGAATCAAAGATTTCGGGAAAATCCGGAGCCAACAGAAATCTGCAAAGAAGCTGAATCTCCTAAGAATAGCGGATTCCTGGGAAAACGACGGAGACAAGGACAATCAGGGTAATCTGCCAGAGACGGACAATCTCGAGATGAGTGAAAAACCCGAACTCCGACATTCAATCACGATTTCGCTCAGACTAATGGATCGATCATAAATTTCAAGAATCTAGGCCTGAGACAAGTTTGATATGGGCCTTCCATAGGTTTTCTTAGAATTCTAGGCCAATTCGAAAGCAAACTAAAGTTAAATGGTGATGCCCTAAATATCAAACCCGACAGGTTCGCCATTGACGCACAGGTAAGCTCAGTATTCAATCATTTCAACTACTAATTCTTTACTAGGGGGAAATCATGGCTCACAAACAAGTTATCTCCTAATGCGAATGAAAGAGTGAACTCGAAACTTGCTTGGGAAACCAACAATTAAACAATATCATGCAACCCTAGTACCAAACTCTCAAACATGCAGAAATTTTAACCCTGAATAAACCCAAAATGCCAAAGCAACGCTAACTTTCATCAATCAAAAGCAGGGCAATCATATACATACCATTAATGAAGCAGAAATTGATCCCAGAAATAACAAATTCTAGTTTAACGGTGCCCAGCGAAGACAGCAGCAGAAATGCTCAGGAAATCACCACTCAAATCGAATAATTCATAAACTCAGCACCCCAAATCAAATTGAATATTTCCAAGAATGCACTCCTCAGCTCAATCGATGACAAACAATAAAGCATAATGGCACAAAATTCCTCAGAGATCGGTTAAATACATCCCTCGCCAAACGGTACAAATGACATTAATGCCGCCGACAAGACAGCGAGGAAAATCTGGGAACCCGACGACAGGACGGAATCCTGAAAAATCTGGCCCACAGAATTCCGTGAAGACTGAAAATCTCCGAACCATAGTGCTCAGCCGGAATCTGAGCAAGATCCGGGAAAATCTGGTCGGGGTGGAAAATCCTGAACATCAGTGAAAACCCGAACTTAGCTCAAAACTAAAGATCTTCAATGTGCAACTTAGGGAAATCACTTAGGACAGCAAGATAAACATTTAAGCACATGCCAAGGAAAAGTTAAATCCTCAAAATGAAAGGGCCAAGACACCAAAAACCAAAGCGAAAGAGGGTCCCTGCTTTCAGCAGGGCGTGTGTGCGAAAACTGCACAACACGGACTTGGTAAGTAACTTCTCAGAATCAAAGTTTCGATGCACCACTTCAAAGAATGATTTTTGCTGAAAAGGGGTGGCTTCTATAACATTGGTTCTTAGTCATGTTTTGGGATTTTTTACTAGTGTATATACATGTGGTGATTCACTCAATTGAGAGGCCTCCTAGCCCTTGCGGGTTTTTACGTATCTCACAGATACTAGGGGAGACTTTCATCGATATAGAACATCTGCACCATGCGTTTGATGACTTTAGTCACACCTACAGTTATTTATATAGCAGACCAAAACAAAAGTACCACTTGGGTCATTCCCTCTCACAAATCGAGAGGCAGACCCTTTATAGGTATGCTTTGAAATGTAAACAAAAGTGCGAAACTCAAGATGATTTTTGTCACCCAAGATCACTGAAAGGTGCGAGGGGAGAGGATAGACACCTAGTTTTCCAAACATGAAATACATAGTATACACTTCATCACAATGTTCTTTCTAAGTTCAAAAAAATGAAAAAATTAAAGAAAATAAAAATAAAAATAAAAAAATAAAGTAAAACGAAAATAAAAGTGTGTAAAAGATAGAAATTTTGTTCTTTTTATGTGCACTAAAATGAAATATTCTGGATTTCAGGCAAAGAGATAGCAATGTGCAAGACAAGAATTTGATTTGTTCATTTTTAAGCACCAACCAAAGTGTTTTCAAAAGCCTTATCTTAATGGTCAACAAAAGAAAATTGTGCATTCCTCAACAAAATGAAAGCGTTCAGTCATTTGTTTTAATAAGCACCAAAATTGAAGTGTACTCCTAAAATACGAAAGCTTTGGAAAAGTTTATTTTTAGAGCACCAAATTGAAATTTTTGTTTGTGGGTTCAATTCTTAAGCACCAAATTGAGTGTTTTTCCTAAACTATGAAAGCTTTGGGAAAAGTTCATTTTTAGATGCACCAAAATTGAAGTGTTTGTTTGTGGGGTTCAATTCTTAAGCACCAATTAAGAGTATTTGCTAAGCTAGAAAGCTTTGAAAAGTTTGTTTTAGAGCACCAATTGAAACTTTACTAAGCTAGAAAGCTTTGAAAGTTTGTTTTAGAGCACCAATTGAAATCATTTGGATTTGTGGGGTTCTTTTTATGCACCAATTGAAGTTTTCTAACTATGAAAGCTTTGAAAAATTAAAAGCTTCGACCGTTTTCCTACTCTACAATAAATGTGTTAATTGTTCTTGGGTAAACCCATGCCATACTTTTGTGAATCCTACATAAACAACATTAGCATATGTCCAACATCCAAACCAAATGATCGTTAGTGTTAGAAATTGAAAACATGACTTGTAGATTTTGGATAAAAATTTGACAAAACAAAAGCAACAAATTTTAGCAGAAGCGGCCCTATCAGAACAAGTGCGGCCGAAAAAGTCAAATGCAGCTTCTGTGTTTTAAGCATAAGTAGTTAAAAAAATCAAATGTTCCCCTATTATTTTGGGAAAAGCGCAAAAATTATCAAAAGCGGCCAAAAAAGAGTCAAGTGCAAAAGAAATGTGAAATCGGCTGCGAAAAAATCCTGTAGCCTATGCGTGAAATTTTTTCCAGTGCATTTCTGGAACCTGCAACTTCAAAATTTTCTAATAAAATGATTAGTGCTAAGGATCGTGGTCTCACCAAGCATGCCAGAATGTGTAAGGGGGAAATCGGGAAGTGCAAATGTAATCAAATTGAATGAATAGAAAATAATATAAACAAACAAAACACTAAATGATTCATGCCCATTACTCATGAAATGAAGTTTTAAGCTATTGAAAACAAACAATGAAATCTTGGGAAATCATAACGAATTCAAAAACAAAGAAAACTTTACCATCCCATGTCAGATTGTGTTTACGAAGATGTTGGGTTATTCGTATCAATGTGAAGCCTCCATTGTGTGTGCAAAAGCTCCAAAGTCGTGTGTGTGTTGATTGAAGATGTGTGTAAAGCTTTGTCAAAAGGTTGATTAAGATTTATGAATTACTTTGTCATGCAAATGATATTGATTCCTGATCGTTTTTTAGAAGAAATGAGGTTGTTATATAGATTTTGTGTTTCGAAATGAACATCAGAGATTGCGTAGTAGAATATTTTGATCAATGGTTCAAAACCGTTGAGAGGATTTAGATGGGAATAATAAGTTCATTTTGATTATGTAATCAGTGTGATTGAAGAAATCATTTTGAGTGTTGAGTGGGATTGAGGAAATAGATTGAATAATCTATGGAATTGAAGAATAAATTGATCTGTTAGGAAATAGATGGATCAATCAGCCAATCAGATCGAGCAATCAGAGGATCATAATTTCTCAATCATGAAAGTGGGTGAGGATAATTAATTAATTGATTTAATTAATTAATCTTTTTGGAGTTGAATGTGCAAATCAAGTTTGATTTTTACAAACAAAGTTGTATTTTTTAATTTTAATTTTTGATGATGTTTTGAATAATTTATTCAATTATTCATGTTTAGGGGAAAGTGATTTAATTAAACTATTATGTTTTAATAATTTAATTGATTTAGGGGAATAAATTGAATTAGTGACATAATTAAATAATTGATGTTATTTAATTAATCGGGAGGAATAAAGTTAGATTAGGACTTCATTAAATAAATGAATTTATTTAATTGGTCAAAAAATGATGAAAATGTGAATTAATTAAACAATGTAATATTATTCAATTAATAGAGGAAATTAGGGTTTTTGATGTATTTGATGTGAAATGCAACAATATTTGGTGATAATGATGTTGATGATGAGAAAATGTCATTTAGGATGTGTGATAAGTGTTAGGTCAATTTTACATGTCTACAATAACATATGTATATATGTATATATATGTATATACGTTTATATGTATATATGTATAAATATATATACATATATATATATATATATATACATATATATATATATATATATCTTGATTCACATATTTATATAACACATTATTCCTTAATCGAATACACATTCACATATTAATGTAAGTGTGTGTATATATGTATATATATATATATATATATATATTAACATACTAGTATGGGCATATCCTTTTCGTCAATACATACTCGTAGGTTAATATATGTATATATATATGTATGTATGTATATGTATATTCTTATATACTATATATTTGCATATATCACACCTTATATTTAAGCACATATATTCATAGTCATATCGCCCAACATAAATACATGGTATGTATATGTCTCCTTGTCCAAATGGCATTCCCATGCTCATGGGTTATCTGTACATGAGCATGCATAGATATGACTATCTACGTATTCTTATGCACAAATCCACTCATGTATATGAGTTTCCTATTGACACATGCATATACACATATATACATACTATGTATATACTCCATCGATCAAATATAATCACACAAAGAAGGACTCACAAATATCAAAGAGACTCAATACTTAGACTCCAAAGCAAGAATATTGACAAATATAAACATAAGCAAAGCTAAAGATAACTTACTATTCCCCATCTATTATCCCGACTTGACCAAACTAGAAGTGTGTGTGTGTGTGTGTGTGAAAGCTCAGTTTAGGTCTTTTATCAAAGTTTACCAAACCAATTTCTTCTCCCTGAGTGATCCCCTCTCATCAGGACGCTTGATATTTTTCCTGCATCCAACTTTACACTTTTCAATAGTAGTTAGCTTAAAACTATACATTCATTTGCATCATATATTTTCACAATCAGAATCATTTCATAACATCAAATTGAATCAACATTTATTCTTCATGTTTCCAAAATACATAAAGCATAAATACACTCATTTCAAGCATTTTCACCCAACTAGGTAAAAGTAAATAAGTAGTAGCACAATGGGGTGTAATACAGAAACTCTCAAAGTGTACCTTCTTCCAGAATAAAGTACAATATTTAGGTCACGTAATTTTAGTAGATGGTATTTTAGTTGATCCAGCTAAGATAAAAGAAGTGTTGGAGTGGTCGGTGTCCAAGAATGTGCTGGAAGTTAGAAGTTTTACGTGTTTGGCTGGGTAATACTATAAGTTTGTCACAAACTTTTCAAGGATAGCTTTTCCCATCACATCATCGCAAAGGAAGGGAACTAAGTTTGAGTGGTCCGAGAAGTGTCAAGTAGCATTTGATCAACTTAAGGAAATATTGACCACATCACTGATACTAAAGGTACTAGATCTAAATGGTAACTTTGTAGTTATTATAGATGGATCTAGAGAAGGATTTGGTAGAGTATTAATGAAAGAAGGGAAAGTCATAGATTATGAATCTAGGAAACTGAAGCCCTATGAACATAATTATGCTTCCCATGATTTAGAGTTAGCAATAGTTGTCCATGCATTACATATGTGGAGATATTATCTGTTGGGAAAACCATTTGAGCTAAAGACTAATCACCGTGGTCTAAAGTATTTGTTTTCCCAATCCAATCTGAATGCACAACAAAGGAGATGGTTGGAGTGATATCCGACTATGATTTCAATATCAATTATATCAAGGGAAAAGAGAATTGGGTTGCCAATGACTTAAGCCGTAGGAGGCATATCTCCTCTATGATATCAATCCAAATTGACTTCAAGGAACAAGTGTTACAAAAATCTAAAGGTGACGACTTCTATGAACAAGTTAAGCAAGCACTCTTGGATGATCCACAAGATCAAAGGTACAAGGGATATCACTTTGAACCTAATGGATTATTGAGATCTAAGGGAGGATTTATGTACCTAACATTGAGGAATTAAGGAGCATGGTATGGAAAGAAGTTCACAATGTAGTGTAACAAAGATGTTAGCCGATGTAAAGTCGTTATATTTTTGGAAGGGTATGGAAGGAGATGCAGCTAGATTTGTAGCAAGTTGCTTAGAGTTCCAGAGAGTGAAGTTAAAGCATCATCATCCTACAAGTCTATTATATCCACATGAAGTTCCAGAAAGTAAGTGGCAAGTTATTAGAATGGATTTTGTGCAAGGTCTCCCTATGTCAAGCAACAAGCACAATGCCATTCTGGGAGTGGTTGACAAGTTGACAAAGGTAGCTCACTTCATACCAGGGAATTTGACTGATGGAGCTCCTATAATAGCATGAAATTTTATTCAAGAGATATTTAGGTTGCATGGGATTCCTAGAAAGATCATTTCTAATAGGGATGCTAGAGTAACATCTAGGTTTTGGAAAACCCTATTTTCTGCAATCAAAACGAAATTGAATATAAGTTATGTGTATCATCCAAAAACAGATGGACAAATGGAAAGGGTGAACCAATTTTTAGAAGACCTACTAAGGATGTATTGTATGGATCAACATTACAAGTGGGAGGATTACCTACCTTTGGTAGAGATTACATATAATAATTCCTATCATTCTGCAATAAAGATGACACCATTTAAAGCATTATGTGGAAGGAAGTGTCAAACTCCTATAAGTTTGGATAAGTTGGAAGATAAGATAAGCCTTAGGCCAGAGATGTTATCAAAAATGGAGGAACAAGTTGGAATTATCAAGTAGAGGTTAGCAAAAGCTAATGATAGATAGAAAATTTATGTCGATTCTAAATGTGTACCTAGGAATTTTGTAGTAGGGGATAGGGTTTTGTTGATAGTTAAACCTCACAAGATTTCTATCAAGTTTGGAAAGTCATCCAAACTAGCCTCGTGCTATGTTGGAGCTTTTAAAGTTCTTGAATAAATCAACCCTGTTGCGTATAGGATTTCTTTTCCAGCAGCTCTTTCTAGGATGCATAACGTCTTTCATGGCTCGTCTCTTAAGAAGTATATACCAGGCGATAATCATGTTATTGAGTGGATGCTTTACAAGTACAAGACCCCGTGGTGGTAATGATCAAGCCTCTCAAGGTGCTCGAAACATGTAAGCTCCACTTGAAAAATAGAGAAGTTTTGTAATTCAAGGTCAAGTGGGATCAGTATGCAGAAGATTCTGCCACGTGGGAAGACTATGTTGAAATGAAGCAGAAGTTTCCACAAGTCTTGCTAGATTTTGAAAACTCTTGAAAATGATGTTGTTTTGTGTTATTATGTTTTATGATGTGTGATTTATGTTATGAACATATTTTGATAATTAAAAATCGTTGGGGACAATGATTCACAAGGGGGAATATGTTACACCCCATGTGTTATCATCTATTTACTACTGCCTAGTTTGGTAAATTGCTTCAATAAATGAGAATGTGTTTAATTTATGAATTTTGATGGAAATATGTTGAATGAATGTTTGATTCAATTAAATGCTTTATGATTCAGTATGTGAAATATATAATGTGAATGTGGCATGTATGTGAGGTATATGATGCATTGATTTGGCTAACTACTGCTATGGTGAACTAAGTTGAATGCAAGGAACAGGTTCAAGCCTTTGGAAGAGAAGGGAAGTATCACTCCGGAGAAGAACTTGGTTTGGTAACCTTTAAATTTGACCTTATTAAGCATTCACACACTCACACCCTAGTTGGTCTTAGCTAAGTCAAGTCAGTTTGGGTAATGGGTAAGTGATCTTTTGTTTTGTTTATGAATGTTTATGTTGATTTGCAATCTTGTTTTATGATTGTTTGGAATGAGGATGAGATGAAGTCTTGAAATTGTGTTGAAGTCCTTCCTTGAGTGTTTACTTGTATATCTATGAGATATATGCATTTAATGTATATAGATGTATATATGTGCATGTCTTTGGTAAACTCATACATGTTAGTAAATACGTACATGAGTATACATAGGTAGACATTCCTACACATGCTCATGGATGGATTACCCATATGCATGGGAATACCGATTGGACTAAGTAACATATATATATACATGTATCTTTTGAAGTATATATATATATATTGATACATATACATATATGTATATATATACAAGTTAAAAGATAAATGTGTATCTATATATATATGAATAAAGCTAATGATATAATTCCCAAGTGCATAAATAGTGTTGATTATTATTGTCAATATTATGAAGCAAAGCACATATGGTAACATATGGCACAAATTTTAGAGGAAAGAAGCTAGCACATAAAGTTTTTAAAAACCAAGTCAAAGCATGAAACAAGCACATATGAGTTAGTGTTGCTATGTAAACATTTCAGAATGAAGTAAATGTTGTTTAAGAAACTTGTGGATTATGTCAAAGTCGCGCTATGAAGGTGGTGCCAAAAGTAAAGGGGTGGCACCATATTTGCTAGAGGTTGGAATGTAAAAGAAGTCTTTGAATTCGTATAAGCCTACAAATAATTATTTAGACTTAGTTAAGTGCAAACTTGGCAACATTTTATAAAGGAATTTGAATTAGGAAACCTGTTTTGAAATTTATGTCCCAAATATCAAGTCGGCTCAGCCATTTAAATGGTGAGTATTGTCATGTGTTGCAAACATGTGAGTGAATCACTGCATGAGGATGAAAGGTGGAAAAAATACTTACTTTTTTGGTAGCCTTCAGTTGCTCACAAATTAGTATAAATAGAGTTTCTCATTCTACCAATTGTTACACTTATGATTATGATTTTCTTTGTGTTATTCCATTGCAACTTCTATGAGAGTGAATTGAGAATTGTGAGATAGAGAGAGTTGCTTGTTATTTTATATTGTTTTGTTGAGAGATATAGAGAGAATCTAGTAGAGGTATTTTGGTTGTTCGTAGTGGAAGTAGCAAGCGATTTTGAGCCATCAAGCTAGGAGGGAAGATTATTAAGTTGGAGCTTTAAAAACGAATGTTTATTTCTACTCCCTTATTATTTTGAAATGTTTATTTATTATGATGTCATGTTAAAAATATTGTCTTTTAAGTGTGTTTGATGCTTGCAAGTCTTTTGAAAGATCTTGATTGTCTCTTGTTTTGGGAAACCTTTCTTCTGGGTTTAAATGTATATAGTTATTATACTATAGAAGGGGGTTTTATACAATTGTATACTATTTATACTATTCGTATAATGCAATAACTATACATAGTTTGTAACTGCTCTAGGTGTGTAGCATAAGATAGAGTTATATTTTGGAACTTATAGCATGTCATTAGATATAAGTTAACGGGAAGGTTATTCCAGGGGTTAGGATAAATCCATGAGAAAGGGAATAACCTTAGAATAGAATACTAATGGTCAATATAAATCAAGCAATTAAATGTGGTGATTTAGAAGACCTCACTCGAAGTTACTAGGTGATGAGTCTTTGGACAAAGTAGTGTAGGTAGCCATTGTCTACACTATCAGTTCACCGTGTGATCCAATTGTCGTAAGGGGGGAATAAACAAATAGGAAAACATGAAAAATGAATTAAACTAACTTAATTCAAACAAGATTAAGATCCCATACCCATACTCATGAAATGTGAAATGAAAGCCATGAATTCAACCTTGGAAATAAGCAATTAAGAAAACTTAAATGAATCCAAAATAAACAAATCTTAGCATACCATGTCAAAGTTGTGTTTGTACTGACGTTTGGATGTTAGATTGCTCGATTCAATACAAAGCCTCCATTGTTGTTGTTGCAAAAGCTTCAATGTGTGTATAATGGTGAACTAGAATGTGATAATATCTCTCAATGTGCTCAATGGATAATTTCTCAACACTTCGCTATGAAGATATTTGATGATTTGTGAGAAGGTAGAGGGTTATTTTATAGATTTCTTATTTCAAGATAAATGATCAAGATTTCATAGTAAAAGATCCTTATCAATGGTTGAGAACCATTGAAAGGAAATAGATTGGAAAAATCAATGTGATTTAGATTGCATAATCTGTGTGATTGAATAAATCAAGTTGAGAAGTCAGTGGGATTGAAGAATAGATTGAATGGTTAGTGGGATTGAAGAATAGATGAGTTAGTCAACTGTTTAGAGTGAGAAATCAGTCATCGTGATTTGCTCAATCACAAAAGGGGTAAAGATAATTAATAAATTGAATAAATTAATTAATATTTTGAGTTGAACGTGCAAGTCATGTTTGACTTTAACAAATAAAGTTGTAGTTGTTTGTTGACCTTTTTGAATGATATTGAATAATTAATTTAATTATTCAAGTTTAGAAAGGGGAAAGGGATTTAATTAAATTATTAAGTGATAACAATTTAACTGATTTAGGAGAATAGGGTATATTAGCGACATAATTAAATAATTTGTGTTTATTAATTAATCGGGAGGAATAAAGTTAGATAAATGATGATATAGTGAATTAATTAAATAATTAAAGGTTATTCAATTAATAGGGGAAAATAGGATTAATGGTGATATGGTGATGAATTAATTAATTAATGTTAAATCACTTAATTAATAGACGAATATAAAATTTGATAATAATTAAATAATAATATATTATTTAATTATTTAGGGAAGAAGGGTGAAAGTTAGTTAAATAGTTTGTTCACCAGTCAAGACAATTTAGGGTATCTACACCAATTTACATTCTAGGCTGGGGTAATCATATATGAGGTAGTAGGCATTATGGTAGCTCTAGAATTGTAGGACACATCACTATGCTCAAAAAAGGCTATTTGAAGGATGAGGTTACCAAACCAATCTCTTCGTCGAAGGGTAGGACCATCTACTAGTTTGGTAGATGTGCAGGGGATTGCAGTTAGTCCATGGTTGGCAGAAAAGTGCTTGAGTGATGCTTCTCCTCATGTAGTTGGAAACCAAGATTTGGGAGGACATTCTGGACCATTTGTATTTGTAGTTCTTGTAAGCTTGTTGAAGCAATGTATGTAATCATGTGTCCATCTATATGGAAATTATAATATGAAACGTTATCTTGAATATATTTCTGTAAAGTTTGTTGGTGTAATTAATTATTTAATTACACTTTGCATAAGTTTACTTAGGTATATTTGTGGTTTCTCGGGGATGGCGCGTGAGGGCTCTCTGTGTCGAGCTAGGGAAATCGTGCCCTAGCTCGTTTCTTGTTTTGCCTGCAGCTACGTTGGAAGGGGTTTTTGAAGCGTTCTGGGGGGAGAGGACCTGCGGTGGTGGTGGCTTGACTTCGGCTGGAGGGAGCTTCATTTCTTTCCTTCATTCACCCTTGTTTGACTGGCGTGGTGGTGGTGGGTCACCACAGTATTGTGGACTCCTATGGACTATGGGCTTTGGCACCTGTGGCGGGTGGTGGACGCTGCTCTTTGGGCCTTTTGATCTCTTGCAGGCTGTGTTGGGTGGGTGTATGCTGCTCCTTCCTTCGTTGACGCCTTGTCACTTTGTGCCTAGGATTGGAGGGTCGGTGAAACCCTTGTGAAGATTATTTTTGATAGATACCAAGGAGGCGTTCAGGGTTCTTAGAGTTCCCTTGTGCTGAATCTTTTCTTTGTTCATCCGCCCCAGGGGCTGCATGCCCGACTTGGGTGTCCATGAAACAATGTCTTGTGGGGTTTCATCTGGGGCGAGCCCCAAGTTGGATTTTTGTTTTGTGATTGGTTCAATGCCTTCAATGCGTAATGTGAAAATGATTGATAATAATTTATTCTCATTGGATCAGGAAATGAATGGTTCTGGGTCGTCTGGAGGATCTAGGATTACGAAAATAAATGGATGTTTGGAAAGATGTAAAGAGAGACCGAAACTGGTTATCCCGATGGAGATGTTGGTGGATGATATTGAGTATTATTCGAGACACTCATTTTATTGCAAGTTTATGGGCTTAAGAGTATCGTTGCAATTTTTGGAATCTTGGGCTCAGAGGACCTGGCTGCCGGAAGGAGAGATGAAGATTAGGCTCTTGGCGAACAACTACTTTATGGTTTCATTTGATTGCATGGCTGATCAGAATAGGATTTTTGAGAGAGGTCCCTATTTCTATAACCAATTGGGCTTGTTTATGAAGCTATGGCATGCAGGCTTTAATCCAACTGAGGAGCTCTTGAATAGGGTTCTAGTGTGGGTTCGGCTGTCGTGGTTTCCAGTCGAATGTTGGTGTGAGGATGTTCTACATTTAGTGGCTTCAATGCTTGGTAAACTAGTTGGGTCTTCACAACAGACACAGTTCAAAAAGGCAATGACTTTTTCCCATATCTGTGTGGAAATTGATTTAAGCATGCCATTGCCATATTCTGTGGAAGTGAGTGCAGGATCTTATACATGGGTGCAACAGTTAGACTATGAAACTTTTCCTTTTTGGTGCCAACTTTTTCATGAGTATGGACACTTGCAGCGCAGATGCCCTAGGGCTAAGCCGATGGGGAATCAATCTGCCCAAGCTCCTCACAATCCACCTGGGATGGATAAGGGGAAGGGGCCTATTCCGGGTGATGGTACTGGAGAGGATGGATATATCCCTATCAAAGCTCGTAATAGGAATCAGGGGCAGAAGAGGACTCTAGGAGAGAGGCAGGATGATGTTACCTTTAACAGGTTTGAGGTGTTGGATGATCTCAGCCAACAGGAAGTAAATCCGGGTTTGATGAACTTGGATCAGGGAACCTTGGGTTCAGGAAAAGATGGACCTCTGCCGGAGATTACACAGGTTGTGCAGGACACAAGTGTTGGGCAGATGGACATGAATCAATAGTTGATTGTCCAAGCTGGGCCGGATCCTATTATTGGGGCTTTGTCAAATAGAGGAGAGGGTTCTTCTTTTCCTATAAAGACTAGTGCTGAAGTTGGAAAGAGCTCTACGTCCTCTTCTCGCATGGGTATTCTGCAAAAGGATCCAAAGAAAGAGGTTGGTGAGAGGAATCCAAAGCTGGGCAGGGAAAAGGATTTGGAGAAGATTAAATCAATTCGGGAAACTTTGGTGGAGTCAGGGGCAGTCAAGACCCTAGATTCACATTTCTTGTGTTCCTAGAAATGATTATTTTATCTCGGAATGTTAGGGGCTTGAACAGTGGCCCTCGACAAAAAAAAATTCGTGATTTGGTTAGGAATCAATCTTCGGATGTTCTTTTTCTTTAGGAAACTAAATTATCTGTGGAGAGTATGATGAGTATGGTACCCAAGTTGTGGAAGTATGGGCAGTGTCAGTGTGTTGGAGCTCATGGTACGTCTGGGGGGGTGGCTTACCTATGGAACCCCCAGAGGATTTTCCCTCTTTGGTGGATGTCTTCTAGATCTGCTATTTCTTTGGTGGCCTCATGCTTTGTCATAGGAGAATGTATTCTCCTCTCTAATGTGTATGCGCCTGTTGAATATCAGGGTAAGCAGCTTCTATGGTCCCATCTTTGATATGTTCGTAGCCTAGCTCCTTTTCACCCGTGGATTTTGGCTGGAGATTTAAACGCTGTCGTGGAGTTGTCTGAGAAAAGGGGTGGAATTGCTAGGTTGGAGCCTTCTGCGCTACTTCTCAGGGATAGCATTTCTAGTCTAAATCTTATTGATGTTCAGCCCAGTAATGGTCATTTTACTTGGAATAACAGGAGGATTGGTGAGGACTGTGTTGCTGAGAGGCTGGATCCGTTCTTGGTCTCCTATTATTGGGTCAATGACCTGTGGTGTACCTCCTCTAAAATTTTGGATTGGAGAGGTTCAGACCACTGGCCTATCAAGCTTAGTATCATTTCTGCTCGGGTGCCTCAATCTCCTTCCTTCAAATTCCAGCTTATGTGGTTGTGAGACTCTACTCTTTCTGACTAAGTGAATGTGTGGTGGAGGATTGGTAGACCTACTTTTGGTACTGCAATGTATACCTTCGCCAAGCTTCTTCAGTTTGTCAAGTATCAGCTTAAAAGGTGGAATCGTCGATGTTTTGGTAATATTTTTCATGATAAGGTCGTTGCTCAAGAAGAGTTAAATAAGGTTATGAGCTTGATCCGGGATAATGGGGCTTCTGAGGATCTTCTGAAAGAAGAGGCTAGGACCCTGAAGGTGGTAGAGGAGTGTGAGTTACGTGAAGAGGTTTATTGGAAGCAAAAGGCATGGGTTGAATGGCTGCAGGAAGGGGACAAAAATACTATGTTTTTCTTTAATTCTGTGAAGGCCAGGAGGCATGGTAACTCCATCTCTTTGTTGGTTAACGACAGGGGGGATCGTGTTGTCTCGTTTCAGGAAATCACAGCGGAGGAATCACAGTATTTTGCTGCTCTTTTCATTGAAGACTCACAAGGGGGTTCTATTGAGAAGGAACAAGTCCTTTGTTGTATCCCTCAGTTGGTTTCAAGGGAGGCGAATGAGTATCTGATGAGGGAGATTTCTCTAGAGGAGCTGGAGGAGATTGTGTTTCAGATTAAGAGAGGAAAAGATCCTAGCCCTGATGGTTTCCCAATAGAGTTCTTTCAAGAGTTTTGGCATATCATAAAGTTGGATCTTTTGGCGGTTGTTCAAGAGTCCCGGAGGAACAAGCAGATGTTGTGTGCTCTTAATTCCACTTTCATTGCTCTCATTCCCAAGTGCGAAGGAGCGGATAGGTTAAATCAGTTTAGGCCTATCTCCCTTTGGAATGTGGTGTATAAAATTATATCAAAGTTAATGGCTGAGAGATTGAAGAAGTGGCTTAAAGTGCTGATTTCAGAGGAACAAAGTGGGTTTGTTGCAGGATGACAAATCTTGGACGGGGTTGTTATTGCTACTAAAACCATCCACTCCATGGCCAGTTCCCATGAGAATACAATGTTCATTAAGCTGGATATGGCCAAGGCCTATGACAGGGTTAGATGGTCCTTCCTTCGGAAGATCCTTGTTGCTTTTGGATTTTGTGTGGAATGGATCCAATGGGTTATGAGCTATGTCATGTCAGTATCCTTCTCGGTACTGATAAATGGTGATCATTCTAAAAATTTTGGGGCTTCTAGGGGTCTACGCCAAGGGGACCCTCTCTCCCCATACCTATTTCTTCTTCTTGTTGAAGGTCTTGGGAATTTGTTGAAAAGAAATGTTGGGTTAGGCATCATTCAGGGTTGGCATTGGGGTGGAGATTTTCCTCCACAGTCTCACTTGCAGTTTGTTGATGATACTGCCTTGATGGGCATGGCTACTGTCAGGGAAGCTACTTTTTTGAGGCAGTTATTGGATGTTTACCTTATGGCATCTGGGCAATTGATTAATGAGGATAAATCATCCATCTTCTTCTTCAATACGCCCGTTCCTATTCAGAGAAGAATTGCTAATATATTGAGGTTTTAGATAGGGGTTCTCCCTTTTACGTATTTGGGAATTCCAATTTTTGTTGGTCGTCTTCCCAAGGGTTCTTGGCAGAATATCATTGATAAGTTCTGGGTGAAAGTCAATCATTGGACACATAGATGGTTGTCTTTTGCTGGGCGGGTTCAACTTCTTAAGGCAGTTGTGCAAGCACTCCCTACTTACAGATGTATGCTTCAGGTGGCTCCGGTGGGGTTTCTTAAAGAGTTAGATTCTCTTAAAAGACAATTTTTGTGGGCTGGATGCTTGTCGTTCTCTAAGTGGAGCCTGGTCAAGTGGGAAGATGTGTGTAGTCCTAAGCAATATGGTGGTTTGGGTCTTCATCAATCTACTTTGATCAGAGTGGTTGTGGCTGCTAAGCTTTTCTGGAGATGGTGTGTGGAGCAAGATCAGTTGTGGGCCAGGATATTATCTCATAAGTATTTCCCTGGTGTCCCTCAGCATGATCTCCTTAGGTACCCTCTTGAGGGGAAAGGGTCGATGATTTGGAGTACTCTTCTAAAGGGTGTGAAGCTCATTAAGGAGGGTCTATTTTGGATCTGTAGACGGGGTTCAGAAGCTCTTTTTTGTTCTGACTCTTGGGATGGTTTCCCTCCGCTTATCTCCCAGTTTCCTCATCTACTTCCTTTGAGCCAAAAATTTCTTGCTGAGGGTTGGTCTAGGGTGAGTGACTTCAAGTCCTTCTCTTCTCATGGTCTGTTGGAGAGGGCACATTGGAAGGATCCCTCTTAGTGGCTGGATTTTGGTGAGGAGGAAGGTAGGGATGAACTTAACACGATTCTTTGCAATAGGTGTTGTAGCTCTCTATTGGAAGAGGATATTATTGCTTGGGCTCACAATCCCAAGGGGAGTTACTCTGTTGCTTGTGGCTATCAGGTGTTATTCGCTCAGAAGTTGGTCAAGGTGGAGGTTCATTGGTGGAAGAGGGTGTGGAGTAAGCTATCATGGCCTAAATGTAATTGCTTTGTTTGGACTTTAGCATGGAATAGGTGCTTGACTTGGGATAACATTTGTAAGTGTGGTTTCCAAGGGCCTTCGGTTTGTGTTCTCTGTGGGAAAGCGAAAGAGGATTCTTCGCACTTGTTCTTCCGTTGTCCCTTTGCTATGCAACTTTGGCATTGGTGGTGGGAGGTTTGGAAGCAACCTTGTGTTCATACTTCCTCTTTGGTGGAATTCTGGGATAGTCTGGGAAGACCCCCCTCGTCGACTTCCTTTTTGCAGGATGTTTGGTATGTAGGACCTACTTTTCTTCTTTGGCAGACTTGGCTGGAGCGGAATCGCAGGCTATTCCGCGATGTTAAATTGGTGGGTCAGCAGGTGTGGATGCGTATATTAGGCATGCTACAGTAGTCGATTGTGGCTAAAAGTGAAGTCTTTTTCCCCTGGAGAAAGGGGATGCTGAGTTGGTGGATAGATTGGGGCTTCATGGGATACATTCTTCTTTTGGGGGTTCCAGGAGAAGCAGGCATGGGGCCGAGAGAGTGCAATGGATGGGTAGGTGGCTACCTCCTCTGGTTGGTGCCTTGAAGATCAATTCTGATGGATCTTCTAGAGGTAATCTTGGGCCTGCTGGAATTGGTGGGGTCGGCAGGGACTCAGGTGGTTCAGTGATATTTATTTTTTCCATTCATGAGGGGGTGAAAACTGTTAATCTCATGGAGGGCTTGGCGATTCTTTATGTTGTGGAGCGGGCCCTTGCTTTGGGTTTGAAATAGGTTATTTATGAAGCTGACTCGTAGATCTTGATTAATCTATTAAATGACAGAAAGATATCTGATATTAATTGGCAATTGGCTTCGGTTGTTCAGCGTATTCTTCAAGTTAGCTCCAGGATGGAGGTGGTTTCTTTTGTTCATATCCCGAGGGAGTGGAATCAGGTTGCTAATTGCTTGGCTAAATGGGCTTTTGAGCATGATACTGGCTGGAAGATTGAGGATTGGATGCAGGTTTCCCCTAAGTTACATCAGGATCTGGAAAGCTTGCTTGATGAGGATAGAAAGATTCTGGAAGATAGTTGATCTATTTTTGTTCTTGCTTTGTTGCTTCCTTTGGTTTCTGGGGCTTGCTCCCTTTGTCTTGGCTGTAATGATCCTTTCTGATTTTCAATAAAGTTTTTACCCCTTTTTATTAAAAAAAAAAAGTTTATTTAGGTAATATTTTAAGTCCTAGGTTGCATAATTAGATAAATCATTTAATAATGGGGTAATTCCCCCTTCCTTGTTTGTAGGAATTAGATTCCTTCTAGAAGATGAGTTGTCCTTCTAGAACTTATCTCTATTTTTATTATTTCCTAGATAGGGTTCACATGTTGTCACATGTAGTGTGATTTTAACACTTGCCAACATCTTACGCATTTTAGGTTTTCACTCATGCCTATATATTCAAGGAATTTTGTACATTTGTAATCATCTCATATTCAATTTGGCATTCTTGCATCTTAATGATAGCATGATATTTCTGCCATTTCTCTCATGTGGAAGTTATTTTGTCTTGCAGGTGATTTTGGGATGTTTGATAAGTTCACCTAAACTCCTACATGGTATCAAAGCTTTAGTGCTGCAGACTTCTTCCCAAATATGAGGGACCAATCTTGGCATGAAAGTTTTGTTGGATGCAAGCATCCTTTTTATTAAAGTCATTTTTCATTTTCTGCTTCAAAACTCTAGCTTCCACTAAGTTGCAAGAAAAACGATTTATGGGTTTTGTAGCCAGGGTCAAAATCTGAACTGGGTATCTTTTAGATTTTTTATATCTTGCACGGATCTGAAGAAAATAGTTGTACAAAAAGTGGCGCGCGTCATTTTTCTCCTGGTTGAAGGCTAAATTCAACTTTTTAAAAAATTCATAATTTTTGGCCATGGTGTCGGATTTTCGCAAATGAGATATCATTGGAAAGCTGGTTTCGTTGTCTTCACAAATCTTAGACCTAATTTTTCTAGCTTTTTCACCAGGTATCTGATTTTTTGTCAGAACTCATCCTTTGCTTTCTGGGTTATTTTCTTGGGAAACATGTAATCAAGATTTTTTTGAGATCAAAGGGGAATATTTTTTGCATTTGAGAGTATATACTGCTATTTTTTCATGGATTCACAAAATATTGCACCCCTTACTCCATTCAACTACTTTGGTTGGAAAAAATAAATGGAGATTCTTTTGAAGCACAAAGGGTTGTACAGAGTGATCATGGGTACCGAAGTTGAACCTGCAGGTGCTACTGAAAAGAGAAAGAGGTTTAATAGGTGTGATGAAGCTTTTGGTACTTTATGTCTATCTATTTCTCCTGATCCTATTTTTCATATTTAGTCTTGTACTTCTCCAAATAAGATATGGACTACTTGAGAGTCTTTGTTTGGGAAGCAAGATACTATGAGAGGATTTCAGTTGGAGAATGAGCTCATTAGCTTAAATCCTAGGTATTTTGACAACATTCAAGAGTTCTTCACAAAACTCAAGTCTCTTTGTTTGTAGTTGACACAATGTGGTATTCAAAAGCAGGACTCTCAGTTGATATTGTCCATTCTTTCTAAGCTTGGACCAAAATATTCAGTTTTTGTCTCTACCTTTTATGCCACTTAGGATGCTCTTGGTACGAGATTCACTATGCCATCTCTTGATGAATTTGCTTCATCTCTCACTCGAGAGCAAGCTAAGTTAGCTAGCATGGGCATGGTGAAACGTTCTTCATCACAGGCACTCATTGCATCTCAAGAGCCAAAAGATCAAAAGGATTCTTCAAGAAAAGGCAAGAAACAGAAACAAAAGGATTCCAAATCTCATGAGCAACAAAAGGAGTCATCAGATTCATCCTCCTCTTCTAAGGGGAAATCATATAAGAAGGAGAAAGTTACATGTGCTTATTGCAAGAGGGAAGGACATGCAGAACATAGATGTTACAAGAAGGATATTGATGAGCTAAAACATCTTCTTTAGAAACATCATATTGATTTGCCTTCTAGGATGTCTGCATCATCTTCCTCTCCTTCTTCAGAGCAGCTTGACACAGGCATAGCTGGTTTGCATACCGCATCATTTTTTAAGGGACATGCTCTTTGTGCTTATTCAAGTCATGAATCAGGAAGATGGCTTCCAGATTCGGGAGCTTCTCATCATATGGCATCTCCGCAGTCTATTTTCACTTCCTTTGAGCCTTGTACTATGTCTCCTATTTTGATAGGAAACAATACATACATGAGTGTTACAGGGAAGGGGTCTATTAGTTTTGGGGACAACACTTTTCAATATGTCTTGTGTGTTCCTCATTTGACAAACAACCTTCTTTCCATATATCAGATCACGCATGGAGGAAATGGGAGATCTGTGGAGTTTACACCTGATTTTGTTATCATCAGAGACTTGGAGAGTAGAGCAGTTATTGCTACTGGGGTGGTGGATCACTCATCTCGTTTGTATTCATTTGCAGATTTTGCTACTGATAGTGCTTCTATTCCTACAGTCATTCCTCACACTTCTAGTGTGAATCATCATTCAGAGGAGACATTTGGCTTCTTGAACATTGGTGTTCTCTCTTCGGATCCTATTCTTGAGCCATCCATTCCATCTCCTCCTTCTTATGTTGTTAATACTTCTATGACTACATATATGGTTTCTTCTATTTCAGTGCAACAAGATGTTGTTGATCATTCATCTTTGGAGGATACTCTTGAGTCTTCACCTTCTCTGACTTCTTCATTGGTTGAGGTCTCATCTACTTCAGTGGAGACATCTTGGGCTACACCTACTTCACCTTCAGAGATTGCTTTCTCATGGCCTTTTCCCTCTCACTTCTTTCATGAGATGTGGTTTCTTCAGTATTATTGGAGCTACTTCATTCTAGGGAGGTTATGTGGCCTCTTTCTTCCTCTCTTCTGGGGGGGTTCATTCATGTATCTTTGTGATGGATGGTGTCCTTGGGGGGTCTTATGGAGTCCTCCATCTTTCATCACTTGGTTAATTTTTTGCATTCTATTGTGGGGAGGAGTTTTATTCCCATGTGGTTTTCTCCTTTACCCCATTTGGTTTAGTTTGCATTGCATTTGTAAATGAGTACCTGATCAGGCCTTGTTGTCGGGACTCATCTTTGCATAATAATTTTCTTCTCCCTAAGTTACGCTTATGGGGGGGTTTTGGTGTAATTAATTATTTAATTACACTTTGCATAAGTTTACTTAGGTAATATTTTAAGTCCTATGTTGCATAATTAGATAAATCATTTAATAATGGGGTAATTCCCCCTTCCTTGTTTGTAGGAGATAAGATTCTTTCTAGAAGATGAGTTTTCCTTCTAGAACTTATCTCTATCTTTTTATCATTTCCTAGATAGGGTTCACATGTTGTCACATGTAGTGTGATTTTAACACTTGGCAACATCTTACACATTTTAGGTTTTCACTCATGCCTATATATTCAAGGCATTTTATACATTTGTAATCATCTCATATTCAATTTGGCATTCTTGCATCTCAATGATAGCATGATATTTCTGCCATTTCTCTCATGTGGAAGTTATTTTGTCTTGCAGGTGATTTTGGGGTGTTTGAGGAGTTCACCTTTACTCCTACAAAGTTAAATCATACTTATATTATTGGAATGATTCTTTGATTATGCAATGAAAATGTTTGGATAAAGTTATATTTCAAATGATGCATTTATTATTGAATGGAAAATAAAAATATATATTGCTTTACATTAGAAACATAGACAATTACATGTGGGTAAAACTTAGTAGATTCACTAGGTAGAACAATGGGCATGTTACATGTGGTATCAGAGCTACCAGGTTTAGCTATGGAACCTATGTGTTTTCTATGTTTCCAATCCACCATTATGTGAATCTAATGTTTGTAAATTCATGCCAAGATGGTGCATATCAGGATGACTGGAAGAATGTAAGTGATCGAAAATGAGTGCTACCTATGAGCCAAGAAGGAAAGAGAATCCCTTGTTCATACCATTGAGGGAACTAATTATGACAACGCCATTTGGCTAGCGATACCGACACTTTAAGTCATGTCCTTTCACAAATTAGTCAAGAGAAGAGAAGGATAAAGAAGATGCCCACTTCAACTACTTACCTCTTGTCTCTCCGGCAAAGTCAGACTCTTTGTCACTTTCTAGGGATATGCCCTCAGAATATAGTGTTAGTCCAAAGATGATATTTAGGGATCCTCAAGTTCTTCCTTTAGCAGAAGTCATTGTAATAGCCACAAGTGGTGAATCAGAGGGTTATGGACCTCAAAACTATGTGTTTGAGGATAAATTTGAGCGTTATTATCCTTTCAAAGATAGAAATGAGAAAAAATTTGAGGTCTATACCCCATGAAGTTATGTATTCGAAATTGAATCGAAGAGATATACTCCCTTAAACTATATAAATATTCATTCTATGTAAACTCAAGGAAATTGAAAATCCTTTTTTATTATAATAAAAATCTTATTTTGGAAAAATTTATGAATGAATTCTTTAAATAGAATTTCTTATTTGAAAGTTAGATCTTTTTGGAATATTTTTAGCATTGAGAAAACCTTCATAGATCTAATTAAAATGAAACCTTCAGGTATAACTATTCTTGGAAAAATGGTTAGGACAAGATCTAACTTGGGGGAAAGTCAAGAAGTAGGTCAAGGTGTTGAGAATGTTGAAGCTAAGTTGGATCATATTTTGGCTATCATGGATGAAACTAGAACAAGAATAGGAAACCTTGAACAAGAAAAGAGTGGATCAAGAAGCCCCAAATAATGAAGAAGAAGTTCCCAACAATGAGAAAGAAGGGGAGGATTCACGTAATCATACTAAATCTAGTGATTGAGAGAGTGATAGGATACAATCATATTCTGAGGGAATCAAAAGGAAGTGTTTGGAAAATGAGTTATCACGTGACATGAGGAAGATCACACCACCAAAAGTTGAGGGTAGTGCTATTGGAGATGTGGCAAAAGCATGGCTTATGAAAATGAAGAAGTATTTTGAAATTAGAAATTACTTCGAGCTCACTAAATCCGTATGGGGAGCATTTCAATTTTGGTTGGTGAAGCATCTAACTGGTGGATGAGTAAGAAAATGGAGTTGAGGCTTAGTTCTTTAAGTCTCATGTGGAACGAGTTTGTGGAGATTTTTCAAAAATTATGGTTTCCCCAACTCTTATATGACCAAAAGCTCATTGACTTCCAAAACCTAAGGTAGGGTGACTCCTCAGTGAATGAGTATTGGGAGTTCACTCAACTTCTAAAGTGCGTACCTATGTACCAGAAGGATGAGCGATTTTATATAAGAAAGTTTATCATGGGTCTATTTGTGCAAATTAGTGATGATGTAGATGTTCATGGTCTGGATACCATGGATTTGGTGTATGAGAAGGCAATTAAGTAGGAACAAAGGCTTAAGTCTATCTCAAACTACCAGGAGAGGAAGAAAATGAAGCTCGCTTGGTCGCCGAATAATCAAACTCCAAATCCCGGTGAAGGGAAAAGTTAACAAAATCAAGGGGATAAGGTACCCCAAAATAATTGGAGTGAACCAAGGAGAGATGAAAGGGGAAACAACAACAATTTTAAAAATTACTACAAAAGCAATGTTGGTGAAAATGAAAGTAATTTTGGAAGACCTATGAAAAGGAGAAGACCAGTAACAGGATGTTTTACATGTGGTGGGGATCACTATGTGAGTAATTGTACGAGCAAACCATTTGGGACACAACCACATGGAAATTCTATTCTACCCCAAAAAGTTGTGTTCCAACATAGGATTCATGCTGATGTGGATAATTGGCAAGCAAAGTACTAGATAACTCTGGTAAAAATTTTAGGTACTTTATCTAGAATTCCCATTTCAATTTTAATAGATACTAGTGCAACAGAAAATTTCATTTCTCCTAGAGTAGCAAGTCAAATGTCTAGAAAAGTTGGCTACATGAAAAAGTCTTGGGTTGTAGAATATGCAAACCAAACAAGAGCTTAAGTGAGTCAATGTCTATTCAAGCCAAGATTTGAACTTCCAAGTTTCTCAAATAAAGTAAATCTATATATAGATCCCTTAGGTTCTTATGATGTCATCTTAGGGGTGATTGGTTATGGAAACATAGGGCCAAGGTAGATTTTCATGCTAAAATAGTTGAATTCTTAGATGATCTAGGTAGTTGGGTATCAATACAAGGAACACCTAGAGAGGTTAAGTTACGACATATAAATGTTGTGTAGATGCATAGGGAAAGGAAGAAAGGTTGCCAACTCTTTGCGATAAAAATGGAAAAACTTGAGGAATGTAAGGAATTCATTTCTTAAGATGATTTAGTATTTTATGGACCTCAAGACTCCCAAGATGTCAAAGAAGGTGAAGTATTGGAATCTGGAAAAGAAAATATGGAAAAATATCCTATTTTATGAAAGTTTGTGGATATATTTCTAGAAGAATTACCTAGATTACCACCTAAGAGGATATTTGATTTCTCTATTGACATAGTACCAAGGTAAGAAACTATATTGAAAATACCTTATAGGATGACCATAACTGAATAAATGGAGTTAAAGACACAACTAGAAGAGTTGTTGTCTAAAGGATTGATAAGACCCAGTGTTTCACCCTAAGGAGCACCAGTGATCTTTGTAAAGAAGTATCGTATGGGGGAAATCGATAAGCATAAAGAAATCAATGTTAAATGAATTAAACAAAATCTAATTCAAACAAAGACTAAGATTCATACCCATTACTCACGAAATGAAACTATGAAGAAACAAAATCAAACTATGTAATCAACGTTACCATCCCATATCGAAGTGTATTCGCAATGATGTTGGATTGTTGTCAATGTGAAGCATCCATTTGTGTGATTGCAAAAGCTTCAAAGTGGTAATTTTGATCGAAGATGTATGTAAAATCTTGTGTGAAATTGATTGTCAATTCAACATTACTTCATTGTGCAAAAGATGTCAATTCTTCGATCGTTTTTTAGAAGAAATGAGGTTGTTATATAGATTTTTTGTTTTGAAATGAACGATAAAGATTGCATAATAGAATATCCTAATCAATGGCTCCAAACCATTGAGAGGAATTAGATAGGATGAATCGGTGGATTTTGATTATGTAATTGGTGTAATTGAAGAAATCATTATGAGTGTTTAGTGGAATTGAAATAATAGAGGGATCCTTCAGTGGGATTAAAGAAATCATGTTGAGCCTTTAGTGGGATTGAATAATAGATTAATTAGTTAGGAAATAAATGAATCAGTCAGCCAATCAGAGTGAGCAATCAGTGATCGTAATTTTCTCAATCATGAAAGTTGGTGAGGATAATTAATTAATTGATTTAATTAATTAATCCTTTTGAGTTGAATGTGCAAGTCATGTTTGACATTTTCAAATAAAGTTTTGATTATATGGGAAAAGCAGGTTTTGAAGGGACCTGAAACCCTTTACAACTTTTGAAACAAAATGTTTCTCAAAAGAAACTTAACTTAAAACACCAGCAGCAACCCAAAACTCAAAACACTAGGAGATACAAAATGTTGCTCGAAGGGTAAACACTAAACTACCAGCAGCAGCCAACAACAAAAAAATAGCAAAACAACAAAACAAAAATAGAGAAACAAGACACTACTTCATACTGCTTAAGGTGTTGGCCACCTCAAGTTGTTGATTCCTATGCAGCCCAATCATGTCCAACATTTTTTTTTCTCAGCTTTGAAGGATTTCTTCCAGCCAGCCATCCCTCTAACAGCAGGGCCTTTGCCATCATCCTTCACACATTTTTTACCTTTACCTTTGTCTAATTGCTCCTTTTGGATTAACTCATAAAAATATAACCGGTCCTCTCTAAGTTCACTAATCTTACAAAACATGACCTCCAAAGAATCTGCACTATTCTTTACTAAAATATGACAGGCTTGGAGAAGCTTCTTTATATCCACATTAGTATCCAATACCTTGGTTTCTAACCCATCCAAGCACTACTCACAGAGGGACTTGAAGTTAGTGAATGAACCCTCAAGATCAACAATTCTTTTAATAAGAATATATGAGGCCGAGCCCTTCGGAATATTCTACAAATTCTCCTTCAAACCCCTAATTTTGATGTTGACCCTGTTAAGTTCCTAGAGAGTCCATTTTTATAATTTGAAAGTACTAGTAGCCCCTACCCTTGCGATGCCAAGAAGCTCAAACATAGAGGTGGAATCATCATTAAGATAGGAGAAGTCTTCCAACAGGGGGTTAACTTTTAGAGGCTCCAACTTCGCATGCTTTTGCTCAACATCCTCCTCATCTTGAACTTTTTTCTCACCCTCAGTTTCCACATTAGGAGAGTTACCAACTAGGGAATCATCAATTTCCATCGCCTTCTCTTCTAGAGCCTTCTCCTTGCATAGCTCTATGGTGACCTTGACCGTATCCTTCGAGGCTTGGTTTATCATGGCAATGCACTTAGAAACCCTTTTGGGCTTATTTTTGGCCTCCATTATCAACACATTATCTTGAAACCCCTCCTCCTTACCACCAGCCTCATTATCACCATCAGATTGGGACTTTGACTCTTACAGAATAAGATGCTTAGCTGCCCGTTTATCTTTAGAAATACCCTTCTTCCTCTTTTTCAAGGAGGTAGCCATAGGGGACGGGGTCTCTTCCTCACCATCTTCATTCCACTCCACAGCCTTAGCTACGATGGTGTCCAAACAAGAAGATCCAAAAACCTCACTAAAAATATTCTCCTTACCCTTACTTGAAGAGGCAGGGATGAGGGATTTTGCGTGCTCCATAATTAACAAAATAAGGCCCTCATGTAGGACCGGTGCCCTCCTATTTTTTAAGTGTGCATACATAGAGACCTCCATGGAAGAAGAGAAAAAATAGAAAGGAAACAAACAACCCATGCCTAAAATGGTTTAAAAGAGTAAAATGATGGCCAAGGATTGCAATAAACCTACCTTCCAGAGTCACATACCGCATTATAACTTTTGCAATGTTCGCCCATATTTTCTTAAGACTTTTTCTCATAGCCCCAAGCCTCCATTTTGATGAGATTTTTCCTTTCGTCATCTTTGAAAAATTGAGCCATAGCCTCCTCATTACTCTTCTTGTCTTTGAATAATTTATGGCCAACCATGGGCAAGCCAATCACAGTAGCAATGAGCTCCTCATTAATATCAACAACTAAGCCCTTCATCTAAAGTTTGTATTTGTGCCAACAAGAAACAAACTTTTCTGAAGCATTCAAATCATGACCATGCAATCTTTCCAAGAACGGCATAAAATTCCCATGTTGAAGAATCCTCTAAATTTTCTTCTTCTTTCTCAGGCCTACACAAGAATGAGGCTCAATTATGTGTTTGTCGCCTCTCATTTTCACAATAACCAAAAGTAGAAAACCTTGGCAATTAGAATTCGACTGATAGCCAACAAGCTAAAAGATACCCACAATGTGTGTGAGTCAAGAGATGGTACTAATGGTTAAATAACACCACCACATAAACTCATCCAAAACCATCATTTCTCATTAATTTCCTAGTTGCCTCGGGAAGGAGAGAGCCTTCCTCCCACGCTCGATACTCATTGATCCTGATAGCTTCATTAGTGAAGAAATATTCCAATGAATTACCTTCTTGAAACATGTGGGTAACACAGGTCTCTTCACAAGATCTTAGCATAATTATGACATCCTTTATTAATTGATCAATATTCCAGCTAGGCTTATGGGTGCCACGTAGGTAATCGATGATGTTTAATGATTCCCCTTCCACCCATAGTTTAGAATAGCCCTTGTCCACTACATACTTGATACTTATAAACGTAGCGTCTACCTCAGCACAATGATTTGTCTAATTTCCCAATGGGAGTGCCACTACGCCTAAGATCTTGCCATCCTCATTCCTCAACACCCCCCACAACTTGTAGGACCAGGGTTACCCTTGGCTTCCCCATCAAAATTAACTTTAACCCACCCTGAAGGTGGTGGCCTCCACTTAGTATTCAATCTAGCGTTTAGGATAGACTTAGGAATATCTAAAGGAACAAAGGGGATCTTCCAATTAGAAATCACCAACAAATTATACCTAGTCAATCAAGCAAGAGGGGCACACTAAGGAGACTCAAACCCAATAAGAGAAAAATTCTCCAAGATCGCCCAACGAATCTTGACAAAAAGACTACCTTGAGTTTAAAATCATGGAAAATTATATTGTTACGCTCTTTCTAGATGCCCCAAGAAATATGAGGGGCCATAAGATCCCAAAGCCACCGAAGAGTGGAGGAAGTGGAAGGACACTTCCACTATTCAAAAAAGTTATAGAGAGAATCCGGGAAGACCTGGGTCATATTCCAAAGGCCAAGAAACTTACTCTAGAGAAGGGATGAAAAATCACATCCAAGGAAGATATGGAAGGCACTCTCAAAATCAGCTTCAAAAAGGAAACGCCTATTTGGAATTGCAAATCCCCTTTTATAGAGATTATCTTGCATTAAGACTTTACCTTGCATGAGCAACCAAAAGAAAACATTCACCTTAGGAATCAACATCTTGTTCCATAACTTCCCCTAGAAGGGGAAAGAATTAGGCTTCTCCAATGAATTAGAAAAGGCAGAGGCCACCAAGAATTTACCATTAGCACAGGGGGCCCAAACCAGCCTATCCGGTCTAAGATATGTAGGAATACAAATATTACACAAGAATTCCTTTAAAACCTTCAAGGACGGGTCCCAATCCTAGAAGTTCTACTTCTCATTCTAAATATAATCATCCACCCTAGTCCCAAAGAGTTGCATAAAGGAACAATTGAGGAAGCCCAGGGGCAATTAATCAAAGGTCCAGAGTCACACCAAGCATCCTCCCAAAAGAGAATTCTGGTACCAACACCCAACAACCACCTAACACCATTAGCAATCAAGTCTCTACAAGGAATGATATTTCTCCAAAAACAAGAACTAGAAGGGATATCATCAGAAGTTAGCAAATTCCAAGTTCTCCCATAGCCATAAAGATATTTGTTTATAGCCAGAGAATCCCAACCAACTTCACCACTCAAGAGCCTCCAAACATTTTTGACAATAACGCCTTTTGAAATCTTTTAAGTTTCTAATACCTAGGCCACCCCATTTCTTAAGCTTGCAAACCAAGTCCTAGGCCACAAGAGGAATTTTAGCTTTAGATTCAACACCCGACCACAAAAATCTTCTCCAAAAAAATCTTCTCATGATCTATTCCATTTTATCCTCATATTTAACTGGAATTCAAAAAAGACTCATAGCATACAGAGGCATATTTTGAAGAGTGGAGGAAATGAGTTGTAACTTCCCCGCCTGGCTGAGAAGCGCCCCTTTCCAACCTACCAACTTTTTACTGAACTTGTCAAATAGACCCAACCAAAAATACTTAAAGGTCTTGGAAATACATAGAGGTAACCCCAAATAGGTTGACGGGAGGGAGGGAGCTCCCCTCTGTTATAGGAAAGAATCCTGGAAAGATTCAATTGAAGAACAACGGGGGTGTTGAGGAAAAAAATTGACTCTTAGGAAGATTAATACATTGGCCAGATGCCTTCTCATAAGCCTCAGTCAGCCCCTTAACAGTTTTGACCTCATCAACAAAAGATTCACCCATCAAGATAGTATCATCAACAAATTGTTGATGAGTAATCGACTCACCTCTAGAAGAGGGGAAAAGACCCCTCAATGAGCCAGTAGACAAATCCTTCTGAATATTTCTACCAAGGGCTTCTGCCATTAAGATGAACAATAGCAGAGAGATAGGGTCTCCCTACCTCAAACCACGTGAGCTCCAGAAAAAAAGGAGAAGGAGAACCGTTCAATAGAACAACAAAAGGATTCAAGATGAGTTGCTCAACAAGTTGAAGAAACTTCTGAAAAAATCCAAAATGATCCAAGACTGCAATCAAGAACCTCCAATTGACCCTATCATAGGCCTTAAGAAGATCTAGCTTCAGAAAAGACCTGGCTTCTTGTTAGAATTGAGAGAATGAGAAAGTTCATGGACAATTATAATGGAATCCAGAATCTGACGCCCCTTAACAAAGCCACTTTGATGTTTTGAAATCAGATCAGAGAGAATTCTTTGCAATCTAGTTGCTAGCACCTTCAAAAAAATCTTATAGATTGAGTTACAAAGATTGATCGGACGATGATATCTGAAGCAATTCGCATCAACAAACTTGGGGATCAACACAATGAAGGTTGCATTCAGTTCTCTAAGTAATCTTTTGGATCCAAAGAACTCCTTAGTGGTATTTACTACATCTTCTACAACAATCTCCCAACATGACTGAAAGAATAGAAAAGGAAAACCATCAGGCCTAGGGGCCTTGTTCCCTTCAAACCAGAAAACCACATCCTTGATTTCCAAGGTAGAGGGGATGACAGTAAGCTCCCTATTCTAGCTCTCTAAAACTAGATGTGGGATAACTTCCAACGAAGCCTCCACACAATTATTGTCCCAAACTAAATCATCTCTAAGCAGGTGCTCAAAGAAATTTGCAGCAACTCTCCTAATAGCCTCCTCCTCTAATAGCAAACCATCATCCATGATGGAAGAAATTCTATTGGATGATTTATGCCTAAGGGTAGATTTAAGCCAAATAGCACGAGATCTCTATCTCCAAAAATCTTCCTCTTTTGCCACGATGTCATGAAGTTGTGCAAGAAGACAGACCTCCTATAGCTGAAGCACTTCCGATAGACCCTTTGACTGAATATCTTCCTGAACACTATCCAACCGTTGGATAATAGAATTCTTAGAGTCAAAAATATGCCCAAACAACTCTCTATTCCATTTTTTGAGATTTCTCTTCACAAGAGCCAGCTTCTTAGCTACTCTAAACATTGCACTGCCATCAATATTCACTTGCCACGAACTATTGATGCAATCCTTTAACCTGGGGTCCCTCAGCCACATAGCTTCAAAATGATAATGAAAGTGTTTCTTACCTCCAATTATATTGGCCACAAAATAGATAGGGAAATGGTTTGATCCACATCTCGTGATTGTCAAGAGAGAGCAAGCAAATTCCACAAACCCTGAGGCTAACGTAAGGGCTCTGTCTAGCCTGACTTGGATGTTATCAGCTCTAACACACCTATTGGACCAAGTAAACTTGGCCCTCGTCATCTTCACATCAAGAAGGGCATTATCATCTGTTGTGCAGTTTTTGCACACACGCCCCACTAAAAGCAGGGACCCTCTTCCGCTTTGGTTTTGGTTTCTTGGCCCTTTCATTTTGAGGTTTTATCCTGCATTCGCATGTGCTAAAATGTTTATTTTTATTGCCTAAGTGATCTCCTAAGTTATTCATCGAAAATATTAAGTTTTGGGCTAAGTTCGGGTTTTCACTGAAGTTCAGGACTTTCCACCTGGGTCGGATTTTCCCGGATCCTGCTCCGACTCCGACTGTGCACTGTGATTCAAAGATTTTCAGTCTTCGCGGATTTCCGCGTGGGTCGGATTTTTCCAGATTCCATCCTGTTGTCAGGTTCGCGGGTTTTCTAACTATCTTGTCAATTGCATTTAATGTCGTATGTACCTTTGCCAAGCGATGTATTTAAGTGATTTCGAATGATTATTATGCTATTATGCTTATTGCTTGTCGTCATTTGAGCTGAGGAGTTCATTCTTCCAAGTGCTTGGTCGAATTTGAGGCGTTGAGTTTGCGAATTGTGGATTTGCTGGTGATTTCTTTGGTGCATTCCTATCATTCTTTGTGGACACTATTTACTTCACATTTGTTGATTCTGAGATCGATTTCTGCTTCATAATGGTATGTGTTTGATTGCCTTGTTTTGAATTGAGGATTATGAATAGCGTTTTTATGTTATAAAGCTTTTGGGGCTTGAATTCCTAAATATTTGATCATTTCATGCTAGGGTTGTCTAGCATTGCTTTATTTGTCATCTCCCAAGTAAGTTTTTAGCTTCTTTGCCTATTTGCATTTTGACGTATCTAGCTTGAGAGTTGTTAGTAAACCCTTGTAATGAATTAGCAATCGAAATATTTAAAGTCTGAGCTCGCCTATACACTAATGGCGGATGTATGGGGTTTTCAAACCTAGGGAATTGCCATTTATCTTTAGTATGCTCTCGAATTGGCTTAGAAGTGCTAAGAGAATCCATACAAGGCTCATATTAAACTTTCCCTAAGCTTAAATCTTTGAAATTCATGATTAATCTGATGTTGTGAGCGAAATCATGTTTTGGCGTCACAGTTCAGGTTTTGTCCTTAGTCCGGGATTTTTCGTTCCCTTGGGACAATCCGTCTCTGGCGGATTTTCCCGATTTCCTCTGCTTTTTCAGAATCCGCCATCACTTTCAGAGTTTCGTATATTCTGCGGATTTCCGTTGACCCCGGACTTTCCCAATCTCCTCTGTTTTCCCGATTTCCTTTGAGTTCTCAGAATCTTCATGCTTTCAGAGTTTTACCTTATCCGTAGATTTCCACCTCGCCCAGATTTTCTCAAAGTCCTGTGTCACCTGGGTTTTCCAAAGTTTGCATGATGTTTCTACATTCGGGGAAATCCGTCTCTGGCGGATTTTCCCAAAATCTGATGGAGTATGAAAGAATATGAAATAGCATGATATGTTAGTGATTTTTTAATGCATTTTAAGGTTAATTCATGCTATCTTATGATCTCCTATGTGGTTTATTGATTGATAATGATCGGATTTAATTGTTAGTGGGTGTGTTCATGATTATTCCGTTGGAATCCGTCTGGCCCGAAGTTTCCCAAAACTCCTCTCTGGCTTAGATTTCGTGGATGGTCCTAGAACCTGAAGTTTATCAAGATCATTTTATATGAGTTTTAATAACACCTTGATTGTATGAGGTTTATTCTAACAGTGTTTTGATGGATTAACATTTCTTTCCTGTGGTTTTTACTATGATTTTCGTGTTGAGTGCAGGTTGAATCTAGCAAGATAGTGGAGGGATCCTCAGTATTTGAGGCAGAAAAGATCAAAATGGACATTAAGAGCAAGATCCCTGAGAGTAAAATTACATCAGTCTGGTCCGAGGTAACTGATACCAATGTTGGGTTGTGGGATTACAAAGAGTTTAAAGGAAGAATGGCAGTAGAGGATCTTCCTTTGGTGGCTAGAAGAATGAAGGAATCAGGCTTGTCACATGTAGTTGGTTTCCCCTCTACAGTGCAGTCTTATGAGCTAGTCCTTGAGTGCGTCAGGCACTATGATCAGGATACACAAAGAATTATTGGTCCTCAAGGGAGATTTGTGGTGAATCTCAACCCTATTTCCATTGCCCAAACTTTTGATATGCCAGACAGATCTCATGTGGTGGCATTCAACATGAAGGAAGCTCAAGAGTTCTACGATGAACAGACTGTGAAGTCACAACAGCTTATCAATTCCTGGCTGGAGAAGCCCAAGTCTCACTATTCCAAGTTGCCCAAATAATTATTCAGAGCAAAGTTCAAGGAGTACTATGATGCCATCACATTTATGATCAGGGTGGTTGGATTGAAGAATGCTGGCATGTTTGAGAATTGGATGTGCCACGTTATTGTGAGGATGGAACGAGAGCTGGTTGATTATCATTGGGCTGGTATAATCAGTAGAGTGATTCATGAATAGTTATCTAATGTTTTGTAGACCGAGACCTTCACAATGACCTCATATTTGGTTTACGCACTTGCAAGATTCCACCCCTACAAAGGATTGAGTACCAGGGGCACCTTTGGGCAGGATATTATTTATGAGGTTTTCCCTCAATTGCATTTAGGAAGCTCGAGTTATAGGAGCATGAATGATGCATTCACCATGCACATCACTAGAATGCTTCAAGGAGCAGAGCACACAAGGATTTCAGACCAAGCAAAAGAGCTCATCAAGAAATATGGGGCATGGTTTATTTAGTTCCCAACTTTCTCCTACATTCGGATTGATGGCTGCCAAAGGGCTCCTTACAGACTTCCAAGGTACCCCATCGATCACATTATACTTTTGGAAGTAACTAGGCAAATCTGTGACTTTGATGCCATTGTCAAGAGAGACAAGCATAAGACTGGATTTGGTGGAGACTTCCCTTTGAGGATTGGCACCGGGGAGGCATGTCCTTCCATTATTTATGCCCAGGCTTCAAAAGAAGAAATGAGTACCCTTGGGTTGTCTTTTCATTCCAAGAGATCAAGGTTTGACATCATAGGAGAAGCCCAAAAGAAGGCCAGTAGAGAGTATAGCCACAAGGTTGATTTGGAGGATTACTAGGCCAATGGCAGTGATGAATATGATGTAAGAAAAAAGAAATTCTCCCGGATTCCAGTTGAGTCATTTTGATTGTACAATGTAAATGTAGTTCCTGATCAATTGGAAGATGATGGGAACTTGATTCAGGGTCATGCCTATGAGGCAGTGAAGGATAAGCCAATTAGTGATGTAGATTGGCTAGAAGAAGAAAAACAGAATTGAAACAGCTAATGGATCCAGTTATCAATTTTACCAGGATGTGGTTAAGGCACAAGCTGTCGGAGTTGGAGAATGGGGGAGTGAAATGTACTTATAGTCTAATGGGAGATATGGACCCTCACTCTACTTCTGAGGAATCAACTGAGCAGGAGGACCCTAAAGGTAAAGGCAAGGTGGATTCTCCTTTCAAAATTAAAATTAAGGATGTTAAGACAAAGGAGGTCCAAGAAACCGAAAAGCAAAGAAAGCCAATGGCTAAGAAGAGGATGAGGACTAAGAAATCTGGCAAGGAGGAAACTAAAAAATAGAATCCTGAGGTTGATGCTCCTGTCCCTAAAACGAGAAGAGTCATAAAATTGTCAGAAAAGGCAAGCTCTAAGGTAGGAGAAGAAGAAGTTACCCCACCGGTGGTGGATGTTGAAAGTTTAGAGGAGAAGGCCAAGGTGTATACAAGGAGGTCTAGGACTCCTTCTCCTAAGGATAGTGTGCCTAAGGTGGATCTTCCTCCAGTGGTTTCTCATGAGGAGCAGCAAGATGATGTGCCTTCCGCTCATGAAGCTCAAGGAAAACCTGGTGAGTCTGAGAAAGTTGAAGATCATCCAGACACTGAAGGAGAGGAATTCCATGAAGGTGACCTATACAATGCAAAGGAAGAAGTTGAAAAGGTAATGCAATCCCCTTTGGTTGCATATGCAGAGTCACCAGTCATGAATGAAGAGGTTAAATCCCCTCCCAAAGAAGAGGAAACACTTGAAGGTTCCATCACCTATACGTGAGGAAGAACATGTTGAAGAAAAGGAGGGAAAGACAGATGAGACTCCTGAGAAACAGAATTTGAGTGAAGAGGTGCCAAAGGAACGGCAGGAGGAGAAACAAAGCAAAGTGCAATTGGAATCCACTATCCCTGAGTGGTTGGACAGGGAGATAAAAAGAAAGCAGGTTATTGTGGAAGATAGTCCACCGAATTGGGATGAGCTAGTAGCCAAAATTGGAAAAGACATTGGTAAGAAGAAGGCTAGGGTGATCTCAAGGATTGAAAGAGATGAGGAAAGCAACAAATTTGTTCACATTGCCACCCCTACTCCAGATAAAAATAGGGATGATGTGGATGGAAAAATTACAATGTTCAGACTTTCAATCTAGGGCCTACATCCGTTGAACAAGATATTGAAGATTATGAGGGTTCTAGTGAAGTCATCTTGGGCAGACTGGGGAAAGAAATAAAGACCAAGTAGGAGCTAAAGAAGGAAAATGAGAATCTTAGGAAATGCTTGGAAGATTTGATGAAACCCCTACAATCTATTAATCCTTCGGTTTCTGCTACAAATCCTTTACCTCAGGAAACTATCACTGAGCTAGAAAAGATGAAGGCTTCCACTCTTGCCACTACAAATTGGCTGCAAGGGGTGTGAACCAAAGGTAATGAAGCTATCAAGGATATTTTTTCAACAGGGAAGGATGATGTGAGGGCATTTGATTGGTTGAAGGATGTGTTGGCTTGGACAAGGAAGATACAGATCTCCTGCTGCAGAAGACCAGGACTATCATGGAGTATACCAGGGATAAGTTAGTAACTGATAGAATTCTTCCTTCCTCTGAAGCTACTAAACCTTGGGAGTGGTTTGAGGCATTGCAAATCAGGCAGAAGGTGTTGAAGAAGGTTTACAAATAGAGGAGGCAGATTGATGATACCCTAGATGGTGTGTACAATGGCTCCATTGCCTTTTTTGAGATTGTGACAAGGAGAAGGAAGATTGCTCCCAAATATTTGAGTTTGGAACAGTTGAGGAAGTGGCGGCATGATGTTTATGCCCCAATTAGTGATGATTCTATTTTGAGCATCAGCTGGATGATGCGGCCACATACATTGTTGTCATTGATAAATACCTAACCTATAAGGTTGATTGGGATAGGTCGGTAAAACAGTCCAGGGAAGAAATTGCATAAATTGAAAGGCGACTTAGGGTTTTTCCTTTACCACCTGTGGCCGACTTGGATAGGGTGCTTTTGAAGGTTCATGAAATGTTGGATCGGAATAAAGATAAAGGGGAGGGAAGTTAATGATTGGCTACATCGAGATTTGTGCTTCCCTATTATTTTTCCATGCATTGGTCCGAGCTACATTGGAGATCCCAAGCCGACCTGGATGAAGTTCATGCATTTAATGCATATTTTATTATTTTGAATTTCTCTTGGCCGACATGTTTTGGGGGTTCTATAAATTGGGCATTTTTTCTCATTTGTAGGGGTTAAGAAGTTTTAGACAGGCACATAGAGAGATAGTTAGAAGCGAATTAAGTAGAGTAAGAGTTAGCAAGTAGTTGATCTCAACCAAATATTGTAACAGAAAGCTGGAATTGTTGCTACAGTGGATAATTTGATGCAAGTAATGACATTGTGATTTGGTGCCATACTTGTGTTTCTTCTTATTTTGCATGGTTCTTGTTATTCTATCTTTAGAATTGCTTTGAGGAAAATAGATGTTTAGAATTAGATTTGATTTAATAGTGTTCATGATTTGATATTTGAAGTGTTGCAGCAATCCCTGGTCCATACTTTTCGCAACCAACTGATTGTTAGTTGCTTTGCAAAGTTAGCCTGGACCTTTATATTCATTGTGCTTAGTTCAATTGTGAGGGTTTATTCATTTCAATTGCAATAGGGTTGTTTGAATGAATGTTCATGATTTGTAAATCTTAACACCTTAGAAGATTGCACTGTTTCTATAAGATTGTAGAGTTATCTGGGTCAAGTAGAAATTAGTTTTGAGGGATTGGTCCATTTCGAGTGTTGATCATTTACATTGTTAATCTTAGGTTTAATATTAAGTTTAGAAATATCTTTGAAACCCTTGTCTTTTGTTATTACTTTGATTATTGGGTTAAATTTAGGATTGAAGTATCATCATATTGTTAGATCTGATAAATTGAGATTCAGTATTTTGCTTATAGTAAGGTCCCATTGTGATTACCAGCATTTTCACATTATCACTGAGTTGTTTATGCATTGTCAAGACCTGACATTAGAGACCTTGGGGTTATCTCTTGAGGCTTGCTAATAAAGATTTACCTTTCAAGTGAGATAGGATATTATATTATGTCTGAGTTGTTGTTGTGCAGAAAACATCATCAACATATTGGCGCTAGAAGGAGGGCCTGAATAAGCAAGCTGGATTGATTTTTGAACACCATCTCTCCTGAAAGATTCAGAAGAAGAACAAGATCTGCTCCAGGAGAGGAGGAATTTCAGGAATTACCAGACCCTACTAGGTCTAGAAGGACCAACAGAAGGGGAGAATCATCATCATCCCATCCACCTCCCTCATCTCCATCATCCCCATCTTCATCAGGTTCATCTGAATCTAGGGGAATTCCCAGTCCACAACCTCAACCAGTCATAAATCAACCATTACCACCCCCACCTCCACCAATGGCTTTCCTAGCAACCAACCCATCTCCATTGAGCTTTTTCGTTTACAATGTCATGCCCAAAAACCCTGAACACTTTTGTTCAAAATTCCATGTCAATGATCCCTATAGAACCGCTGAGGAACACATCAGGATCTTTCAGACTGGCCTAAAGGATAGAGGGATAAACCATGAGGATGTAGCATGTAGATTAATTCCTTGTTCACTGGGGGAAGATGCATTTTATTGGTACAATCATTTACCTGCTGGATCTATCCAACATTGGACTAAGCTAGAGACTGCATTTTTGCAGAAGTTTTGAATTCTCATTAGTTCCAATGAGCTCTACCGTCAGTTCACTAATGTTAAAAGAGAGGTCAATGAGCCTATAGGGTCTTTCAACAATAGGTTTTATCGTGCTTATACCAGACTGCAGGCCCCTTATGTTGTTGATGAGCCCACTGCTTTAGAGGTTTATTATGAGGGACTTGATAGTTTGACAGCTACTTTTATGAAGTGGAGTAATAACCCTCCTGCTAGTCTACTTGATGCATATGTAGAGGCTATGAAAGTTAGCACTAATCTAAGGAAACATATGTCTGGACCTTTACCCTCATTAGGACTCGTTGCTCACCCTAGACAAGTTCCAACTCTCAACCAGGCCCTGACAAACCATACTCCAATCATGAATCCAGTACCTCAGTTGCCTCTAGTCCCTCACCCCGAACTTCCTGTGGGACAAGTTTCATCCACAATTAGTTACCCTCAGCAAAATTTGAATCAAGCTCTGCATATCTAGCCTCAGGCTAGCTATCCTTCATACCTGCAGAATTCTAAAGTTTTGAATCAATCACAGAATGCCAATGTTGCAGTAGGATATTCCCAGAATAATAAAAATTATACTCCATATAATAATCCTGACAAGGAAAGACTGGATGAATTGTCTAAACAAATAAAGAAGCTGAATATGGAGGTGACTTACTTGAGGAACCATAACAGTCAATTGCAAGCTGCTTAGAGAAATATGTAGTCCAATCAGAACAGACAGAATCCACAAGGACAACACTTTGATAGAGGGCAACGTCATGATCAAGGATACAATAATGAAAGAGGATATAATAACGAAAGAGGATATAACTAGGAAAAAGGTTACAACAATGACAGGGGATTTAATAATGGCAGAGGGTATACTAATGATAGAAGACATAACTATGATAAAGGGCAATTCTCAAGTTAGAACTTTGACAGAGGGCAAGCTGGTGGACAAGGATTCAATAGGAGGCAACCACTAGGACATAACAGAACTTGGAATATAGGGCCCAAAAATGGAGGAGTCCCCACCCCACTGGATCAACTGGTTAATCAACCTGTCAATCAGTCTGTCAATCAGCCAATTAATCAAGAGAGGCCTCCTAGCGGTGTATATCTAGCTAAGGCTGCTTTATCAGGATGGTGTAGGCTCCACAAAACGATTCAACATTCTGAGTTAGATTGTCAAGAATTCCAAACAATAGCCTCAATCTTTCAGTACGAAGTGGAGAACAATGCAAGTAGTCAGGAAATAGTACCATCCAATCCTTATGATTCACCGGTGTTGGTGTTGAATCATGCTCCTTTTCCTCAAAGTAAGGAAAATGTACCTAAAGAGGAATTTAACCAGTTGGAGGAAGAAGCAAACCAAGTATGCAATGGAGATGAAATGACAGTTATTTGATGAGATTCCAATGAATGATAATGGTCCTAGAGATGAAGAAGGGGCTTATGTTGAAGAAGTGCAGACCTTCCAGAGACTTGACAAGAAGTATGACTTGAGGGAATTACCAAATAGACGCCCACAGGCTGGAGGCTCCTTCACTACTTCCATTCCACCGAACAGTTTCAACACGCCTCTAGACCCTAATGCTAGCAATAATCCATCACTGCCTCAGGTGTCCAAGCAATATTTATCTCAAGATCAAGGACATGTTGATGTGCCAAGAGGGAGAAGTGTTGATGCAAACAAAGAAAGGGTGATCGAATATCCAAGGGAGACCCCTACTGATTTGAGTGAGGATCAATTGGCCCTATATGTTGCTAAAGAACTCAAAAAATTAAAGGTAAGCTTATCTGCATTTGAGTTACTAAGAGTTCCAACCATTAGGAATGCAGTCTTAGGATCTTAAAATGCAAATTCCATGTCACAAGATAAATCAGTTAGCAAGAGTGTCATTAGAGCATCTAGTTCTCAATCAGTAGGAAGGAAAAATAACAGCCATAATCAGGTCCATATGCCTCCTAGAGATACTGGGAAAGAAAGGGACAAATCTCAAGTTGCTCAAGTAGATACTCCCTTAACTCTGTTTCAAGGGAAAATAGACACACCTCCATTCTTGATTTCTGTTCGAATATTTGGTAAGAATTTGCATAATTGTCTGCTGGATTATGGTGCTTCAACCAATGTTATGCCTTTCGGTGTCTGTAGAGCTATGGGTATTACTCCTGCTGACTCGTAAAAGAAAGTTACACAATTAGATAGGACTGAAGTCAATGTTGTGGGAGAGTTAAATATGATTCATATGCAAGTTACTTCTGATCCTAGGATCCAACATGTTATCAATATACAAGTGGCTGACATCCCTAATGCGTGTGGCTTAATCTTGGGAAGAGACTTCACCAAAGCTTTGAATGGATATGTTTTGACTGATCACTCCCATATGTGGCTTCCCTGGAAGGGAGTGCCAAACTAGATTAGAATTGAAATAGAACCCAGAATGAAGTACATGATTATAGAATATCAGAAAACCTCTACTGAAATTCTAGTATCAGAAGTAAGTATGGGTAACTATATGCTCGCAGCCCCTCTAGAGGAGCCAGATGTGGAGGAAGTTCTTATGTTCCACACAGCACCTGTTGACCTTACAGTAGAATCCAGTAGTACTAAAGTCCTGATCGAACCAACTGAAATTGATAATGATCTGGAGGATAGTCAACTTTGCTAGATAACTTTCAGGAGTTCATTCAGAAGTGCATTAAAGATCAAGTTCAGTTGGGAAGGGGAATGAACTTTGGAGAACTACTTTTTCCCAATTGGTGCAGGGTGCATAATGCCTCTCATTCAGAACTAGATTATTGCTTATGCCAGGCTGCAGTGGAACAAATACAGAAACATATCAACCCCACTCCTGCAATCAAAATTGATACTCAGAATGTCCGAGAAGATCCTAAAAGAAAAGGAGCGATGCCTTCTGAAGAGCCATCCAGTAGTAATAGTACAAGTGAAAAAGCAAGAAAGTCTACAGTTACTGGTTGTTGGACTTTGAGATTCGATGGATCCAAATCAAAGCAGGGAGTTGGGGTTGGTTTCGAGCTCATTATTCCAAGAGGTAAGACATTTTTTGCTGCTCATAGACTTCAATTTCACTGTACGAATAATGTAGCAGAATATGAGGCTTTGGTCCATGGATTGTTAATGGCGTTGAAGAAAAAGGTTAGGATCTTGCAAGTTTTTGGAGATTTTGAGTTAGTAGTCAAGCAAGTTAGGAGACAATACTCTTGTCATGACAGGAGAATGACTAACTATAGACACAGAGTATGGGATCTTATTGAAGGATTTGATGCCTTCAACATTCAGTTGATTCCATGAAATAAGAACCAGACAGCTGATTCCCTGGCCCAAGCAGCCAGTACATTGCAACCTCTGTCTCTTTCTGGACTAAAGAAGTTTACTGTGGAGTTGACCCCAGTACCCTCAGTACCTGATAATATCACCAACTTCTAGGTATTTGAAGATGACAAACATATCTTAGATTTCATTACTAGTACTGATGTCTTCGCTTCTCAAATCATTGATGAAACTGAGCTCCAAGAAGCTGAGATAGATTTGGAAGGGGTAATTAATCTGAAGACCAACACAATTCCTAGGGGAATGGTGCAATTAGAAATGATCTTTGATCTGGACAAGGTCAGGGAGCAGGAACAAGATATCAGGAAAGAGTCCATTAGTGGACAGTGTGACAAATATAATATGGGATCTCACAATGATGTCAAAAATATCTTTATTGGCAAGGTGTGCACTCTAGAAGAAAGGAAAGGTATCATTGATGCATTACATAGATATCTAGATGTGATAGCTTGGAGTTATGAGGACTTAAAGACTTATGATACATCAATCATAACCCATACTATCCCTCTCAATCCAAGGGTAAAACCTTTCAGGTAGAGGCAAAGGCCTATCAATGCTTTATTGGAACCCATAATATAGAAGGAAGTGCAAAAATTGTTGTCTGCAAGAATAATATTTCCAGTCAGACACTCAACTTGGGTTGCAAACTTGGTTCCAGTGCGAAAGAAAAATGGTGAAATCAGGCTATGTGTAGATTTCAGGAACCTAAACAGAGCATCAGAGAAGGATAATTATCCAGTACCCTCACTGGATGAAGTGCTCCAGATTGTCAATGGATCTCAGATGATGTCCTTCTTGGATGGTTATTCAGGATACAACCAGGTCATGGTGCAGTACAAGGATAGGCACAAGACTGCTTTCACCACCAAGTGGGGCATTTTTTCCTACAAGAGGATGCCCTTTGGCTTGATTAATGTTGGAGCCACATTCCAAAGAGCCATGGACATTTCCTTTAAAGACATAATTGGTAAGTGCATAATCATTTATATGGATGATCTAACAGTCTTTTCCAAGAAGAGAGGTGATCATATCTCATATTTGTGCAAAGTTTTTCAAAAATGTAGAGAGTTTGGGATATCACTCAATCTAAAGAAATGCATCTTTGTAGTAACATAAGGTAAATTGTTAGGGCATGTTCTTTCTGAGAAAGGAATTGCAATTGATCCAGAATGCATAGAGGCCATTCTTAAGATTCCACCGCCTGCCAGCAAGAAAAAAATGAAATCATTCTTTGGTAAGATCAATTTTGTGAGGAAATTCATCACCAAATTTGTAGAAATAGTTAAGCCACTAAATGCAATGTTGAAGCAAGAGGCCAAAATTGAATGGAATGCAGAAGCAAATGAAGCATTTGCAGAGATAAAGAGGGCTATTGATGAAGCTCCTATTTTGGTAAGTCCAGACTATGCTAAACCATTCTATATATATTCCTTTGCTTCCGATCACTCTTGTGTTGCTATGTTAACTCAAAATTCAGATCAAGGAAACGAGCATCCCATAGCATTCATGAGTGCACCATTAAAGGATGCAGAGCTGAGATACCCAAGTGTGGAAAAGCAGGCCTATGCCCTAGTCTGAGCTATAAAGAAATTTAGGCATTATATCCTCAAAAACAAGATCTTTGCTATTGTTCCTGATCATGTAGTTAAGTTGTTATTGATGCAGAATGAGCTGAGGGAACGTAGAGCCAAGTGGGTAACTATGTTACAAGAGTATGATATTGAGATTCAACCCATGAAGCTGGTCAAAGGGCAAGGGCTTACAAAGATAATGGAAGAGACTGGCTCTGACCTTACAGCTCAGAGTTATAATTTAGAGGATGTCTCTCCTGGCGAGTGGTACGATGATATTGTCCATTATCTTTTGACTCAGAGATGCCCTAATCATCTTAATTCAGTACAAAGAAGGGCATTGCGCTTAAGGAGTGACAATTTCATGCTGAAAGGAGTTGTCCTATACAAGAAAAATCATGAAGGTGTTTATTTGAGGTGCCTAGGAAAGGCAGAGTCTGAAAGAGTGATGTCAGAATTTCATGAAAAATATGGCACAAGCCATGGATCAACACCTTCTACAATGAACCAGATTCTGAGAGTTGGTTGCTATTGGCCTACACTCTTCAAGGATACACACAACCACGTCAGAACTTGTCATGTGTTCCAAACTGCAGCGGCCAGAGAGAAGTATGCAGCATTTCCACTCCAACCAGTCTTTGAGGTAAAACCTTTTGCACAGTGGGAGATGGACTTCATAGGTCCCATTAATCTGCCTTCCTCTGCTGGTCACAGGTATATCCTTACTATCACTGATTATTTTACAAGATGGACTGAGGCCCTTGCTTGCAAGCAATGTACTTCGGAGGTAGTAATTAACTTCATCGAATCAGGTATCATTAATCGTTTTGGATGTCCTATGTCTTTAGTTTGTGATAATGGTCCTGCATTTTCATCGTTGAAATTTTCTAATTGGGCTTTTGATCATGGGATTATCATTAAGTTTGCATCCAACTATTATCCTCAGGGTAATGGTTTGGCTAAGTCCTCCAACAAAAACCTTCTGACTGTTATTCGCAAACTGTTAGAAAGAAATTTCAAGGATTGGCATACCCAATTCAAATTTGCTCTTTGGGCAGATCGTACCAGACAAAACTTCCATAAGAATATCACCTTACCACCTGGTTTATGGATTAGAGCATGTGTTTCCCATTCAGTTAAAGATCCCCACCTTGCAGTTCATTGATGAATATTATGATGAGGGAGATAAATGTGAGGCCAGACTTGTTGAATTATTACATCTTGAGGAAAAGAGAGATGAAGCCCTGGAAAACTTTGCTAAACATCAGGGGGTTGTCAAGAGGTGGTTTGATAAAAGAGCCAAGGTTAAAGCTTTAAGGATTTCTGACTTGGTTCTTTACTGGGATAAAGCCCATGACCATAAGGGAGAGCATGGAAAATTTGATAAACTTTGGCTTGGTCCTTACCAGATCTTAGAAATTTTGGGAGATAATGCTTTCCGTTTGAAAACTCTCACTAAAGAGGATATCCCACTGCCTATCAATGGGCAGTATTTGAAGCATTATTTCTAGTCTTGAGCTGCTTTCAACTCTTTTCTTGTATATAGTTAGATTAGGTTTCCTTTCTGTTTTGTTTGCTTTGCTTTGCTTTGGTTAGAGTAGGTTTTCCTTTATGCTTTGCTTTTGTTTGTTTTGGTTAGTGTAGGTTTGCTTTTGGTTTGTTTTGTTTTTTGCTTTGCTCTTGCTTTGGAGGTTTCTCTGTTTTTGCCTGGATGTGTTGCACTCGCATGGAAAATATATCATTATCTGGAATTGTTCTAAGTATTTTGTTGGTGAACTATAGTCTTGTATCTTGAAAGGATGGTTGAAGTCCTTGTTATGGTCAATAGTCTCAATGTTTGATTTATAGAAGATGGGTCACTGGTTTTGATTTGAATTTGAAGTACTCTGAAATCTTATATCTCTCATATATCTTAAGAATCTTGATGTTACTGTAGGAATCCTTATGAAGTTTTGTCAGGTGAAAAACTCCTATTTCTGCTTCAGCGCCACTGTGGTTCTCAGCCCTGAGTGTGAACTTCATTGTTCGCAGGTTGAAATGAAAAGTGACACAGAAAGAATATCAAAAGAAAGAAAAGTGAAATATTGAAAATCAGAAGAATAAATTCAACTTATCAGGGGTATCTGAATATCTCTATCGGGGCTATAAACGCCTGGCTGGCAATAGAGCTATGTTCAGGAGTGTCACAGTGATAACCTCATTGGGGCTATGGATGCCTAACTCGCAGTGAGGCCCTATCCAGGTTACTTTTGAAGTTAGAATCTTTATGTAGCCTGATTTGACTAAGCTTGGTTCCTGCAGTAGCTTAAGGAGGGAAACAAACTCATATGCACACACTTGGATTTTCAGTTTATGGAAGGTTCGGTCTACCCTTTGGTTCTAACTCTTTAATCTTTGCATTCTGATTTGTTTGTTTGACAGTGGGACTGAAACCAGAAATTCTGGGTTCTCGATTCCTCTTTGTCATCAAATGCTTTGGAGCATTTTCCTAGTAGAAGTCGCCATTTGTTGTGCGATTTTTGCACACACGCCCTGCTGAAAGCAGGGACCCTCTTTCGCTTTGGTTTTGGTTTCTTGGCCCTTTCATTTTGAGGTTTTATCCTACTTTAGCATGTGCTAAAATGTTTATTTTGATTGCCTAAGTGATCCCCTAAGTTATTCATCAAAAATCTTAAGTTTTGGGCTAAGTTCGGGTTTTCACTGAAGTTCGAGACTTTCCACCCGAGCCGGATTTTCCCGGATCCTGCTTGGACTCCGACTGTGCACTGTGATTCAGATATTTTCAGTCTTCGCGGATTTCCGTGTGGGCTGGATTTTTTTGGATTTCATCTAGTTGTCGGGTTCCTGGGTTTTCTGACTATCTTGTCAATTGCATTTAATGTCGCCTGTACCTTTGGCAAGTGATGTATTTAAGTGATTTCAGATGATTATTATGCTATTATGCTTATTGCTTGCTGTCATTTGAGTTGAGGAGTGCATTCTTGCGAGTGCTTGGTAGAATTTGAGGTGTTGAGTTTGCAAATTGTGGATTTACTAGTGATTTCTTTGGTGCATTCATGTCGTTATTCTTTGTGGACACTATTTACTTCGCATTTGTTGATTCTAAGATCGATTTCCACTTCATAATGGTATGTGTTTGATTGCCTTGTTTTGAATTGAGGATTATGAATAGCGTTTTTATGTTATAAAGCTTTTAGGGCTTGAATTCTTGAATATTTGATCATTTCATGCTAGGGTTTTCCAACATTGCTTTATTTGTCATCTCCCAAGTAAGTTTTGAGCTCCTTTGCCTATTTGCATTTTGATGTATCTAGCTTGAGAATTCTTAGCAAACCCTTGTAATGACTTAGCAGTCAAAATGTTTAAAGTCTGAGCTCGCCTGTACGCTAATGGCGGATGTATGGGGTTTTGAAACCTAGGGCATTGCCATTTATCTTTAGTATGCTCTCGAATTGGCTTAGAAGTGCTAAGAGAATCCATACAAGGCTCATATTAAACTTTCCCTAAGCTTAAATCTTTGAAATTCATGATTAATCTGATGTTGTGAGCGAAATTGTGTTTTGGTGTCGCAGTTCAAGTTTTGTCCTTAGTCCAGGATTTTTTGTTCCCTCGGGACAATCCGTCTCTGGCGGATTTTCCCGATTTCCTTTGAGTTCCCAGAATCTGCATGCTTTCGAAGTTTTACCTTATCCGTGGATTTCCGCCTCGCCCGGATTTTCTCGAAGTCCTGTGTCGCGAGGGTTTTCCAAAGTTTGCATGATGCTTTTTCCTTCGAGGAAATCCGTCTCTGGCGGATTTTCCCAAAATCTGATGGAGTATGAAAGAATATGAAATAGCATGATATGTTAGTGATTTTTTAATACATTTTAAGGTTAATTCATGCTATCTTATGATCTCCTATGTGGTTTATTGATTGATAATGATCGAATTTAATTGTTAGTTGGTGTGTTCATGATTATTCCACTGGAATCCGTCTGGCCCAGAGTTTCTCGAAACTCCTCTCTGGCTCGGATTCTGTGGATGGTCTTGAAACCCGAAGTTTATCAAGATCATTTTATATGAGTTTTAATAACACCTTGATTGTATGAGGTTTATTCTAACGGTGTTTTGATGGATTAACATTGCTTTCCTGTGGTTTTTACTATGATTTATGTGCTGAGTGCAGGCTAAATCTAGCAGGACAGTCGAGGGATCCTCAGTATCTGAGGCAGAAAGGATCAAAATGGACATTAAGAGCAAGATCCCTGAGAGTAAAATTACATCAGTCTGGTCTGAGGTAACTGATACCAATGTTGGGTTGTGGGATTACGAAGAGTTTAAAGGAAGAATGGCAACAGAGGATCTTCCTTTGGTGGATAGAAGAATGAAGGAATCAGGCTTGTCACATGTAGTTGGTTTCCCCTCTACAGTGCAGTGTTATGAGTTGGTCCTTGAGTGCACCAGGCACTATGATCAGGATACACAAAAAATTATTGGTCCTCAAGGGAGAGTTGTGGCGAATCTCAACCCTGTTTCCATTTCCCAAACTTTTGATATGCTAGATAGATCTCATGTGGTGGCATTCAACATGAAGGAATCTCAGGAGTTCTACGATGAACAGACTGTGAAGTCACAACAGCTTATCAATTCCTGGCTGGAGAAGCCCAAGTCTCACTATTCCAAGCTACCCAAACAGTTATTCAGAGCAAAGTTCAAGAAGGAGTACTATGATGCCATCACATTTCTGAGCAAGGTGGTTGGATTGAAGAATGCTAGCATGTTTGAGAATTGGATGTGCCACGTTATTGTGAGGATGGAACGAGAGCTGGTTGATTATCATTGGGCTGGTATAATTAGTAGAGTGATTCATGAACAGTTATCTAATATGTTGCAAACCAAGACCTTCACAATGACCTCATATTTGGTTTACGCACTTGCAAGATTCCACCCCTACAAAGGATTGAGTACCAGGGGCACCTTTGGGCAGGATATTATTTATGAGGTTTTCCCTCAATTGCATTTAGGAAGCTCGAGTTATAGGAGGGTGAATGATGCATTCACCATGCACATCACTAGAATGCTTCAAGGAGTAGAGCACACAAGGATTTCAGACCAAGCAAAAGAGCTCATCAAGAAATATGGGGCATGGTTTCTTCAGTTCCCAACTTTCTCCTACATTTGGATTGATGGTTGCCAAAGGGCTCCTTACAGACTTCCAAGGTACCCCACCGATCACATTATACTTTTGGAAGTAACTAGGCAGATCTGTGACTTTGATGTCGTTGTCAAGAGAGACAAGCATAAGACTGGATTTGGTGGAGACTTCCCTTTGAGGATTGGCACCGGGGAGGCATGTCCTTCCATTATTTATACCCAGGCTTCAGAAGAAGAAATGAGTACCCTTGGGTTGTCTTTTCATTCCAAGAGATCAAGGTTTGACATCACAGGAGAAGCCTAAAAGAAGGCCAGTAGAGAGTATAGCCACAAGGTTGATTTGGAGGATTACTGGGCCAATGGCAATGATGAATATGATGTAAGGAAAAAGAAATTCTCCCGGCTTCCAGTTGAGTCAGTTCGATTGTACAATGTAAAGGTAGTTCCTAATCAATTGGAAGATGATGGGAACTTGATTCAGGGTCATGCCTATGAGGCAGTGAAGGATAAGCCAATTGGTGATGTAGATTGGCTAGAAGAAGAAAAAATAGAATTGAAACAGCTAATGGATACAGTTATCAAGTTTACCAGGATGTGGTTAAGGCACAAGCTGTGGGAGTTGGAGAATGAGGGAATGAAATGTACTTACAATCTGATGGGAGATATGGACCCTCACTCTACTTCTGAGGAATCAACTGAGCAGGAGGACTATAAAGGTAAAGGCAAGGTGGATTCTCCTTTCAAAATTAAAATTAAGGGTGTTCAAACGGAGGAGGTCCAAGAGACCAAAAATCAAAGAAATCCAATGGCTAAGAAGAGGACAAGGACTAAGAAATTGGCAAGGAGGAGACTAAAAAATAGAATCCAGAGGTTGATGCTCCTGTCCCTAAAAGGAGAAGAGTCATAAAATTGTCAGAAAAGGCAAGCTCTAAGGTAGGAGAAGAAGAAGTTACCCCACCGGTGGTGGATGTTGAAAGTTTAGAGGAGAAGGCCAAGGTGTATACAAGGAGGTCTAGAACCCCTTCTCCTAAGGATAGTGTGCCTAAGGTGGATCTTCCTCCAGTGGTTTCTCATGAGGAGCAGCAAGATGATGTGCCTTCTGCTCATGAAGCTCAAGGCAAACCTGGTGAGTTTGAGAAAGTTGAAGATCATCCAGACACTGAAGGAGAGGAATTCCATGAAGGTGACCTATACAGTGCAGAGGCAGAAGTTGAAAAGGTAATGCAATCCCCTTTGGTTGCATATGCAAAGTCACTAGTCATGAATGAAGAGGTTAAATCCCCTCCCAAAGAAGAGGAAATAGTGAAGGTTACATCACCTATACGTGAGGAAGAACATGCTGAAGAAAAGGAGGGAAAGACAGATGAGACTCCTAAGAAACAGAATTTGAGTGAAGAGGTGCCAAAGGAATGACAGGAGGAGAAACAAAGTGAAGTGAAATTGGAATCCACTATCCCTGAGTGGTTGGACAAGGAGATAAAAAGAAAGCAGGTTATTGTGGAAGATAGTCCACCGAATTGGGATGAGCTAGTAGCCAAAATTGGAAAAGACAAAGGTAAGAAGAAGGCTAGGGTGATCTCAAGGATTGAAAGAGATGAGGCCAGCAATAGAGTTGTTCACATTGCCACCCCTGCTCCAGATAAAAATAGAGATGATGTGGCTGGAAAAGATTACAATGTTCAGACTTTCAATCTAGGGCCTACATCTGTTGAGAAAGATATTGAAGATTATGAGGGTTCTAGTGCAGTCATCTTGGGCAACATGAACCCTAAGCCTAACTATATCTCTTAGCCCCAACCTAACCATAATCCTAACCCTGAACTTGACCCAAAACATAACTCTAACCCTAACCCTAACCCTACCTATATCTCTACACCTAACCCTAACCATAATTCTAACCCTAACCATAACTATATCTCTACACCTAACCCTAACCTTAACTATATCTCTTAACCTTAACCCTAACCCTAATCCTAACTAAATATTTTTTTAATAATCGTAACTAAATATTGATGATATAATATTTTTTTATTATAATATTATAAATATTACTAAAAATATATTTATAATATTTTAACTTAACATTTAAATATTAAAGTATATATATTATTTTTTACAAATGAATTACAGATATTATACTATCATATTATTATATATTAATTATTATAATAATTTAATATAAAATATATAAATATAAAAATAATTTATTTAAGATATTACATGTTGTGTCGCAACTGCTACTAGCATATATATATTTAATAATATATATAAAATACTCCGAGAGATATCCTTCTTAAGGCGCCTATTTTAAATATATATATATATATATATATATATTGAAATTTTCACATAAAAATTGAATAAGCGCCTCCAGAAGGATATCTCTCAGCGTATTTTATATATATTATTAAATATATATATATGCTAGTTTAGAACACTTTGAAATTGGTGCTATAAAAATGAACCCCGCAAATTTACACACTTTCGTTTTGGTGTTCTAAAAGGAATTTTCAAAAAGCTTTTGTAGATTAGGACAACACTTCACTTTTGGTGCTTTAAAATGGAATGCTCTTTTTTGACCAACGCTTTCATTATGTTGATGAAATGAGCAATTTATTTTTGTTGACCACATTAAGACAAGGATTGTTAGAAACACTCATGTTGGTGCTTAAAACTGCATAAGGCTAGGGAAGAATGATGTGGATAAGGTAGGAAAATAGAACATTTCCACATGGCATTCGATTATTCCTTGATTTTGCATCCTTGTTGCGAATCAACATTCGGTAAATCAATACTGTTTGGTGGATGACGAAGACTAAACACGATCATTTGATGATGAGTTTGATGGTACAGTTTGATGAAGATGGATCAGACAATGCTAGGGTAAGGGTGCTCATTGAATATAAAAGTGAAGTTCGATGAGAAAATGTTTTGTGTCCCCGCATTATGGTGATATAGTTTGAAAAAATGGCAGAAATAAGACACAAGAAATGGCACGATTTATTATGTGATGAACATAATTGTAAATTAGTTTGATCCAATGGCGAAGGAGTGGCACAGATTCTCATATCATGAATAGGGCTTGAATTCGATCTTAGAAAGAAAATGAATGAATTGAAATTCTTGCACAAATTATAAGGAAGATATCCAACAAGGATCTCGGTTGGCTATTGGATGAAGATGACAGTTCTAAGGCAAAGAAGAACACACAATTTGAATTTGAATTCATTGCATAGGAAAATGGTGAAACGACATACAAACCCTAGAACCATCCCGCCAAAAATGAAATGTTCATTGAATTCCAAAGGGTTATAGTATGGGGGGTGTTGCTACCAGGGGTGAAGTTAGAAAGTTTTGTATATTAGCAATTCGGTGATATGAAAAGGTTGGTCGAAGTGAAGAGAAAGTACAATCTGTGAGAAAGGTGTGTTACTGTGACAGATAAGTTAGAATCTGGATTGTTTTGTTAAAACTATTTACAGTGGAGTGAGGGTTAACAGAGAAAAGAAAAGTTATGTACTAAATTGATGCATTGTAGGTTTTGTAGAACTAGTTTATGCATACTAAATTCGTAGTCTTATTGCACTAAGTTGTAGCTCAGGTTAGGGGATTGTAGTCTCCTTGGAGTTGTATCTCCTAAATTAGGGTGTAGTAGCATCCTTGAAGTTGTAGCTTCTAATAGGGAGTTGGAGCTTCCTTAGGGTTGGAGCCCTTAAAATTGTAATTGAATTTCATTGCTTGTTAGGTTGGATTATGACAGTAGATCCTAGCAACATTTCTCACCATTGCTTTTTCCACCTTGGGTTTTCCACGTACAATTGGTGCTATGTGTTGTTGTTTCATGTGCATGTGATTGCTATATTGGTTTATGTTTTAATCTGCACATTTGAGTTCTAAGTTTAAACCTGCAAAAATGTTTTCAAGACTAAAAGTTTAATATCTATTGATTCACCCCCCTCTTAGTAGATCATTGTATTCCAACATGTTCTTCAATTAGTTCAAAGTTTGGCTGAATGATAGTTGGTGTAAGGTTTGGTTGTTCAACCAGAGTGATCGAATGCCAAATGACCATGTGGGGTTCAATTTGTCAATTTATCTTGCTTAAATGAGTTTCTTTTTACCACAAACACTTGTCTTGCTTAAGTTTCAAACTAAATGTCTATGTCAAAAACATCATTTATTTCACAAAGTCCATTTTGTGAAAAGGATGACGTTAGGGGCATAGTTACCTAGGTTAACTTTGGAAAATATGGATTGAGATGTAAACCAAAATATTTAGAAGTCTCTAAGGATAGAAATCCTTAGGACAAGCATTAACATCAAGGCTTTTTCAAAGGGTATCCATAATTTAAACCAAAGGGTTTGAAATTTTGAGAAAGATTGTTAATGTTTGTTTGCAATTTTTTGGAACCAAGCAAGTATCAAACTAACTCATAAGCATGAACAATCCTAATTTAGGTGTGTATTTCTTAGTAGTCTTACCATCATCCCCTAAGAGATGATTAATCCGTGAAGATGAAATGAAAAAATAGGCTATGTCAAGGAAATGTAATGTCTTGACACGCCAAGCAAAAGAGTCCCTTCCCTATTTGCTTTATTGCCTCAATAAAAACTAGAAATGGTAATTAACTTCTTGGAATAGTGTTATTCCAATGCATTACTTCAAAATACACTTTGGAGGAAATGGTGAACCACTACAAACAAGGTTCGTAATTTTGACTTTCGAGATAAACTAGTGCTATACACGTAGCGATTCACTCAATTAAGAGGCCTCCTAGCCCTTAGAAATATAGAAGGGTTTTAACGCATCACAAGGATACTAGGGGAGACATTCATCAGTATAGGACAACAACACTAGCTGGTTAATGAATTTAGCCAAAACCAATTATTTTTATAGCAGACCAAAATGAAAGCATCGCTTGGGTCATTGTCTCTCACAAGTTGGGAGGTAGGCCCTCTAAAGGTAACACATGTTTGAAGCTTAAAATGCTTTTCATCACCCAAGATTGCCAATAGGCGCAAGGGTAGAGGATAGGCGCTTCCAAGAAGAAAAGGTATAGTTGTGTGTTTTTCTTCACCCAAGATCGCACGAAGCGCAAGGGGAGAGGATACACACAACAAGCATACACAAGCAAATCAGACACATGTTCATTTTAACTTTGACAAACATAATGAATTCGTTTTAAGCACCAAACGAAGTGTGTAGATTGTTTTGTTCAGTTTTAAACAAACAAGAATAATGATGTGAGGGTTGAGTTTTAACCAATTTGAAAGTTCATTTTAAACCCAAAGGAAATATAGTTTGGTCCTAAAACGTGAAATAAAGCATCATAAATGGGTTATAATTGCCTCATAAGTGTCGAAACACTTGTTACAATTATATTCAAAATTGTAATATGCTCCTTCACATCAAATTTTATTGCCCAACCTTGCAAAACCAGTTAGCCTCAAAAACCAAAACAAGAAGTCAGTGACATGTTAGCAATCAGATGAAATCAAAAAATTAAAACACATGTCAAAATTCAAGTTTAGTTTGTTACCAATAAATAGCGATGTTGAAATCAATTGCGTCGCTATATCAAAAGTGTGTCGCTGTATTGAAAAACTGGATGCATCGCTCTGTAGTAAATAATGACGTCAATAGCGTCACTAGATCAAAAGCTTCACTAAAATAAAATTTATGGCGCAATGAAAAATAAATTTAGCATCGCTATTTAAATGCGCGTTGATGAAATTTAATAGTGCATCGCCAAATCAATTATGCATCGTTGAATTTGTAAACACAAGAAAAACAAAAATCTAAAGAGAAATTCATCAGATTGATTAGTTCAAGCCCTCCTTCTAGTGCCAAAGTGTGATCGATGACGTAGTATAGGCTAACTACACTTGATCCATGAGGATTTGAAGTGTACTTAATCCACTAAGCCTCAATCTAATAAGATCATTCAATGCAAACTAAGCTAAGAAACCATTAAAACTAACATATTAAAATACGAAAGCTTCATAAACATCTATTCTAAGCCATTAAAACTTATCCTATTGGGGGAGTGGTTTCACATTGATGTGGAATGGACCCTTTCCCAATCCCTTGGATGATGAGCTTATTTCGATCAATTCTATTGAAGATAATCAATGAAACCGATGAAAGATGTGTTGTAAAACATGATGAAAGCCTATTTTAACATGATATAAGCTAAGATGATCAATGTGAATGTATGCAAAGCTATTCTAAATGTATGCAAGATTCAAAAGATTAAAACCCTAATTTCAAAATATGCCAAATGGATGCACCTAAGTTACCATGGAAGCCATTAATGGATGCTCTAAGCTAATAATGCAAGTAAATTAACCTCAAAATGTTTTTAAAACATAAAATGTGAGTGCAAGATGAGAGTGATTTTAACAACATAAGTCTACTATTAAAAGATGGATCCCTATTCAATAGATGCAAGCTCTATTTATAGAATAGGAAAAATCAAACTGATGGCCAAGATCAAAATGATCAATCAATGGTCAGAATGGAAGGAAGATGGAGGCATGGATCATGGATTTCCATCAAGGGTTGAGGATGCAAGATGATATTTAATCAAGGGCTTACATTCATCCAAACAAACACACTTTCAAAACTTGCACAAGAAGATTTGCTGAAAGTTTGTTAAAAAAGAATATTCCCTTTTTCAAATGAGTGAAGAAAGAGAATATTCTCAAAGAATATTCTCATGGGTGAGGAAAAATAGATATTTAGTTAATTAAAACCAAATTTAATTATGCAAAAGGGAAAGGAATATTCCATGAAAATATTCCTTTTGGAGGAATGTGCAAAGGAGGAGTATTCCCTTGCAAGTGGGAGAATTAGATTTAATTAGTAACTTGATAATTAAATAAAGTTTCAATTATGAAAATTAGGGGAATTAGGATATTCATTAAATAATTAATGTATTTAATGAAAAGGGGAAGTGATATGATATTTAATTAAATAACTTAGGGTTATTTAATTAAATAAGAGGACTTAGGGATTAAATTAAATAATTTGATTTATCCAATTTAATAGGATAAAAGGTTAGCATGAAAGGGTTGGGAATTAACCTAATTAGATTAATCAGGTTAATAGATGATAATGACATAATTAATTAAATAGCTAGGCTAATTTAATCAATTAAGCGAAAAGAGGATGGGTTTTAGGATGAAGCGATGTTAGTATATCAAATTTAGGTGTGTGATATCATTCAAGACACTTTTAAGTGTCTACAGAGGCATAGAGCTTAAGACTTCATTCTTAACATACCTCTACACTCCTCCATAAGTTGCATGTAAAATCATCCCTTTGAGGCATGATGTAAGCCTACCTAAAAGAGTGTACCTACCTAGGGTGACTTGATTGATGCATTCCAAGGTTACTTTATTGACACCAAACATTTGCTTGAATTAAAATAAACACATCAAAAAAAGCATTGAACATGGTTATCAAACATCAAACCCTTTGGACTTAGTGTGAATACTTTGAAAAGAGCCCTATGTTTGCACTCCTTAAGGATATCTTAAAACAATATCTCTAAAAGTTTCTAAATATTTAGGCTTACATTTCAAGTCACACTAAGAACAAAGTCAACATTGGAGACTATGGCTTTAGCATTTTTACTTTTCACAAACTTTGAGCTTTTGTGGAAAGAAACATGCTTAAAGTTATAAACATTTAGGGTCAAATAGTTTTGATTGATTGTGTTGTATCATATCACTTTCCAAAATTCTCAAATCAGATCAAAATGAGACATCAAATCTGCAAATTTATCCAAAATTTTTTTGCCAACACAGAAACTGGAAAACAAACCTACATAGAAAACTGTTATTGCTTCTGTTTCGGTCGTAATTGACTAAATATTGCCATAGTTTATCAAAAATAGACCGCTATTGCTCTCTGGTTTTTTACAGTGACTGTCCAAAACTTGTCACTTTTGAGAAATCCTACTGTATTTGATCCTAACAGTGTTGCACTTGACCTATTTGTTTACCCGCAGTTGATGAAAATTTGGCTACTTTTGCTCAAAACTATCACTTTTTCTTGCACAATTCACCAGTTAGAAAAATTACAAACAAAGGCCACTTTTGAGAAATCTTACCGTAGTTGCCCTCAAGACTTGGCCACTATTGACATTAATCTGGCCACTTTTGACAGAGATTACTGCTAATATTCTAAAATTTCCACTTTTTCCCTATTTTTTGGTGAATATCAGAATCTAATCTTAAACTAGTTAAATCTTGTGAGAACCAAAACAGTTAGACTCCCAAAACACGTCATAAATCACATCAATCCATCACCCATTTTCAAAAATAAACACTCCAACCTACTTTTAGGATTCAAAATCAAAACAAACAACTTGGATCATTCCTTCACTCAAAATTCTAAGTATCAACATTTTCTTGAACCTCAAGGCTAGTTCAAGTAGATTCTTCACAACATATCCTCTAGAAAAATGAAGTGAAATATCGGTCCAAGTTTTCAACATTTTGAGTCCCAAAAATAGCATCATCTCCAAAGCATCCAAACATCACTCATACTCTTATCCTAGGGTCTTGAGCATCAAAACATCCCAAACCCACAACCATAACATCCACAAAACATGTCAATCTATTACCCTAGTTCCACTCTATACACCCATGGGGACATCATATGCCACAAATGTCAATGATATATCAACTATGGATTCCCCTAATCAAGGTTTTGGAGCATCTTGTCACATGGTTGATTTCAATAAAAATCCTCATCCATATCAAAATCACTCTCATCAAGGGTTTCAAAATCACCATCAAGGACAAAATCTAGAACATCAAATTGCCCTAAATGCACTTGAGAAAATGATTGAGGAACTTGAACAAAATCAAAATACAACGTATCGCCAATACCATGTTCAACGTCAAGACATTGCATATCAACAATAGATAAACATCATTCCACAAGCACCTCAATATCCACATCAACAACACTTCTAATATCATCAAAACATTGATTCATATCAACAACAAAGTCTATTTCCACAAAATCAAGTGAATCAACAACATCAATGGTCACAAAATCAAAATCAGATCACCTAATATCAAAACCAAATCCAACAACACTATCAACCCCCAAATCATCAACTACAACATCATCAAGATCATCAATCTCAAAACCAAGAAATTCCATCTCAAAAATAACAATCATCTCCACCACAACAAGCCTCACAATCCAACCACACTACTAAACATAAATACACTCCTTTAGGGGAGCCAATTGAGGGTGTGTTAAACAAATTACTCAATGCCAAACTTATCACACTTTCGAAACCATCACGAAGTTGTGAACCTACCATCAAATTCCCATGGTACAATGACAAGACTGGTGCAGGAGCACCCAAGGCCTTCAAGGAGTTGTTCAAGAGCCAGGAGTTTGCAAGGGTTAGGAGGACCTATCCATTATATCAAAACATCAACTATGACCTTCTGAAGCCTATAATGGCATTTGGAGAGGATAAATGCAATGAGAGAGTCAACTGTCCTAAGGGTCCTGATAAGGATCCTAGGACCAAAATGCTATGAAATTGGGATTATCATGTTATAGGGCTTTAATTAGTAATCTAATGCTTTGAGTAGGTCAAATAAATTTGGATATTGAAGATCCAATAGTTTTCAGGTGGTAGATTTTAATAAATTTCAAGATTGTGATTTCAAATTTTTGAATTTCACTTTAGGCGAGAAAAGGAGTTTTAAGTGTTTTAGAGTTAATTGTGCATTGTAATCAATCCAATTCAGTTGGATCAGTTGGGGAAGGGATATATAACCCCAAAATATTCATTTGTATGGGGTTGATCAGTTTTGTGAAGGTACTGTACGGACTATTTCTGGAAATAAGGAAAAAACACAGTTTTCTTGCATTATTTGGTGTCTTTTTGATGAACCACTGATTCCTATTGAAGGTATACATTGTTGGATGCCTTAGTAGTTTGTATTTACATGTTTTAACATCCCCTACATGTTCTGATAAGCATAAGAGATCAATTATTGCACGTTTTAACTGACTATCCACAGGAAAAGTTTAGATTTTGCACTGTTTTGAGAGTTTTAATGAAGGAATGATCCATTTCATGGAGTATTATGACTGAACACCTATGAAATGGATCACATTTGACATGTACCATAAGAAACTAACAAAGAAATGTGCAGGGAAGAGGAAAACTAATGTGTGCACAGTGAATTAGCAAAGAAAAAGGCATGAAGATGGACCCTAGGGTATAGCAGTGAAGGATCTGCCTTAACAAGTGATATGTTTTTGAGTTGCAATAGTTAATATGTGTTGAATTAATGGTGAAAAGTCTAAAATTAAGATCTGGAAGTGTTTGGAAGACCTAGAACCAAGAAGCCCTAGTTTTAAGCCAATTTAAGGAGGGTTTTGCATTTGGGCATGTTAAGGGTGATATAGAAGACTAAGAGTCTAAAAATCCTTGGTTTGGGAATGTTTTGAGTGATTGTTGAGAGTTTCATGGTCAGGGGACAACTTTAAAGAGGGGTTGCTTTGAAAAAAAGGGCTAATTAGGCCTAGTTTTGAGGAAACAATCAGGTTTTGAAGAGAGATTGTCTGAAACAAGTGATACCAGGGAGTTGATATGATGTTTTCCATCACAAACCACATCTAAAACAATCATTAGATTGGAGGTTCATTTGTAAAGTTTGAGGAAAAAGTCAAAAATCCTTCGCTAAAGGCCTAATAGGGCTAGAAGGCTAGTTGAGGAGCAAAGGTGAGTTTTGTTCAAGACAGAGGGTTAGGGCTTGAAAACCATTTTAGTCAGGTTAAGTTGAGTCCTTTGAGATCATTCCAATGGTTTGGAACCACAAGGGAAGCAAATAAGTCATGAATGCAAAGTTGAGGCCTTATCTTCAGGTTGGTGCCTAGTTGAAAGGTTGAGAGTGAATCATTGTTAGTCTTGTAACTTGGTGTTTCTTTCAAAGTCCCTGACCCTTTGCATTAGAGTGGTATCAGAGCAGTGAGTAGGTCCTTTAGGGATTGGAGAAACAACAATGGCACCAAAAAACCAATTGGCAAGAGAGTTGGAAGAGTTGAAGGAAATCTTGGAAAGGGAGAGAAGAGAAAGAAGGGAACAAGAAGCAGCAAGAGCGAGAGAAGAAAGGAAATGGAGAAGGGAGAGAGAGACCATGCAAACAAGGATAAATAACCTTGAGAGGAGTAGGAGGAGAGAAGAAAAAGAAGACCAAGAAAACAATGATGAAGATGAAGAGCATGTGAGGGTAAATCAGGAACAACAAGCAGATGAGACAGAGGACCCTGAGGAAAGGAGGTTACTGAGATTGTTGAAGGCAGTACAAGGTCATGGAGGGAAGAGGAGGGAAGATGGATAGTGAAGAGGTGTTGGGATGGCTTGATGCCTTAGAGAACTATTTTGAGTTTGAGGAGATGGATGAAGAGAGGAAGGTTAAGTTTGCAAAACCAAGTTGAGAGGCACAACATTGACATGGTGGACTAGTTTTCAGAATGATAGGATGGCTAGAGGATTGGAAAAAGTCTCTACATGGGCAAGGATGAAGAGTTTGGTCAAAGAGCAGTTCCTACCATCTGATTATTCCATTCATGTGAAAAGGATGAGGTAGAATTTAAAGCAAAAGGACTTGGATGTTATGTCCTATACTGAGCAATTTCACAAGCTTAGTATTAGAGGAGGTTATGAAGAAGAGGATGAGAAAATAGCCAGGTATATCAATGGCTTGAGGTACAATCTACAAGATGAGATTGGTTTGCAATTGCCAAGGACATTGGGAGAATGTTTTCAGTTGGCCACTAGAGTAGAAGAAAAGGTGAAAAGGAAGCAAGAAAGATCAAGTAATGGTGGAAGAGGAGGTAGTTCAAACAGGGGCAGAGGTAATAGAGAGCAAGGACAAGGCAGCAATGATAAGAGCAGCAGTGACAAAGGCAAAGAGATATTTTCTGATCAAAGAGGAGGATACACTTCTAGAGGAGGAGGCAGATTTGGACAAGGTAGAGGACCATTCACAGGTAGATGTTTCAATTGCAATGAACCAGGGCATCCTTCCTTCAAGTGTCCTAAATGGGAACAAGCTGATAGGGGCAGAGAAAGGAGAGGTAATTTGGTACAAGAAGAAGAAGACAAGAAGGAGGAACCAAAAACATTTATGGAAGACACTGTGACTGATGGTGAGTTTCTCATGATCAAGCAAGGAGAAAGACTCCATCAAGAACCAAAGGTAACTATTTTCAAAACAAATTGTCTTAGTCATGGTAAGATCTGCAGATTGCTCATAGATTCAGGGTCACATAGCAATTTAGTTTCACTTGATATGATAACCAAGCTAGGGATTGAAACATTTGATCATCCTACTCCCTACAAGGCCACTTAGGTAACTCAAGGACAACATGTAGAGATTGGTAAGAGAGATTTTGTTGATTTCTCAATTGGATCATATCATGATAGGGTGCTTTGTGATGTCATTCCAATGACTTGTGGTCATATCATCTTGGGAAGACCATGGCAGTATGCTAGAAGGACATTGCATGATGGATTTCTTAACACATATGTGGTTCACAAAGGAGATGTTAGATATCAGTTGGTTCCTTTACCTTTGGAGCAGTCTAATGATAGTTTTGTGATTTGTTTTGAGAAGAGTTTGCAAGTGAATAAGCAGGGTGAAACAGGGGAAGACATTGGTAAGTTGGAAAAAGACAAGTTGCAGCAGGGTTATGAGGTGGACAGTCCTTCAAATCAGACTTTGTGGAATTTGGACAGTATTAGGGTTGGATGCATTGAATGCCCTATGATTGAGGGTAATAATGGTGGAGTCTTTTCACAAAGGAGACAGTGGAATGAGGGCAGGAGCAGGGCACAAGAACCTACTGTTATCAAGCAGCAAAGAGGACACACTAATCCATATTTTGATTCTGTCAAGAATGTAGATTGGCAGAAGAGGAAGACAGTGACTTTGGGAGACTACATACCTTCTCATTGGAAGATGAAAACACATGAGAGCAAGGGGTCTTTTGGTGGTAACACATGGGACACTTCTTGGGGCAAGAGTTCTTTCTTTCTTGGGGAGAATGGTGCAAGAGCACCTAAGGCCTTCAAGGATTTGTTCAAGAGCCAGGAGTTTGCAAGGGTCAAGAGGACCTATCCATTATATCAAAACATCAACTATGACCTTCTGAAGCCTATAATGGCATTTGGAGAGGATAAATGCAATGAGAGAGTCAACTGTCCTAAGGGTCCTGATAAGGATCCTAGGACCAAAATGCTATGAAATTGGGATTATCATGTTATAGGGCTTTAATTAGTAATCTAATGCTTTGAGTAGGTCAAATAAATTTGGATATTGAAGATCCAATAGTTTTCAGGTGGTAGATTTTAATAAATTTCAAGATTGTGATTTCAAATTTTTGAATTTCACTTTAGGCGGGAAAAGGAGTTTTAAGTGTTTTAGAGTTAACTGTGCATTGTAATCAATCCAATTCAGTTGGATCAGTTGGGGAAGGGATATATAACCCCAAAATATTCATTTGTATGGGGTTGATCAGTTTTGTGAAGGTACTGTACGGACTGTTTCTGGAAATAAGGAAAAAAACACAGTTTTCTTGCATTATTTGGTGTCTTTTTGATGAACCACTGATTCCTATTGAAGGTATATGTTGTTGGATGCCTTAGTAGTTTGTATTTACATGTTTTAACATCCCCTACATGTTCTGATAAGCATAAGAGATCAATTATTGCACGTTTTAACTGACTGTCCACAGGAAAAGTTCAGATTTTGCACTATTTTGAGAGTTTTAATGAAGGAATGATCCATTTCATGGAGTATTATGACTGAACACCTATGAAATGGATCACATTTGACATGTACCATAAGAAACTAACAAAGAAATGTGCAGGGAAGAGGAAAACTAATGTGTGCACAGTGAATTAGCAAAGAAAAAGGCATGAAGATGGACCCTAGGGTATAGCAGTGAAGGATCTGCCTTAACAAGTGATATGTTTTTGAGTTGCAATAGTTAATATGTGTTGAATTAATGGTGAAAAGTCTAAAATTAAGATCTGGAAGTGTTTGGAAGACCTAGAACCAAGAAGCCCTAGTTTTAAGCCAATTTAAGGAGGGTTTTGCATTTGGGCATGTTAAGGGTGATATAGAAGACTAAGAGTCTAAAAATCCTTGGTTTGGGAATGTTTTGAGTGACTGTTGAGAGTTTCATGGTCAGGGGACAACTTTAAAGAGGGGTTGCTTTGAAAAAAAGGGCTAATTAGGCCTAGTTTTGAGGAAACAACAGGTTTTGAAGAGAGATTGTCTGAAACAAGTGATACCAGGGAGTTGATATGATGTTTTCCATCACAAACCACATCTAAAACAATCATTAGATTGGAGGTTCATTTGTAAAGTTTGAGGAAAAAGTCAAAAATCCTTCGCTAAAGGCCTAATAGGGCTAGAAGGCTAGTTGAGGAGCAAAGGTGAGTTTTGTTCAAGACAGAGGGTTAGGGCTTGAAAACCATTTGAGTCAGGTTAAGTTGAGTCCTTTGAGATCATTCCAATGGTTTGGAACCACAAGGGAAGCAAATAAGTCATGAATGCAAAGTTGAGGCCTTATCTTCAGGTTGGTGCCTAGTTGAAAGGTTGAGAGTGAATCATTGTTAGTCTTGTAACTTGGTGTTTCTTTCAAAGTCCCTGACCCTCTGCATCAAAGACCTACTGTAAATACCATGGAGTAAAAGGTCATGATGCATCAAAATGTGTTACACTCAAAAGACTCATCCAAGAACTTATTGATCAAGGATAAATAGCTATTGAATACAACATCCAAGGTCTAAACACTAATGACAACATTGACAATATCTCAACCTCAAAAGTTGAAAACAATGATCAAGAGTTATCTATCACTGATCACATTGACAATGTCTCTACATCATCTAATGAGGAAGAGGAAATGCATCAAGATTTTAATCCCAAGCATGATCAAAATCAATCACCAAAGTCTAACAATGATCCATTCCAAGATATATTGATATCATCCAACCTCATGACAATACATATTAATGATCAAGAGACTCTTAATTCAACACATATACCCAATGCATAAAATCTAAGCCAAGAGCTATCACCCATATGTCCACATTTTGAGGAAATCCAAGGATCCTTTACAAGTAATACCTTCTTTGAAATTGATCCATGTCAAGAATGCGAACCAAAGCATATTGAAGATAATACCACACAAAGTCAAGATCAAGAAACCCCACCATCAAAATATTATAATGACTTGGTGGATATATTCCAAGACATCTAAGGTTTTTCAAAAGAAGAGCACATCCATATACCAAGTGCACATACATCTACCCATGAGATGCTTAATCCTAATGGACATGTAGATGATCTTCATCCAAGGCAAGACATCCAAGGTTATGGTTTGGGTTCAATTAAGGTTAAGGTTTAGGATGAATTAGGGTTAAGGTTTTTATAACCTTAACCTTAACTTTAACCCTAACCCTAACCATATCTCTTAACATGACCCTAACCCTAATCCTGATAACCTTAACCCTAAACTTGTCCCTAAACCTAAATGTAACCCTAATCCTAATTCTAATCTTAACCGTAATCCTAAACTATTCTTCATGCTAACCCTAACCCTAATTTTGATGCAAACCTTAACCCTCATCCTAATGTTAACCATATTTCTAACCCTAACTATATCTCTTAACCCTAACCATAAGCTTAACTATATCTCTAGCCCTAATCCTAACCTAAACCCTAAACCTAACTATATCTCTTAACCCCAACCTAACCATAATCCTAACCCTAAACTTGATCGAGAACATAACTATAACCCTAATCCTGATAACCTTAACCCCAATTATTACCCCAACCCTAACTATATCTATTAACTCTAAACTTGAATGCAAACCTAAATTTAATCCTAATCCTAATGCTAACCCTAACCCTAATTTTATGCGAACCTTGACCCTCATCATAATGTTAACCGTATTTCTAACCCTAACTATATCTCTTAATCCTAACCCTAACCTTAACCTTTCATTTCAAAACCAAATTCAATCACGACCCTTCATCCTCTCCTCAATCCTAGGAAAAGCCTATCATTCATTCTTCACCATTAATATTTTAATCCCATCTCCATTCATCTTCCCTCCCAAAAATTATAATTGACATGCTATCCTATGCAAATTCATCATTCAGTCTAGTGCTAACTACATGCTATGAAAATAGGTGACATTTTTAGCAAAAAGAATCCACATATCACACTTCAATCATTGGAGTAAATCATGCTCTACAAATAGAATTTTATGGTAATATTTGTTTTGTTTGCTTTATTTGGATTTCATTTGCATGCTCTATTTGAGGTTTGTAGTAGTTTAGAATAGAAAGCTTATCATTTGCATTCATCCACATATCACACTTCAATCATTAGAGCAAATAATACTTTGCAAATAAAGTTTTATGGTAATCTTTGTTTGTTTGTTTGTTTGTTTGTTTTTTGCTTTGTTTGAATTCCATTTGCATGCTCTATTATTTGAGGTTTGTAGTAGTTTAGAATAAAAAGCTTATCATTTGCATTTGTTTTCCACTTTGATTTCTTCTATTACTTACACAACCAATATTAATTTTTAATTTATTTTCATAGAAGTTGAAGTCTCAATTTCAAAAATTGAATTTCAGATATATAATTTTGTCTTTGTAAGGTGCACTGCACATCTAAAACTTTTAGATGCTTTTGATTTGATGGATAAAATTGAAAGCTTTTTTTAATATGTATGAAAATAAAATCTCAAAAATTATTAAACCTTTGAAGTTGTTTTTTCATATAAATTCATTATAAATCTTATATTATCATATTATGGGATTCTTGAAAACTTTTAACATTATGTAAAAGCATTATTAAATGGTCAATAACTAGAAATACTTGAAGTCTTGTTAGCCAAGCATTAATATAAATGTGCACTACTAAGCTAATTAGGTTTTAAATAAAAGTGTCTAAACGTCATTTGATAACATCTTTAGCTATTGTTAGTAATACTTATTACTATTCCTTTTTCCTCTCTTCAAGCAAAAAGTGCACAACAATTATGTTGTAGAACACCACCTACTCAAAATCAAGGAAGTGATCACATGAAGTCCAATACTTGAGCTATTTTGTGGATCAGGTGGTCCCATGAGAAGAAAACAATATGCTATAGGTGTAAGAAAATAAGAACCCCTATTTATTAGATTTTAGATTTTCAAAATATGCTTATGAGGTGTCACTCATCTATAATTTTAAAAATTTTGAACAACAATTTGTTAAATTTAACTATATAGTTGTAGATTTAACATTTATTTTTGCTAAACAATACTCATGGATCCATAGTCTTCTTGAAATTTTGGAACTTACAATTATAAACTTGTCTATCATTACAAACTGGGTGAGACCACCTACTTGTAAAAACTCCTAAAAATTCCCAACAAAATAGGGTTATATATTTTAAGGGCCCTCCACTAATAGGTTTATATATTTTAAGGGCCCTCCACTATGTAAACCATGTGGAAGAATTTGATCATCTAGAGAATTACTATTCCTCTTTCCCTCTCTTCAAGGAAAAAGTACACAACAATTGTAGAACATCATCTACTCTAAATTAAAGAAGTTAGAAACCACATGAACCATATTGTGGAGTAGGAGGTCCCACCAAAGAAAAAAGTTATACTATAATTGTGAGAAAATAAGAACTCCTATGTTTTAGAGTTTAAATTTTCACAAAAAGAATTCTATGGATATAAGAAAATAAGAGTCCCTATAAATATTTTAGATTTTAGATTTTCATAGTGTGCTTCCCGAGTGTCACTCATCTATAATTTCTAAAATTTTGATCTATTTTTTTAAATTTAACTTTATAGTTGTAGATTTACCATTTACTATTGGTAAACAATAATCATGGGACTATAATCTTCTTAAAATTTTGGAGCTTACAATTGTAAACTTATCTATTATTACATAATCCGTAAGACCAACTAAACCTACTTGTAAAAGCTCCTAAAAATTCTCAACAATATCCGCTAAGATATTTTACGGACCCTCTCGATAAGACCACCGCCTAAACCATGTGGGAGAATTTGATGATCTAAGGGAATTCCTTGCGTCCAACAATGGAAAAGCTTTACAGTTCCGTTTGCATCTTACTGTCTCCCCTCCCCTCAAAAGTAACATCGGAAGGGACGTCCAAGATTCACGGTAACGGAAAACGCACATCAGCGTCAAAACCGCGTCTAGGATAACTCGTTTTTACACACCTGTCTGTGACCGTTTGGTAAGGAAAAGAATCCAGATTTCCCTACAAGACAAATCACCATGGGATTGTAATCTGTGAATAAAGGAAAGCACCCGTACGACAACACTGCAGTGCTGTTGCTTTCTGGCAGATACATTATTTAATGACTGCTAGGACTCTTTCTTTCATATAAGAGACTGCATCTATGCACATATTGTTCATATTGTTAACGGTCATTTGGTGTCGGTGCTGAGTTGATTTACTTAGGTTGTGTGCATTTGCTCTCAGATATATAGTGTTCTGTGTTTAGAGGAAACATAGAGTAGTGGGTATGAAGTGCTCTGTTAGGATGGACAGACTGTGGCTGCTAGTGCTGACTGCTTTTGTGCTCTGTTTTTCTCTTTCAGGTAACTGTGCAGATCTTTTTTTGAAAGTTTTTCAAAGCTCTGGCTTTTAAGGCACAACTAGTCTTTAAACACATTGGGAGATTTGGGCCTGGTTCAAGTTGTTTTTTTTTTTTACAGTTTTAATTGCTTGTGATCTTATGTTGGCTTGTGTTTTGTGGATTTTCGTATCAGAAGAGGCCATAGGCGTCAACTATGGAACACTTGGTGATAATCTACCGCCTCCCAGCCAAGTGGCGAAGTTTCTGCAGACCACTACTATTGACAAAGTGAAGCTGTTTGGTGTAGATCCTACTATTTTACAAGCCTTTGCTAATACCAACATAGGGGTAGTTGTGGCGGTGGCTAATGATGAAATTGTGGGGCTTGGTAAGCTGGGTGTAGCTCAGGAATGGGTAAAGAAAAATATAGCTCCCTATGCCCAAGCCACAAAGATCATTGCTATAGCTGTGGGAAATGAGGTTTTGTCCACTGGAGATAAAAATCTTATAGCCCATCTTGTCCCTGCCATGCAGAACCTCCATACTGCTCTGGTTGGAGCCTCTCTGGACAAACAGATAAAGGTTTCGACACCTCATTCGTTGGGCATTTTGTCTGCCTCTGAGCCTCCTTCCATAGGACGCTTCCGCCGTGGGTATGATAGGGTTATTATTAAGCCATTGCTAAACTTCCTTAGAACCACTGGTGCCCCTTTCATGGTTAATCCTTACCCCTACTTTGGCTTCAGTGCCAAGACCTTGGACTATGCACTGTTTAAGCCAAATCCTGGAGTGTATGATAAAAACACTGGAATCACCTATACAAACATGTTTGTAGCTCAGTTGGATGCAGTCTACTCAGCTATGAAGCTTCTAGGGTTTTCAGACGTTGATATTGTAGTGGCAGAAACAGGGTGGCCTTCAATGGGAGATATTGACCAGCCCGCTGTGAATATGGAGAATGCTTTATCGTATAATGGAAATCTCATCAACTTTGTGACTTCGAATGTGGGGACTCCGTTGATGCCCAATAGGACCTTTGATACTTACATCTTTGCCCTCTTCAATGAAGATCTCAAGCCTGGTTCTACTGCAGAGCGCAACTTTGGACTTTTTAAGCCAGATATGACCATGGTCTACGACGTTGGCTTGATGAAGGTTCAGGTATTGTTTCTTATCTTCTCCCAGACCCAACCTACTCAGTTGTTTTTAGTGGCCTTTTCCTCCTTTTCCTTTTGATCTATCACCAAATAGAAACAGAGGTAGATTAAGGTCTGTAGCAGGTCTTTGTTCAGAGAACATGTTCCTTTATTTTTTCTATTTGCAATAGTTAATTAGAAAGGATCCCATGACTTGCTTTTAGCTTGGCGTAGTTTATAAGTGACCTCCTGAACTAATGTGTTACAATAAATGAATGTTTTGATGGCAGAATAAAAGTCCCGCGCCTTCTACGGGTACACCGGTGGTACCAGTGGCACCCGTGACACCAGTAACACCGGTGACACCAGTGACACCAGTACCAGTAACACCCACAACACCAGCAACGCAGAAGTATTGGTGTGTAGCAAAACCAGATGTAGATCAGAAAACCCTGCAACAAAATATAGATTATGCATGTGGACAGGGAGTGGACTGCACTCCTATTCAGCCAGGAGGTGCTTGCTTTAATCCCAACACCATTGCTGCTCATGCTACTTATGCAATGAATGCATTCTACCAGGCATCCGCCCGAAATAATTATGATTGCTACTTCGGCAATACAGCACTTATTACTCAGGAAGATCCCAGTATGTTTTCCTCACTGTTTCTCTCTTCTTACTTCAGTTAAATTTACATATTAAAGTCTGCAATTTGTGTGATTAGATTGAGATAACATGACTAAACAGGAGACTAGCCAGTACATAAAACGCTATGTGTATATTAACTGAACACCCATTGGTGAAATAAGGTTAAGGTAGCTTGGGAATTGCACCACTTTTCTTACTAGTACTTGAGTGGAGTGATGATAGCTGTCAGTATTGGGAAATAAAATCTATGCAATATGATGGGTCAGGCACAAGCTTATAAGCTCAAACAACTGTAGATTGTATGTCCTTTCTGTATCAGTAAGAGATTATAGTGTAATCTATTATCACTGAGGTTGGGTACTGTCCCTAAACCATTGGCCAAGGTCTAGAACAATTTGTCTAGTTATGTGGACGATGAAGCTAAGCTACAGTAGAAGTAACATGTCCATCCAAGAGGCTAAATTACAATAACATAGCTTTGTGCTATATGGAGCTTTTAATTTAGTGCCTCAATCACAGTAACAAATTTCTGTGGATTTATATGGTGTTTTTATGCACTGTTAATAGTGGATAGGGGAGGGGAGCCAGGAATTTGAGCCCATTCAATTACTGTTGTTTTACCATAACTCAAATGATCTCATAGGATGGTGTACTAGAGTTACAAGAACTCAAACGATTACATTGGATGCCGTTCTAAGAGTCAGATGCTGTGGGGTATGAAAGAGCGCAGGTTTCCTCTTTTTCTGTGTCCTTGTCATGTTGTAGTACTTTTTCACAAAGCAGAAGAGATTTTTTTTTGTTTTTTCACCCTGGTGAAGAGGTAAGTTTAATCTCTTTTTCCTTGGTCTAGAGGAATATAGAATAGTTGTCATTTCACAAATCAGAAAGGTAGAAAGTGGGTCTACTATCTCACAACTACAAAATTCTTTCTAATATATTATATTCTTTCAATTGAATACATAAGAGTATACTCGTAGAAATCGATTAAATAGGATTTTGAAATATTGATTGAAAAAGACTAATCCAAAAGCGCACTCAAAATTAACTTCTGTGAAGAGCATAAATAGAAATTTACTAATTGGGTGACATTTCATGTGGTGCAGGTTATGGGGAGTGTGTATACCAGGCAGTGTAGTTTTTGTATTAAATTATTGTGAGGCTTTTGAGGCCTGCATATCTCTGTTAAATAATATTGTATGCAATCTTGGGTAGCTTTTAAAGCTGCCAAAACACTATATTCTTGTGGGCATTTTGTCAGTACGTTAAATGGGCAATTTGAAAAGTGTTGTGGCTTTTCTTACGTACGTCATTGTGGGTGGTATATAAAATTCAATATGATAGCTGGAATTCTGACATGGTTACAGTGAGCAAACATTTATTCTCTGTTTCTTCCTACTTTAGCAGTAGATAAATAAATGGAATACACCTGGCGTAGCACGTTGAAAGGGGAGTAGAGTAGTCTAGAATAAAATTAAGCTTTCAACGTGGCAAATGTTGGATCATGATGGACACAACTTTAATGCTGAACTTGGTGAAAATGACACAATATCTCATCTTTATTTATTATTTTTATATTATGGTCACATTCATTATTTGTTTATTGCTAATATATCTTTGTCATATATTTTTCTAGATATTTGTAATCTGTCTTGAAATTACCAATCTTTTCATTTCTATTTATTCCTAGATATTTGGAATTTACTTTGATTGTGTCATTTTTTTTCTTTTTTATTTTTATCTATTTATGGTTTATATTTTTATATACATTTATGCTTAGTAACTAGCATATATATATTTAATAATATATATAAAATACACCGAGAGATATCCTTCTCAAGGCGCCTATTTTTTAATCAAATTTTCACATGAAAATTGAATAGGCACCTCGAGAAGGATATCTCTCGGCGTATTTTATATATATTATTAAATATATATATGCTAGTAGCATTGCTTTTTTCTTTTTTATTTTTATCTATTTATGGTTTATATTTTTATATACATTTATGATTAGTAATTATATCTTTATGTTTAAATATTTGTATATATTTTTGTATTGTCTGGAATTATATTTTTATATATTTGTATATTTTTTATATACATTTATGTTTTAAATATTTGTATTTTTTTTTGTATTGTCTTGAAATTATTATCTTAATTTAGAAGTATGGTGTGAACTAAATGTTAATATTGATAACAATTTAAGTGAATGAGTAACAACAAATTTATGAGAGAACATTTAAGATATTGCTTTTAACAAAATTATGATAGCACAATAGATATCTAAACACTATGTTGCCTTTAATTGACAATTACATGTGCAAACAATATATTGCTTCCGTATCTTGTTCAACAAATATCTAAAAATCTAAAAATAAATGCATATGAAAATATTGTGCATTCACAAAAAGACAATATCTTGATTTGCATTTACTTTGTCTTGAAGTTACCATCTTTTCAATTGCATTTATTTCTATAGCTTTGGAATTACCAATCTTCTCAATTTTTACTAAGCTTTTTTGAAGTATTGAGTGCAAATTGACCTTGTACCAATCTTCTCAATTTTTACTAAGCCTTTTTGAAGTATTGAGTGCAAATTGACCTTGAAATTTGAATGGTCATATGATTGAAAATATAAAGGAGTATGAAAAACAACATTATTATGATATGTCAAAATGGAATGGAAGCTTAATAATTTAAAGTAGTATGAAAAACAATCAAAATGGAAGCTTAATAATTTAAAGGAGTATGAAAAACAACATTATTATGACTTGTCAAAATAAAATGCATCCTTTGGAGAGTGGTGTGGTGGCTCTCCTTCCAAGTGATAAAATGGAAGACTCTTAGGTTGTGGGTAACTTGGAAATTGAGTGAATTTTTAGTGTGTTGGTTTCTTTAATATAATGTTTGAAACTAATTTATTGTTAAGACATAAATTAAGTATAAAATTGAATTTAAAATTTAAAAATGAGATGATTTATATTTGTCTAATAATACACAATAAGATATCAAGCCAACAAACCATGCATAGCTCAAAATTTGAAAGGTTTAAAGTTTATGACAACATTCGAAAGAACTCAAATGATGATTTGTGTCATAGTTGAAACTTGAAATTAATTTTTTTGTTGTTACGAGGAAAATAGAAACTAAGCATAAAATTAAACTTGAAATTTGAAAATGAGAGGATACACCAAAATTTTGGATGATTTGCATTTGCCTCAACATACATAATAAGATCAATGAAGCAACATACCATACACAACTCAAGATTTGACATTTTCCTTAAGTTTTCATAGAAAGGTTTAAAGTTTATAACTACATTCAAAAAATATTAAATGACTTCAAAGAACACAAATGATGATTTGTCATAGTTGAAATTTGAAACTATTTTTTTAGTTGTTACGAGGAAAAGAGACAAATTAAGCATAAAATTAAACCTAAAATTACAAAATAAGGTGGTACACCAAAATATTGGATGATTTGTATTTGCCTAAGCATACACAATAAGATTAATGAAGCCAACACACCATACACAACTCATGATTTAACATGTTTTGCATAATTATTCCATAGAAAGATCTAACATTTATAACAACATTTAAAAGAAAAATGTCAAATGACTTTTAAAGCATAAATGATGATTTGCCATAGTTGAAACTTGAATAAACTTGACAAAACAAAAACTTAATTGAAAATAGATGTACTACTACATATGGTAAATAAATGAGATTGCAAATCAAGAATAATAAGTTTTATCAGAGGAGAAGATCAATCATTTCATAATAGTACACAATACACAACGATGACTTTTTTACAAGGCATTCTTTGCATATCTAACGATATGAGCAAATATAGGGTAACTTTTTTCTAAAATAAATGTGAATATTTGCTTTAAACTATTTGGTCAACTTTCTTTGGGCATTGGAAGAATTAATCTCCTAGTTTGGCTCCTTGAAATGCTCTAGCAAGGTATTGAGGAGATGAGTCCTTGACCTTTCCAACTTTTTCTCCTTTGTATGCTTCTAAAAGGATTTAAATCAGTAGCCTCCACTTTGTTAGATGCTTGCGAAGTGTCAAAATTGTTATTTGCAAGTGCCATTAAAGTGATAATTGCTCCTCAGTGTCTTAGTGCTGCCATTAGCATGCATAAATGACAAGTTTTCCAACTCTTATAAACTGTTTTGACCTCCTATTGGATGGGATAAGGCTTCTCTCATTAGGTTTCAATGCATTTTCAAAGCCTTCTTTATGACTTTTTAACTTTATCCCTTTACCTTGCTTCTTCCATATTGCAATGTTCATGATTATGCTTTCTTCTTTGTCACTACCTTTATTAAGCCTTTGAATTCACCTCTAGATTTGCTCTTTAGTAAAAAAAATGGCTCCACTAAGAATTGAAACCCATTAGGGGTTCGCTCGAAACTAGGAGCTGCTAGGGGTTCCTATGGTTTTGGGGACCAATGGAAGCTTTGACACATCTCTTTCCTTTGCTTTCTTTGTGTGTTGGGGTTCCTTGGGAACTAAAAACTTGTTGGTGGTTCCTTAGGTTCTTGGTACCTAGAAAACTTCCTACAATGATGAAAGAAGGTTCCTAATGAACGAGGAACCTCTGACAAAGGAGTTCTTACTGGCCCCAAATGCTTCAATTTTTTCAAACACTAAAAATTTTAGGATTGTGGACCATGAGAAACATGAAAATTTTGATAAAAAATGAATATCAAAAGACTCCAAGGCACAAAATATATAAAATAAAGACCTTGTGTTTTAACCAAAGGATAACTAGTCCTAAGATTAACATAAGTTCACATTTTGACGATTTATTAGGAATCTTTGCCTACTAAACATCAAGGACCAATGGCCTTAAGCATCCATTCGACATAGAGTTATGTTGAAGTACTTTGAAAGAAAAGACATAAGACTTGATTGACAATTGATACTACCTTAGCAACAACCAATAAAACAAGAGACACAACAACAACCTCCTAAAGACAACTAAAAGCAATCCCTTAATGGAAAACTACTCGTGCATCAACACTTATTCAACAAGACAACCTTATCCTAATATGTAAAGAGTGAAACATATTCTCGATAGCAATGCTTGAGATGTATCCCATTGGTTGGGATAGGTAGTTCCTCACCTTCTAACTTAAGACAACTACAAGACATTATGTTGTTTGCAACTAGAGATCATGTATGGTCTACTCTACATGAAGTCAAACTTAGTATGCCTTATACATTTAATCCTCACCTCATCCCACTTGAGAACAAGGTCTCCTTCCTCAAAAGTTGAGTTGTTTTCTTGTCAAATGATCTTTTTGTTTGGACTTGATAAAGCTCTGTTGTATACATTGCTTGGTATTTGACTTCTCCCCACTCTATTAACTCTGCAAACTTGATTGCCATTGCATCTTCTTCCACCATTTCCAGCTAATTAATGAGTTCTAGGGTTGGTAATTCAAGTGATATAGGCAACTTTGCTTCTCTACCATAGACAAGCATATAAGGTGAGTTAACAAAAGACCTTTTAGGGGTAATCTTATCAACACATAAGGTGCTTCCAACTTTGTATTCCATGACCTTTAATTCTCCTCCATGGTGTTTTGCTAATTTGGATAAGGTTCTTATTGATGGATTTTGTTAATCCATTCCCTTGAGGTTAATAGTTGGAAGATGTGCTCAAATGGATGCCATGATTGACTACCCATTGATCCTAGTGCCAACAAAAGCCATTGCATTATCAAAGATGATTGAAGCAATAACTCCAAGCCTAGTGAGCATGTCTTCATATAAGTCCAAAATTGAAGTCATGTTTACTTCCTTGAGTGTTATTGCTTATATCCATCTTGTAAAGTGATCAATGGTTGTTAATACCCACTTGTGACTTGTACTTGAGGGTGGATTAATCATCCTTATGAAATCAAAACCCCACTTCATGAAGGGTTGTTCTACTTGAATGGGATGGAGAGGGAGGGCTACTAACTGTTGTTTACTAGTGAAGAAAACACACTTCTTACATTTCTTAAACCATACATATGCATCTCTAAACAAGCTAGGTCAATAGTAGCCCACCCTCATTATCTTCAAAGTTGTGGTTCTTGGAGAAAAATGTCTACCTATTGATCCATCATGAGATTCTTGTAAAATTATTTCAATCTGATTTGTCTAAAAGCATCTCAAGAGAACACCATTTACATCCTTTCTAAACAAAATTCCATCCAAAAGAACAAAAGGAATAGTCTAAAGTTTAAAATCTCTTTTCCAGCTTTGTCCAAGCCTTGAGGACACTCACATGTTTGAAGGAATGGATCATACTTTGAGTCCAACTTGTATGTGATGAAAGTGCAGCTGATTATTGACTAGTTTGAAGCACTAGGACAACATCCTTATCATCATATAAATTTGAAGCTAGCTATTCACACAAGCCCTTGCCTCTAATCAAATTTGTGATTTTGATGTCTACATCATACTCCATCACTTTTATGATCCAATCCGCTCTTTTTCATTCAAATATTTGTGTAAGAGAAATTCTTTAACTCTTGGATGTGAGAACATTAGATGAATTTTATTATTAGAAACCAAATGTGTAAAATTCTCTAGACTCTTTATGATAGCAATTACTTGTTTTTTCACAATAGAATATCTTTCCTCATATCCTTCTAAACCTTGATTGAAGAAGGCTATTGGTTGTTCCATACCTTCATCATTCTGTTGTACCAACATTGCTAAGATAGTGTCTATACTCCCAAAGGCATATAAAATAAAATCCTTGGAAAAATGAAGATTTATGAGAGTAGGATCTTGTGGTATGGCTTGCTTAATTGCTTAAAAAATGTTTATTCCTTCTTTAGTCCAACTAAATGGCATGTTCTTCAACATAGATGTTAATGGTTTCATAAGATTGACAATATCAAGAATAAACCTCCTAACAAAATTGATTATTTTTAAGAAAATTGTAATACTTTTTGTGACTAGGCAAGGACAATGGTAGAATAACACTTACTCTATTAGGATCAATTGCAACTCCTCTTTTAGATATAATATGAATTAAAAAATTTCCTTCATGAACTAAAATATGCATTTCTTGGGATTAAGTGAAACTCCAAACTTCTTACATTTGTCCAAAAATTGCTTAAGATGAAACAAATGATCCTCAACATGCTTAAAAAACACTACAATATGATCAAAATAAACGAGTTCAATGTTATTGTGAATGGGGATAATGGAAAGATCGGTCAAGAGAGGAAAACAAGAAGAGGGTTGGATCAAATCACAAAACCAAGACCCAATTGATCAAATTACACCCATTACCAATGAAGTGACGAGTTAAAATAAAATGAAATAAATAAGAAACAAGAGAATAAACCAAATTAAACTCTACTTTTACCTCACCCAAAGATGCAAGTCCTTACTCCATTGTTGACAATGTGAGCATTATGCCTTTAAGATATGTGGATTGCTCATGCTAAGTTTAACTCAATTGTACAAAATTTTGAAAGATTATTGGCTATGGAGGATTGATGGTTTGAAGCTCAATTGGAGAGAATTACCAATTAGATCAAAACTCTGAGGAGTAGGATTAATAAAGCCTAAATGCTTGTTTTATAGATCTCAGAATATTTGATTGACCGTTGAGATTGAAAGATGAAATCAATGGTGGAGAGGCCATGTATGAAGAGGAAAGGTTCAGTTAACTGAAGCTCTTCCCTAACTTTAGAAAGATATCTTGAGATATTTTTGGAGGGAGATATTTTCAAATTTGAATTTGAATTTTAGAATATTCCATTTTGAGAAGGAATGTGCAACTAAATAAATTAAATAATTAATTTAATTGTGGAAGAAATTAGCTAATTAAATAATTAGGGTATTATTTAATTATGAGAGATAAGAAGAAATAATGAACGAGGATAATGGAAAGATCGAACAAGATGGACAAACAAGAAGAGGGTTAGATCAAATCACAAAATCAAGATCCAATTGATCAAATTACACCCATTACTAATGAAGTGACAAGCTAAAATCAATTTAAATAATTAAGAAACAAGAGAATAAACCAAATTAAACCCTACTTTTACCTCACTCAAAGGTGCAAGTCCTTACTCCATTGTTAACAATGTGAGCATTATGCCTTTAAGATCATATGTGGATTGCTCATGCTAAGCATAACTCAATTGCGCTAAAGATTGATGGCTATGGAGGATTGATGGTTTGAAGCTCAATTAGAGAGAATTACCGATTATATCAAAACTTTGAGGAGTAGGATTAATAAAGGCTGAAGGATTGTTTTATAGATCTCAGGATATTTGATCGACGATTGAGATTGAAAAATGAAATCAATGGTGAAGAGTGATTGAAGGGCAGAGAGGCCATGCATGAAGAGGAAAGGTTCAGTTAACTGAAGCTCTTCCCTAAATTTTAGGAAGAAATTGTGAGATATTTTTGGAGGGAGATATTTTCAAATTTGAATTTTGAAATATCCCATTTTGAGAGGGAATGTGCAACTTTCATTTAATTTTAGAATAAAATTAGCTAATTAAATAATCAAAATTATTCAATTATGAGAGGAAAAAATAATGATTTTTAATTAAATTACTTAATTAGGTGGATGAGAGGAAAATTAAAAATTAAATAAATAATCAAAGATTATTTAATTATGAAAGATAAGAAGAAATAATGATTCAATTAATTAAATAATTAAAAAAATATTTCGTTAAAGGTGGATAAAAGGAAAAATGATGAATTTAATCAAATAATTTAAAATTATTTAATTAGCAGAGGAAAGTAGGTCAATTTAATCAAATAATAATAAAATATTTAATTAAAAGGTGATAAAAGGGGATGATGAGTGTGTAGTGTAGAAAATTGTATACCTTAACACTTTCACATTATGTTCTATCCCCCTAATTTATTGGACTTAATTAAGCTTCTAATTTTCCAAATTATGCATTCCAAAGCCTAATTTTTACCGTTTTCCAAAGGAGGACAAGCATTAAACAAATGCATTCAATCATTAAATTATCCTCGACTTTGAGTGTCCTAGAAATTTGGGCTAGGACCCATTGGCCCATGGGCAATTGGGTCCCCCTTCTTAGCCAAGACCCAAATTTAAATATGTTGTTGGTGATATTTTAATATCCAAAAGTCAAATATGAAGTGTTGGCTTTTGGAATCTAATTTTTGAGAAATTGGATACACCTATTAATACCTAGTTATTTTATCATTTGAAATCTAATAAGAAATAAAACACATTCAAGAGCAAGTCAAGATCAACATTTCAAAGCATTATTACAACAATTCAAGATCCACCATCATGTCAACTTCTATGTGAGTGTATGTGTGTGTTCATGTTCATGTTTTGTGAAGGCTAACCCTTGTTGTAGGTCTCCAAAGCATTCAAGAATTCAAGAATTCAAGAAAATCTATCAAGTGAGATCCAAATGCTTGAGGAGATGTTCATTCATCATTTCCTTCCTTTCCATTATCATTTTATCATTGGCATTGCCATCGTGGAAGTGGAAACACTTACATGTGGTTTGACTAAGGCAAGCCCCTATATGGCACATCTTCCTCCTTTGTGAATGTGCGGGTTACAAGTTTGAAGAGGATTGAAGAGAGTTTGACGATCCATTTTTCATTATTACATTTGTTGTAATCAAAGTTGTCAAGCCACATAAACTCAATTATAGAATTTACTGACGACATTTCGACAAGTTTACAATCAGGAATCAGAAACTCAAATCTAGCACTAGAGGACTACAAAAACAATTTCAGGACCCCTCATCAAAGACCCATTCACCCAGGGGTGATCCAGTCTTGCTACAAAACTCAGACTCAACTTTTGGTGACAAGTACACATCAGTCTGCACTTTCTAGATCCACTTGCAAATCACTGTTTTAGTCTATTTACTTTCAGGAAATTGCATTCATCATATTAGGTCATTTAGTCTAATTAGGTCAATCATTCTAAGTAATTTCCAATTCATTCTTAAGACTCAAAAGGATTAGATCTAGGTTTGATTGACTCACCTTGGAGGTTGTAAGTAAATCTATACACCTTGTTGATTTGCATCCTAATGAAATCCTAGAAATGATGGCCCATTGACCTTAAGTTTTAGACATTCAATTTAAGGTCACCATATTTTTTATGTTTTAGAGTGATAATGATGAAAATAGCGATTTTGAGGAATGTGTGATGCATTAGACAATTTTAGGTATCTATATTTTTCCCCTCTTTAAGACAATGTATCTATTATGTTGTTTCAAAGACATTTTTGATTTGGAAAAAAAAAGATAATAATGATGATGCCCCATTGTGCCCCAAAAGATGAATGAATGATAGGATGACGGTAGGCTCCCCCCTTGAGAGGTTGAGTAGAAAAAAATGTTTTTAGGTTGAGCTTGCAATAGGAATATGAGATAGGTTCAGTGAAGAAAGGGATGAAAATTAGGTCTAGGTTTGCGATGAAAGTGATCAAGAAGATTGGAGAAAGAGGAAAATTTGATGTGGGGGGTGGGATGGGTGGAATCTAGGGTTTCAAGGTCTATATATAGGCCCTTGGTGGTCATTTTCACCTCATTTGCACACCCCTAGTTGATAGATTTCAGAGCCTTTAGAGAGATTTTTTAGTGAAGCTACTATAGAGATGATTTCTATTTCACGTACTATTCACTATGTAGATTAGGTTCATCAGTTCTAAAGGCCTGCCAGAGTAGCTCCATCAGTCATATGTATCAAACCCTTTTTAGTTAGGTGTCAATTTGATAGCAATAAATGCTAGGTCTAAGGATTCAATCAAATGAATTGATCTAGGATTGACATGTTTGAAAGATGACGCGATGTGTTTGAAACACGACAAGATGCTTTTGATGGTGTCTTGATGCATTTAACAAGTCATGTTACTTTTCAAATTTAATTTGCATTTGGCTGTTGTAAAATGGTGCATTTGAAAAATGAGTCACAATCAATTTGATAAAGTGACACTTTTGAATTAAGCTCATATTTGATTGGTATAAAGCAATGCTTTTGCAAAAAAATCCGCAATTGATTTAGAGGTTTGTAAAATTATATATTTTTTCAAGTTTTGAACAAATTGACATTGTGGGGGCTATGCTTGCAGGTTGTTCTAGATTCGATCTTGGCTAGGGAGCATTGACCCAAAGTATTGGATCAGATAGCTCACCTCAACGAGATGGATGTTGAGTTCCTAGGAGCTTCTGGGTTCTGCCACATTGCATTCATGCCTGAGATTCGAGCTCACCAGGATTTCATGATCTCCCTTGTAGAGAGATGTCACATTAAGACCTCATCATTCTGACTTTTGATTAGAGGGGCCACCAACACCCTTGAGGATATCTTGAGGATTCTCAAGATCCTGATTGAGGGTGCATGAGTTATATGTGACAATGACCATGGTGTCGAGGCACTGAAGTGAGTCTTACATGATGATGAGCTCAACATTAAGGATGGGAAAATATATCTGAGACTAGGAGTGGGAGTTTATGATGACCTTATTTTGGTGACCAAAAGTCTCATTTTTAGAGTGATCATGCTAGATTAATGATCCAGGGGTTTATCAGTTTGGATGGGGTGAAGCATTGGAGAGGATGATGATAAATGTCATCGTATATGCGTGTGGGGGCCACGTGTATTGGTCCATCTCCATCATGATATGCACTAGATGGTGTACAAATCCACTATGAACCTATCAAATAGAGTCACACTGCTTCATATATTGGTGTGGGAGCACATTGTTGTCACTCAGATAGTGGGTGATGTTGCTTGGGTCATAGGAGACCCTTATGTATACAAATATGATGCTATGTTGACGCAATGGAGTTTAGGATATTTGGATTACTGGTGTTCATGCATAGATGAGGAAAATGAGTTCCTATGGAGGCCATGGTTACATTGTGAGGCTTGGGTAGATGATGATGGACATCTCCCATACTGTTGAAAGACTAGGTGGTTGATCAAACAAACTTTGCACATCTTAGAGAGGTACCTTCCTTACAAGTTTAAGAAGCAGTTTGGAGAGGTCTAGGATGTACTAGTTGCTGATTACCATGACATGTTTTCTCTCACACATCGAGAGATCGACAAGTGGGGACCTGATGCAAGAGCATCCAAGATGTAAAGGAAATATTGTGTCATCAAAAATATTTTAATTTTGCTTTGTTGATTTTAATAAAGTCTTGGGTGATAGGAAAATAATAATTTCATTTGCAACAATGTATTTTCCCATTATGTGAAAATGTAATGAAAATTTTGGTGGGAAAAGATCCCTGGTAATTCGGTAAAATATCTTGTAAGGGAATAGGCCTTTTGGGTGTCCCACTTTTGGAGGAGGTCAAATGAGTCATATTTTCATGTACATGTCTCATATGTTTTCATAAAGTGGGTTGCAAAAGAATATTGCATGTTGTTTGCATGTCTTTGCATGCAAAATTGTAATGACAAGCTATAAGGAGTCTATAAGAGGTGTAAGTTGTCATAGCATCTCAAATTTGATTGGTCAAGAGTCTAGGTGCCCAAGAGAGGGTTGGCATGCATTGTGCCACATGTCTTATGGCAGATTTTCAAACTCCCAAGGTTGGGCGTACTTTCCTCAAGGTGGTTTTCAGTTGCTTGTTTTGGAAAACCAAGAGTTGTTTTCTCCTTCCACTTTCTCTATTAATTCATGCTTTCTCATTTGGAGAGGGGGGCCTTGGAGAAATGAAGTTTGCATACCTAGATGCTACTGAATTTTTTCTAGATTGTTGAAGACACATTTTTTGTAGGTATTGCATGTAGGATTGAAGGGGAGCCCATGAGCTTCAATATTATGTAATCTTTTGCATATTTGAAGATAATAAAAGTTGCATATTTTCTCTTCCAGATTTTGTTTTTGCAACTTTCATGTGTTATGTTTTGTGAGCAGATTTGAAAGGGAGAGTCTCCCTTTTCATCAGTGGTATCAAAGCAGGTCATCTTGAGCTTGTAAATAGAGTGCCAAAGAGAGGCAGTTTATAGTAGGACCTGTGAGTTGTGGGTGAAGATTAAAATGCCTCCGAGAGTTGCAAACTATGGTAGAGGTAGAGGCAGAGGTGGTGGAGGAAGAGACCCTCCTAGAGATGAAATTAGAGTCCTCAAAAGGCAATTAGAAACTTTGCAGGAAGAGATTCGTAGAAGAGAAGTGCATAAAGAAAGGGATGATAGTGAAGATGAAACTAAAGAGGAATTGGAAGAGGAAGAACAAGAACAAATGGATCCTGGAGAAGTTAGATTGTTGAAAGCAATATCAAACATTGGAAAGAAACCAAAAATGGAGGTTTCAAACTTTAATGGAAGTTTAAATATAGAAGGTCTAAAACATCAAAAAGTCAAAAATGTTATTAGGTCTAATAGTTGAACTATGTTGCCTTTGCACGTGTACGTAGGCAAGGCCATCATTGATGAGCCCCCAAGGCCTAGGTTAGTATTTTAGGATTCCACTCTAATAAACTATCACTTATCAGAATCAGTTGAACTACGTTTCCTCTACATATGTACGTAGGAAAGGCCATCTCCGATGAGCCCCTAAGGCATAGGTCTTCCCCCCCTTAGCTCCTGTTCTCTTGGTATAACCTTGAAAAATGCAAAAACATTTAGAAAACTTTCAAAATCCAAAATAGCCTCAAAATATTTTCATAAAACTCAAAACATTAAAATAACCTCAAAATACCAAAAATAGCCTCAAAATTTTTCAAAAAGTAAAAAACACTAAAATATTCCAAAAAAATCACTTGTCTCATCTTGTTTTCACTCAAAATAAACTCACACTCATGATAAATTGATTGTCACCTTCAACCTTTGGTAACACAAATGGAAACAAGTACAACAATCAGCAAAACAAAAACTGTTAAACACGAAAATCTTAAGTCTTGATCATGGTTAAACACATCAATTAACATTTATATCAACAACCTATCAAATAATTATTAACCAATCAAACATCCAATAGCATGTCCTATAGATACATCTTTCCTACAATGGGCATTATCTTTGGAAATCACCCTAAACAACATCCTTTGGCAAGAGATATGAATAATATCGACTGTTTGATTCATTTGATCTTTTCTTGTGATTTATTTTATCAGTCCATTCTGATGATCTCTCGATGATGTCTATAAAATAATTTAGAGAGAAAGGAATGGGGCATTAATCACTTTCTTTCATTTTTTGTGCTTGTTGGATATTTGTGTAATACGACCTTGGCGAATACTTGCCTTACATGGGCAAGAGTTGTCTCAAATAAAATAATGGCTAGGACATATCAGGTTCTTCATACCTTTTGTGTATTAGTCTCCTTACTTTGATGGATTCTTTCTTTCACATGATCAAAAAAGGTTTCCGTATGTCAGGTATCTGGGAAGCAAAAGTAATATCATCTAACCTATCTCATCACATATCCAATAAAATCTCGAATAATCATAGGTTTGTCAGAATACTGAATCAATCTCAATACAATGTTAATCTATTCTATCATCTCACTCTATCTCATTATTCTATCCATACTAACATTTCTATCTAAGTATCAAAGTGTGTGATATACATCAAAATATACATGAGGCTACCCATGGCCGATGAATGTATATATATCATAAAATTTGTCTACATCAAACATCTGAGCTTTCTAAGATTTATCTTTTATCCTCTTCTTAGCACAACTCTTCTCGTAATCTTTGTAGTAAGCTTGACCCAAAAATATTTTTTTTCACTTGATCTCTCGACGGGTAGCACACCAACATTCTTTCATCTGCGTAGACATAGTGGGGCATCAGGAAAAGTTAGAAATTTTTAAAATTTTGATCGAAGTAGTATTAGTTCTTTGAAGCAACACAACATGTACCTCACTTCAAAGAGGGGTAAAATTTAGACATCTAAAAATTTCTTGAGCATATCACACATTGAGATCTCGTGTATTAACACCACTTCTCTCCTAATTCATCTATTTAATTAAACAATGTCAATTGTTTAATTAAATTCACTATTTTCTCCTATTAATCGAATAATTAATTTTATGTAATTAATTCATCACCCTCACACTAATTTTTCTCTCTTTTGATTAAATAATGTCAAATTATTTAATTAAATGTCAAAAATCATCTTCAATTAAATAATTCCTAATTGTTTAATTAAAGTCTTGAAGTCCCTCCACTTGCACAATTAAATAATTTTTAAATTGTTTAATTGGTTAATTTCCTCCAATCATTCAAAGAATATTCCCATTGAATATTCATCCTTTTCAAATTAAAATATTTCCCTCCACATGGAAATGTTTCTTACATGCTTTCTTAAATCAACGGATTTGTTATTGTCTCAAGCAATTTGGACCTTTGATTAAAATCCTTGATCCATGTCACTATGCATTATCTACCCATGACTTGATCTTTGATCAATGTCATCTTCTCTCATCCATTTTCATCCATTGATTAGCTAATTCAATCCTAACCATCGATTCATTCCAAAAGTCTATAAATACTTCTCATTTTATATGAATTCTTATTCACAACCATTTGAGCAACCTTAGTATGCAGGATTTCATACTCACCATTACCATTTGAGCTATTGTGAATCACCATTATCATCAACCTTTGAATCTTTTGCATCATCAACCATGAATTAGACTTGAAGCTAAGCACTCCACATCAGTTCCAACACTAATCCCCCAATGGGATTGAGGTTTGCATTTGTTAAATAGGTTTCCATTTACACTACTTTAGTGTTTCATGCTTTTAATTGAATCTTATTTGGTAATTGTGAAGAATCTCATTGAATATGGTTTAGTATGATCAATTACTTATTTTCTTAATTAATTTCAATTGCATTTGATCATATTACCTAACCATGTTACAGCTAGTAACAATAATATCACCACAATTATTTGCAAATCGGTCAAAGAGAATCAAATAACCTAACATAAGAGACTAAATGACATATTGTGGGAAGATAAGATGACTAAGAAGAGAGTAATCAGGATGTCCCTATTTGAGTTATTTTATGGAGCTCAAGCTAAAATTCTAATTCCTTTGGAACTTTCATCCCTACGTCTTCAAAATGCATTGGAAGATCGAGTTTAAAAACTTATTGGAGAAAAGAATTTTATATCTTATTAAAATAGAAGAACCAAAGGAATCCATGGTGGATAGGATTAGAGAACACCAAACTTGAGTAAAGAAAAACTTTGACAAGAAGGCTAGACAAAGGCAGTTCAAATTTCTTGATCTTGTATTACTGTGGGATAAGTGAAAGGAACCGAAAGGGAGTTGCAATAAATTTGACTCTTGGTGAAAAGGTTAATTTTATATTAGATAGATTTGTGAGGAAAATTCCTTCTACTTGGCCTATTTTGATGCTACATGCTTTCCCCTTCCCTACAATGAGCAACATTTGAAGATTTAAAATCAGTGAAAGGGGTCATTCTCTATTTTTGTATATAGGTTACGAAGAGCTTTTGACCTCTGTTTCATTTATTATTTGGTTAATGTAGTTGTCATTAGTTTTTTCTCTTTTGTTTCTTTTCTTTACTAATTTATTTTTCTATCCTTTTTCATGACTCTATCACCTTATGTATAATGTGTTGGTCATTTATCAAGATTATGGGTTCATCTTGCATCCTTTGCAGTCCTCATCCCCAATTAGATCGGGTTGTTACCCATGTTCTTAACACACCAAATTTTAAGCTTTTCACTTCACAAATATCCCATGTACTTGTTATTGAATGTAAATTACTTTGGCATATTCAATACATAAATCTTTAATCGATTAAATTATTGTTCAGAAACGTTGGCCACAATGCATATGTGTTATTTCCTTACCATAAGACTTATTAAATCTAATACTATACTTTAATTATGGTTTATTCATTGTAGGATGAAAGTTGTCCTTTGTCATTCCAGTCCAAACCAAGAGCAGTCATTAGCCACACCATCATCCTACAATCCGTCTGCTGGATCATAGTTAAGGGCAAAAAAGATAAATCCTCTCAGTCATCTTTTGACATGACTCTCTGCTCCCACAAGAAAAATGTTAAATGTAAATCTTAATTGGTCTTGTTTTGGAGCTGGTCTTTTTTGCTGGCTACTTGCTGTCTTTTTTGCAGCCTTGCTCTTTTTTGTTAAAGGGTTCCGGGTCCCTTCAAAATCTATTTTTTCCTATATCAAAAACAAAGAGATTGCTCACCAATATTTCAGTAAAAATAAAACCTAGTGTCTCAATACCATTGTAAGAAATTGGTTTGTTGGTTCCCAAAGGAGGTGGGTCTCAAACTTTAAAAACTCTTCATAGATCTCTTCATTGATGATGTTTCCAATATGATTGTTCTTATTTACTAGCTAATGGGAAATGTAAACTCAACTAAATTTGAGAAATGGATGTACCTTTTTATCATGACCATATGTGTAGGGAACCAATTCATTGATTTGGGTAGCATTATCAGTGATAATTTGCATAAACAATTGACTAAGTTTCAGTCAAACTAGTATTTCCACATGTCTTCCTATATTTTCTATGTAATTGTAAGTACGAGGACTTGGCCAAGGCTCAAGACTAGAGGAGTATATGACAATACAATCCAAATATATGAATTTTATTCATAATTGCAACTAGAGGAAAGTTACAAGAACTTTCAGAGAGTGAATGATGATTTCACAATGCTAGCAATGAGGGAGTTGCACTCAAAATATCTTCAGAAACAACAACTCTTATCAAATAGTATGGAAGCTATTTCATTCAATTTCCAAGGTTCGCCTATTTGTAGGTTGGAGGGTTTGATGGATACCCTTACAAACTGCCTACATATGTGGATGATAAACTTATATTGATTGAACTCTATAGGCAACTCAGTGTGTTCAACAAGAAGTGTAGAGACAAGAGGAAAGATGGGGTTCTTTTTCCCATCGGCCTCAACCATTTCAAATGAAAGTCTTCCTCTAATGCTTATAACATTGAGCGGTCACTAGTAAAGATCAATCTATTCTTCTACATCATGAGGTTCATGTTTGATAGCAATGGATATACTAGGGACATACCAGTATAAACTACCTATATATGTGGATGATGAATTATATTTAATTAATCCCTTATATTTTAAAATGATCCAGGTTTAACCTTTGCCACTTATCAATTAGGTGAACCAAGAAATCAAACAAATCAATGAAAGGACTACTTATGTGCTCAAAAGATCATAATAATAGGTTAGAAGGAAAATGGTTGAGACAACAACTACTAAGCGCTCAAGAAAAGGAGATTTTTCAAGTCCAAGAACAATGATGATAAAGAAGGTTCTTCTTCTTCCACTTTTCTCAAGATTTTTCTTCAAATCTTAGTTCTCAGAAAATTATTCAAGGAAGTGGTGATGATGAGGATCCATCCAAGAGGAGTAGCTTCAAAAGAACATGTGGGGATGATCTAAAGCCAAAGAAGAAAAGATCAAAAGGAAAATAAATGTCATTGCAACCTATTCAAGACGAAGGGGGAGCAAATAATTTAATAGAATCTGAAGGTAATCTCATGGGTGACAAGAAAATCCCAACAATATCCCCTTCTATTCTTATCCTATATCCTACACAAGAGATGCCTCATTACCTTCTCGTTATATAGCATAAATCTTGGATAGATATAAGTGTTTTCTAGAGGATGTTCTTGAACCATCTTTTCTTCCTCCACCTATAGCATCTCATCCATCATCTACCGATATCTCATAATATTTACAAGGTTCTACATCATCTTGGCTACAATAATATTTGTCAAAGAACAAGAAATTTGTTGAGTTAGTTGTTCCAAAATTTAATTTGGTTGATAACTTATTCCAAAATCCAAAAAGGCTAAAGAAGATAAAGGTCACCTCTAGATTGGCGGTAGATTATGCATCAAGAAGTATGTATGTTGAGATTGCTTAACCTATTTCAGAGAAAGATGTGAATGAAGCTAATAAGGATGGTTTTTATATCACTAAGGTAGACCTTGGTCCTTCAACCCATGGGGGTGATATTCATAATTTCCAAAAGTCGGCTACCAAATTGATGCAATGAACAAAAGAAGAAAATCACACAAAAGATCAATTGAAGCAACAAGTGTAAGTCTTGACTTCGTATCTCAATTCCATCATAGACACGTCTACTTTTCCTATATATGTGATCCCTACTTCTACAACTCTTATTTTTGATGGATTATCAAAATGGGGATCATAGAGAGGTAAAAGTACAAACTTGTGTCACACTTTGGGTTAGTTGTACGAATTTTATCGAACTAATTTTGATCGAAATCAATTAGGCCAACTAGGTTTCGGCCAAAACCACATGGCGGCAACATGATGCCTATGTGGATGATTCAAGTATTAAAAATGGTAGAAGGCGTGAACGAAATACCTAGGGTTCGAGCGGACGAATTGCAGGATGATGGTGTGGATAATGACGCTGGTGGTGGTCAGGGCATTGGAGGCACTTTGGCTAAGTCTACTCACGAGGCGAATGCGATTAGAGGTTTCCCTAATGTTGCATCAGCGAGGAACAGAGGCGGTTGCCCTTGTATTGGCAGTGCCCATCCTTCGTTTACTGCAAAGGGTTCAGGAGAAAGCACAGGGAATAGGGGCAGAGGTCCCACGGCGAATGAAAAGGGGGTAAAAGTGAATTTCAGACTTGGCAGATCGTCGTTTGGCAGTTTTATCTCGGTAACCAATGCCATATCTGTGAAGCTTAAGGAGGAGATAAAAGAAGAAATAAATGATAATGCTGCTAAGCTTTCTGCTCGTGGGGTGATTTGTCGCTTCAGGGGCTTTTGGCCTAGCCTTCCTCAGCTGCATTCTTGGATCACCTCCAAGTGGGAGCCTCTGATTTCTAGTAAAGTGTATATTTTCCCCATGGCTAAGGGGTTTTTTGTAGCTAAGTTTGATAATGCTTAGGACAGAAACAAAATATTATGTGACAAATTTTTTAGCTGGGAGGACAAATATTTGTTGATGATTAAGCCATGGCATTCAGATTTCAACCCTACGTCTGAAACTTTTAACAAGTTTCCGATATGGGTTAGGTTGCCTAATCTTCCCCTCCACCTCTAGAGTGACTCTCTTCTGGAGGATGTGGGTGAAGCCCTTGGTGATTTTTTGTTGGTGGATGAGGAATCTTCTGATATTTTTCATTCCACCTTTGCCCGTATTCTAGTTGAAATTGATGTTTCAAAAGGACTGCCTACTGAGGTTTTACTCAAATCTTCAAAGGGTTCTTGGATCCAATCTTTGGATTATGAAGGAATTCCCTTCCGATGCATAAGGTGTTTTAAAATAGGACATGCTGTGGCACAATGTGGATTTGAGAAAAAAGCTAAGAAGGCTACTTGGTGGAATGGTGCTTCACAACATCATTATATGGTTGCGAAGAAATCTGATCAACATAGGAGTTTTTCTGAGGTGGTTGCTTCTGAACCACAGGGTCTTGGGGCATCCTCTCTAGCTACCTCAAATGGCAGGGCTGCTTTGGCTTCCCCTATTGCATAGGTGACTAGGTCTCAAGCGGCCAGTCCTGGTGATAGCGCCATGACTTCCATGTCTAGTGGCTCTTCAGATAAATCTTTGCCTACACAAAGGAATAATGATCAAATCTCTAAGACTATGGCGACAGGCATTCATCTTCAGGATAATAGTGAGTTGGCCTAGCTTGACAAGGCGACGCAAGTGGAGGAAGGTTGGATTACTGTAATGGGAAAGAAAGTTAAAATATCTATGCCTTCTTTTGACATGACTCTCCGCTCCCACAAGAAAAATGCTAAATGTAAATCTTGAAGAGTCTTGTTTTAGAGCTGGTTTTTGGCTGGCTGCAGGCTGTCTTTTCTGCAGCCTTGTTCATGTTTGTAAAGGGTTTTAGATCCCTTCAAAACCTTTTTTAACCTTTATCAAAAACATAATGCCTATGTGGCCATCTCATTTTGGTCGTATACCTCAAATATAAAAGCTAAAAACCAAATGGGCATGGGCATTTTGCATGTTCGGGCGAATTCACTACGTTCGAAGGCTAATCAGTTGAAGAAGGGGTCTACAAATACATTTCAAAACTAGGTTTTTTTCCATTCATTCTTTGTTCCAATGTTATTTGCTTCGACAGTGGCATGGTTTTTTCCTAATAAATGATTTAAAGTGGTAGCTTTTGATTATATTTTTGTATTGCTAATGTTAGGGTTTTTTGTTTACAATTGTCTGTTAAGTTAGGGCTTTTTCTATTTTTTAAGGTTCACAGGTTCTCAGCTAAAACCTGCGTTCCCCATGCCCACTCCTTAAAAGGTTGTATAACTTTATTCTTATCCAAGGGTTTTGTTTTCTTGAAACGGCCTCGACATTGGACACATTGGCGTAAATGGAACAGTACTAGTAGTCGCTCCAAGCTCGTCCATGTCAGGGTCTAGTAAGGGGTTTGGGAACCTCATACATACACAGTCCTTTTCCCTATTCTTGTTGTGAACTAGCATATTAGGATCCCAAATTTCCTGAGAATATAACACCTATTGGTAAAAATTTATTACAAATGGTAGGATTTGGAATGGTTTCTAAAATAAACTTTGATCCCTAGTTTATGACACACTGATCAATAGTGAGTGTTCTTTGAGCATTGCTAAAATAAAGCAGATAGAAGGGTGGGTGGCCACATTCTTCCATTGTAACATTTGAAGATGACACTCTTCAATTTTATGGTTATCTATTTTTTTAAGAATATCTTGGTTTTAGATTGTATTTCTTATTAAAAATGCAAGATCTATTGAATTCTTTAATAAAATTCCCTAAGCCAAGTTAGATCTAATACAAATATGTCTAAAGAAAAGTGAATCAACTCAAAATTAGGGCCATTGCAATATACATTTTGTTTCATTTCTTTTCTCTTATAAAATGATAAAAAATTGAGAGTTATGCAAAATATTTACATATTTTGATAATAGCATCTAATAGTTAATTTTTCATAGAAGGAATGTCTTTCGACACAACCCACCAAAGTTACTGGTCAAGAAAATTGAAGGTTAACAAATAATAAGAGAGTTAAATGAGAGTTTCAATGATAATACTTATCATAGAAGTCTCTTACGTTGTGAAAATCATTCTTCAAATTATTTGTCACTCCCTACTGGTAGGAGCATACAGGTTTTCTTTCATCTCTAAGTCAAACAAGTCCACTTTTACAAGAATCCAACATATACAAGTGTGTTTAGAGTGAAGTCCACAAGAGGGGCTAGAAGTATGACAATGAGCATGAACAACAAACGAAACTCAGGAGCCTTGTGTGAATGCATTGATTGAATGCTTGGTAAAATAATAGAGCTTTCTGAATATCTTAACTACTGGTTTTACATGATTCCTCATTATACTGAATGCTTGCAAGATAAGAGTAAATATTTTTAATGAATCTCCATGTTACTTATTATGTCATTTGAACTCTTTGTATGCCATATAATTGCAATTGTTGTATGGGACATTGTGTATTCACTCCATGCTTTGTGAATGAATCTTCCAATGGCTTCAACAATGGTGCCTACACTTCTAAATAGGATTCCAAAGCATTCTAGTGCTTGAGGACATGAACCTATATATATGCTTAATAATTATAAGAGAATAATTAGTGATTGATATTGAAATTAATAGAAATTTTCAATAATTTTGATCAATCTTTGTATGAATTGGTATTAGTACTTATAAATTATAGTGTGTAGGTCACAAAAAAGGGTGAAGAACTTAGCATGCTTCTGGTGAGATAGCCCAACACATGCCAATATGTGTGAAGTTTTCACCTATATAAAATTAATGAAGGATAAATAGTTAATACCTGACACATATGTTTACATCTCTTTGTCTCACTTGAACTATATTGTGTTCTTCACCCAAATCATGCTTAAGTCATTTACCCTCTATGGCGACCTATGTGTTATAATCAATAACCTAATACTAATACTAATTAATACAAACATTGGCCAAAAACATTAACACTTATATATCAATTAGTATCAATCACTAATTATCTTCTCTTAAAATGATTGCACATGGAGCATATATATGTTCCTATCCCCTAGCACCACCTAAATATATTCATAAAATTATGAATTTAAATTAAATTATAATCATACTTTCTTACATTAAATCGTAAGTCACAAGTATCATAAAATACATTGTGCTAGGCACCAAAATTTCTACTATAACTAGTTTCACTTATCCATTCAGATAACTCCAATTACTACCCTTCCAAGATTATTTTAATAAAATGTTATTTAATAATCTTTATTATTTGATTGATCATTTATTGTATTGAATGTACACCATCATCGAGAATGGTATTAAATATTCACTTAGTGTGAGGCATCCAAAAAGGCCAATTATTACCCTTCCAAGATTATTTCAATAAACTGTTATTTAATATTCTTTTGTATTTGATTGATCATTTATTGTATTCAATGTACACCATCATTGAGAATGGTATTAAACATTCACTTAGTGTGAGGCATCCAAAAATGCCTAGATGTGCATGCAATGACAAAAGGATAAACACTTAAGACCTCATTCATAATAGAATATATCCTTCTCTAACATGAAGTATGTTGAGTTCTTCGTGCTCTTTTCTGTGACCTAAACTCTACAATTTTAGTAATACTTTCATGGAAATATTTAGCAAAAGCATGAACATTATTGTATTAATCTTGGTATCAATAATTTATTATCCTCTCTTAAAATTATTACACATTGGGTATATATAGGGGCATGTCCCTTAGAACCACCTAAACCATTCATATTATCATGCACAAACTTTCTTATAATTAAATATAAGTCACTTGTATCTTCAAATACATCATGTCCCTAAATACAAGTTATGTATGATTATCTCCATACCCATAGTTATATGTGTGTGCATGATACTTAACCATTCACTCTCTATCTTTAGGGAGACACTGATCTAATTTTTTTGGTTCAAACATACATTGAAATTAAGCACATAAACTTAAAAGTATAACTAAATTTACATGAACATATTCCATATCACTCTCATTATTACCCTTCAAAGAGAATTCCAAGTGATTATTATTTCTTATTCTTTTATTTTATTAATCATTTAATTTTTTGAAGTAGGAAATATCACTACCAATGATATTTAAATTTTTCTTAGTGGGGGTCATCCCAAAAAGGCCTAGATGATTTTAATTTCTCATTATAACTTTGTTGTGCATTTATGATTTTTCTTTCTTAAATCATTTTTGTGGCTATGTATAATTTTAAAAGGTTGAACACTTAAGATTTCATTTGTACTAGCATATATCCTTGTCTCACCTATAGAATGGTGAATTCTTCACCCTTTGTTGTGATCTAAACACTACAATTTTTAATCTAATAATTATGATAATTCATACAAGGATTAACCAAAAGCATGAACACTTTTAAATTAATCTCCATATCAATCAATGTTTATCCTCTCTTAGTATGATTATACATAGAGTATATATAGGTTCTTGTCCCATAATAATACTCAAAATATTCATAGCACCACACATAAGTATAATTATAGTGCAGAATTGCTTATGGTTGATTGTAATTTGTAAGTATCCTAAAATACAATATGTCCCTAAATATAAGTTATGCATGATTATCTCCTTATCCCCACTTATATAGATGCATTATACTTAAACATACACTCTTTATCTATAGCTAGGTGCTAATTTAGGTTCTATGACAACATAAATTACAATTAAGCACCAACACTTCCATTAGAACTAGCTTCACTTCCTTGTTCTCTATCACTTTGATTATTATCCCCCAAGAGAAATTCCAAATGGTTATTCATAGCACCACACATAATTATAATAATAGTGTAGAATTGCTTATAGTTTATTATAATTTGTAAGTATCCTAAAATACAATATGTCTCTAAATATAAGTTATGCATGATTATCTCCTTATCCCTACTTATATAGATGCATTGTATTTAATCATACACTCTTTATCTATAGCTAGGTGCTAATTTAGGCTCTATGAAAACATAAATTACAATTAAACACCAACACTTCCATTAGAACTAGCTTCACTTCATTGTTCTCTATCGCTTTGATTACTATCCCCCAAGAGAAATTCCAAATGGTTATTCATAGCACCACACATAATTATAATTATAGTGTAGAATTGCTTATGGTTGATTGCAATTTGTAAGTATCCTAAAATAGAATATGACCCTAAATATAAGTTATTCATGACTATCTCCTTGTCCCTACTTATATAGATGCATTAAACTTGTATAGGAGTGAATTTGCACCCCTTATGAAAATTCCCCTTTTACCCTTCCTCACTTTAGAAAACCAAATTTTAAGGCTAAATTCCACACAAGCCCGCTGCCTTCATTCCACTTGGCATTCATTTTGTGTGTCGGCAGAGGAATAACTGTCGGGGACACCCGCGCAGTGTGCAGATGTCTGTGCAGTGAGCTTGCATCCTTGGCAGATTCCTACATCTAGAGCTTGCAGAGGCATTACACTTCCCATTGGAGGCTGATTTGTAATGCCCCCTTCGACCAACCAACCCGAATATGCCTGTTTTCTTCATTCTCTCCTTCAAATTCACTATTCATTCTTCCATTTCATCCTCTAGCACACTCTCCAAGCAATTTTTTAAGCATTCTCTTAGCATCCATCATTCTCAAGCACTTTTAACAACACTTTGCACTCCATAGTAGCAGCAACAACACTCCATCAACTCCGTAGAGAAAGTGTGGAACCAACACCATTGTAGCAGGGGCTTGAGTCCTCATTTTCTCCTCCATTAGCTAGTGAGCTCTTGAGGGAGGTGGTAAGCTTTCTACTCCTCTCCTCTACGATTTGGTTGAGTAGCACATTACTATTTGGTAGTTCTTTTGTGTTCTTTACTTCATTTCTTTTCTTTATCACATATTTCTCCATTGTTGCAAACTTGGCTGTCTGTGGAGGTGGAAACACCAAAATGAGGGTCTGATTGAGGCAGACCCCTATACAACCCCCCAAAAATTTTCCTCTTTCTTATGTGTAGGTGGAAGTCTTCTTGGAGCTAGCTGGCAAAAAAGATCTTTTGTGAGATCATTCTTGTTACCCTAACTTTAATCTACTTATTTTATCATATTCGTCTATACATTTCTTATTTCATAGTGTTATTTTGTTCCCCTAAAAACCACTAGCTAGGCCATTAGTCTGTTTTCTAGTGTTCAACCTTTCCTTTTTGGTCCTCTAGTCATACAAACGTCAACGCACCTGAGAGACACTAGCACGTCACACTGTCATCCCCAGAACCGCGCTTTCATCCTCGGGCATAAAGCTTATGAGGTACAGAGTTGAACTTGAAAACTGGCTTGCCTAGCCCCATTCTGAGTTTCGAGTCTGCAGAGTGATTGAAGGACCTTATAGTCCTCATCATTCACGTTCCTCATTCCAAAAAATCCTTTTAAGCTGAGGTAAGTTAGGGTAGCCTTCCACTTTTGGATCTCCATGACCTGGGGCCTTGAACATGGTTGGTCCCCCTCTCTTACATTTTTGGTGAACCCAACATGAACCATTCTGGTTCCGTTTTGCAATATTGATAGTTCCTTTCCTTGTATTCTAGGAGTGTTGTAGGTGTGAGTGTTGTGATGCTTTCACCTTGCAACCCAACCTACGACCCCTAGTAGGCATACTTGGAAGGTTTCGAAGGTGTTGCGTAACGAAACCTTAATTGGGTCACCATCTTATCCTTTAACCTTTAGGGACTCTTTGAAAGCATCGTTTAGTGTGCACAATGGCCTCTTTCCTACATCAACCTATCCCCTCTGCGTAGCCTGTGAACAGTGGTACTGGTATAACCTTCACTTCATAGGACCCGTTGATGGGTTTTAATAGGAAACCATCTCCTCTCTACATCCCTGCGCGAATCAACAGAAATATCATAGCAGGTGTTCTAGTTGATTCGACGTCTCAAATAAACATTATAACTAAGGAGATCATGCTAATCAAATTTTTGCATAAAGATGGGTACGATGCACCTATGAGCACCATTCGTACGTGTGAATTTTTTGTGCCCCCTTTGGGTAGTATTGTCTTGTCAGTTTTGGTTGGACCTAAATCTGTGAAGCTTATGTTCGACATAATCCCTGGGTCTGAACTATTTAGAGTGAAGCTAGGTATCCCTTGGTTAGTAGCTATGAATGTGGTGCCTTTGGTTGTGCATAAATGTTTAAAACTTATCCACGAGGGTTTCATGCATGTGATTCATGACATTGGTTATAAACCACCGGTTGCTCGTGGTAGCTACTCCTTGGACTACTCTTGGCCTGTTCATGTTGGTCCTCTCCCACCTAGGATAGGCCTCCTGCACCGAATGTATCAAAATTATAAGAAAGGGTGCCTAAGGCCGAAAGTGAGATACCCTCCATCGCCTTATGTTGTTTCAGATAGGGCTTACCTGAAAGCTGACAATGATGCCACCAAGGCATGTAGGAGGGAAGAAGAGAAGTGATCCTGAGATCCTCCTTCTTCCTCTTCCGTTGTTTAGCCTAACACTTCCTCCCACCTCGCTGAGGTGCCATCAGATTTCGTTCTACGTTTGTGACAGAATCCTATGGTGCCCGCTTGGAAAAAGCCCAAGCATCCCGCATTTGAGCTTCATGTTTTTCCCACAGAGCCTAGGCCCATTCGATATAACAAGAAGAAAGGTTCACATGGAGAGTCTTCTTTGTCTTGACCTCCACAGCCTCCTACCTCTCTTCCTTTGAAAGTAGTAAATGGGAAGAGGCCTGCTGCCGAGGCACTTGAGCTGAATCACCCTATTTTTTCTCAACCTGCTCCTCCTACTCCCATTCAGGAGTTTGTTCCTCTGTTGGAAACAACTGTAGTGAAAAATCCCATGGCTGAGCAGGAGCCTTTCATTCCTTCGCAGCCTTTGGCCTCCAGTTCAAAGAGTCACAGAAACTGCCTTGCACACGAGCGTAAGCACCGATGAAAGGCTCTCATGGCTGAGGAAGCCACCTTACAAATGAAGGAAGAGGAAATGACTGCCCCGGTATCAGGGCCTCTTGCTGCGTCCTCCTCTCTCCTCCCCTCTGCTTCCATTCAAACTAGCTCTATATCACTTTTAGCTTCCGATGTGAGTGTGAATATGCTTGACCTTAAAAAGGTGCAGGTGTTCATTGCTCCTTCGGTGGAGCCACCTCTATTGATGTCCCTTCTGGATGTCCAGCCTTTCCCAAAACCCATAGATATGACAAACACTTTGGTGGTGTTTACTACAGTCTTCTTAGCCTCCTCTTCCTCTTCACCTCTTGCCTCATCTGTGGGGAGTTTGCCTCCTCCAACGAAGCGAAAGGTAGAGAGTGGTCCTTACAACAATGAAGGACGTAAGAGGAGCCCACCTTCTTTGACAAGTGGTCTTGTGCTGACTTGTTATGTCCTAGTGATGGAACCAGTCCCGACTTCTCCTGAGTTTGTCACCGCTCTCGAGTCACTTAGCGAGCCTAGTGGTGAATTTCAAACACAACCTTCTCTGTCTGTTAAATTAAAACATGGCACTCCTTTAAAGTGCATGTTTAACTCTCTGGACGAGGTTCCGGCCTTGTCGGCGATCTTCACGAAATCATTAACCTTAGCTCCACAGGAGCTCGGTGGAGAGGACCTTGTAGGGCCCTCTTTCTTAGCCCTTGTTGCGAGAGGTTCAGATGCTCCTCCCCTTAACATTCCACCACTATAGTTTTTTCCTCCTTCCCCCTACGATGATCTAGAGTGGGAAGTGGATGACCTCTTGGTCGATCAGTGTTAGGGGGAGGCCTCTTCTTTATCTTTAGATTAGATGTGTGTGTGTTGTGATGTGCTCCCCCATAATCGTGTTATGTGTTCCTAGATGACCCTCATCACCCCTATTGGTGCTTAGATACAGGCATGGTTTTTTTTCGTAAACTTTCTTCTATTTGTGTCATCATTCTTCCATGTTTGTGACTTGATTTTTGATAAATTGGGGACGATGCAAAGCGCTGGGTGCATTTAGGCTTCCCTTCCATGTTGACCCATTTTTTTAAATTTTAACTTTGTCTTCTCGTGCATTCTTCACATGCTTTGATATAGTAGGGGGTTGATGATAGTTCATTTTATATACTATTACTATACATACATATATATATATGAGCAGTTCTGACCTCGAAATACAAGCTACCCCTGTGCCCCTTGTTCGTGTTTTCTTTTCTCTTTTTCTTTTTCTTTACCTTTCTCTCTTCTTTGCTTGAGTTGTCCCTCTTATGTGTGATAATGCCACTTCTTCAACACTTTGATTTTCAAAAAACACATTCATCGCCAATGAATCTTTTCTCAAGAATCTTCACAAACTTCTCTTCAAGAATCGCGTTCTCGACTTGAAACCCTAACAAAATGTGTTTCCTTCATCACAGGTTTGTAAAGAAAAAACTTGAGAACCTTCCTCCGAAGTGGGAGCAACTTTGATCTTCCCCTCGCGTGGGGGTATATTCTTCCTTTCGAATTTCTTGATGAAGTGAACATCTTTCAAAAGGATTCATTAATGGTGAATCGATTTGAGAAAGAAACAGTTGCTTTTGAATAGCGTGTCCCTTGAGTGGACCCCTTCTTCACATTGGGTTCCTAAGGGACCCCTTTGAAAGTCTTTCAACTTGTTAGCAGTATGCGCGACTATCTGCGTACTTGCCTGTGTGGTCGCTTTTTGACATGTTCTATCTGCTGGTAAACATGTCACTTTACAGGCGTGCCTATGAAGCCACTTTTTGACTCTATGGATTCCACTTTATGGGTTTCCTCCATGTGAGAGATCTTTGGGGATACCTCCCTATAGGTCTTCGAGCCTATAGGACGCTTCCTTTGAGCTTCCTCCATGCGAGAGATCTTGGAGGTGGCTCCCCCGTAGGTCTACGGGTCTATAGGGCACTTTCTTGGGTTTCCTCCATGTGAGAAATCTTGGGGGATACCTCCCTGTAGGTCTAGGGGCCTATAGGGCGCTTCCTTTGAGCTTCCTCCATGTGAGGGATTTTGGAGGTGGCTCCCCTACAGGTCTGTGGGTTTGTAGGGTGCTTTCTTTGGTTTCCTCCATGTGAGAGATCTTGGGGAATACCTCCCTGCAAGTCTGTGGGGCACTTTCCTAGGTTTACTTCATGCGAGAGATCTTGAAGGAAACCTTCCCTGCAGGTCTTTGGGTTTGTAGGGCACTTTCTCAACTTCCTCCATGTGAGAGATCTTGGGGGATGCTTCCTTGCAGGTTTGTGGGCCTGTAAGGAATTTTTTTGGGTATCCTCCATGTGAGAGATCTTGGGGGACACCTTCCTTGCAGGTCTGTGGGCCTGTGAGGCACTTACTTCTTGGGGCTTCCTTCATGTGAGAGATCTTAGGGGTTGCCTCCTTGCAGGTCTATGGGCCTGTAAGACGCTTTCATTCTTTAGCTTCATAGTTCTAAGGGGTTATGAAGTCCTCTACTTGTCCTGCGCTCTTGAGTTCGCCAGATTGAGGTTTGCTTCCTTGATGGTTCAGGTATACATTTCTAACTCTACTACTTCTTCGATCTACTTTACCAAAGCAGTCATCAATATTCGTGCTCACTAAAGTGGGGGAAAAATGTATAGGAGCGAATTTGCATCCCTTATGCAAATTCCCCTTTTACCCTTCCTCACCTTAGAAAAAGAAATTTGAAGGATAAATTCCACACAAGCCTGCTGTCTTCATTCCACTTGGTGTCTGTTTTGTGTGTTAGCAGAGGAATAATTGTCGGGGATGCTAGCGCAATGCACATACGTCCACACAACACACTTACGTCCTTGGTAGATCCCTGTGTCTGGAGCCTGTAGAGGCATTACACTTCCCATTAGGGGTTGATTTGTAATTCCCCCTTCGACCAACCAACCCAAATATGGCCATTTTCTTCATTCTCTCCTTCAAATTCACTATTCATTCTTCCATTTCATCCTCTAGCACACTCTCCAAGAAATTTTCTAAGCATTCTCTTAGCATCCATCATTCTCAAGCACTTTTAGTAGCACTTTGCACTCCATAGTAGCAACAACACTCCATCAACTTCGTAGAGCAAGTATGGAACCAACACCATTGCAGCAAGGGCTTGAGTCCTCTCATTTTCTCCTCCATTGGCTAGTGAGCTCTTGGTGGAGGTGGTAAGCTTTCTACTCCTCTCCTCTATGATTTGGTTGAGTAGCACATTACTGTTTGGTAGTGCTTTTGTGTTGTTTATTTTGTTTCCTTTCTTTATCACATATTTCTCCATTGTTGCAAACTTGGTTGTCCATGGAGGTGGAAATTCCAAAATGGGGGTCTAACTGAGGTAGACCCCTATACAAGCCCCCAAAAATTTTCCTCTTTCTTATGTGCAGGTGGAAGTCTTCTTGGAGCTAGTTGGCGAACAGGCTCTTTTATGAGATCATTCTTGTCACCCTAGCTTTAATCTACTTGTTTTATCATATTCGTCTATACAATTTTTATTTCATAGTGTTATTTTGTTCCCCTAAAAACCACTAGCTAGGTCGTTAGTCCATTTTCTAGTGTTCAACCTTTCCTTTTTGGTCCTCTGGTTGTACAAACACCAACGCACCACACTGTCATCCCAGAATTGCGCTTTCGTCCTCAGGCAAAGAGCTTTCTGAGGCACAAAGTTGAACCTGAAAACTGGCTCACCTAGCCCCATTCTGAGTTTCGGTTTTGTAGAGTGATTGGAGGACCTTATAGTCCTCATCATTCATGTCCCCCATTCCAAAACATCCTTTTAAGCTGAGGTAAGTTAGGGCATCCTTCCGCTCTTGGCTCTCTGTGACCTAGGGCCTTGAACGTGGTTGGTCCCCCTCTCTTACAATACTTAATCATATACTCTTTATCTATAGCAAGGTGTTAATTTAGGCTCTATGACAACATAAATTGCAATTAAGCACCAACACTTCCATTAGAACTAGCTTCACTTCCTTGTTCTCTATCACTTTAATTATTATACCCCAAGAGAAATTCCAAATGGTTATTATTTCTCATTGTTATTTTTTGATTTCCCATTTCCTCTATTGAAGCTAGTACCATCACCACCAATGGTAAAACATTTTCTTAAAGGGAGGCATCCAAAAAATTATAGAAGAATTAAATATATATTTCTAACTTTGTTGTGCATTCATCAAGGCTTATATTTTCCTTTCTTTTTGAAGTGACTTTTATAACGTGTTCTATTTATCAAGACCATGTAGATCCAAATTCACTTAAATTCTAGTATTAAATGCCAAAATGAACTTCTTGATATAGAATTCTCATCTAGTAGATATAGTGGGACATAATTGACAAGTTAAGTACAATTTTCCTAATACTTTGTGACAATCATAGCTCCCTGTTTCAATTTGTAGAATCTAGTCATTTTTTATCATCATAAGATAAATATGGGAACTTCCTTCTAAATAAGGATACAAACTTAATCCTTATGTTACATGCTCCTTGGAAAATCCTGGCTCTCCCTTCTAGTTTTGTCACCATGATGCAAATTCTCCTATGATTTTGTAAGGTCCCTATGCAAAATTTGTAGAATTTGAATAGTTTTTGAGATAAAATAACTTACCTATCTCTATTAGTCATGTCTCAACCTCATCTCCTATTTGGTTCCATCACATTTAGGAGGTACCACTTTCTTCAAATATCTTACCAATTCTTGGCTACCTTATCATTTTCAAACCCACTTGGTCTAGATACATTCACTTTTACGTTGCACAGGGACAAAAATCTAACTCTATATAGTGATGAACAAAACATTTTACTCTACACAATGAGGAACAAAACATTTCAGATAAAGATAAAAAATATTTTTTTACAAAAGTATGGTCCATGAGGAACAAAAAAAATATTCTACATCATTCCATCTACAACTAAATGAAAAAATATCATAAGTTAAATTATTATGCATATTCTATGAATGTCACTCAAATAATCTCTACACATGGGATGAAATCTTATCATGTGTCCAACACATATATAACTTATATCTTTGTTGCTCCATAATATATATCATATTTTGAGTTTGTGTTGATTTAAAACTATTAACATGGATTTGTATTTGTTTTCCTATGCTTATGTAGTGTAAAAATCATAATTCTTATCACATTATTATAATCCTTTAATCCATACCTTAATAAAAAAATTATGATGTCTATTCTATCTTTAAATTTATAATCATTTATCTTATGCCTATTTTGAACCTATGTTCCTATTCTTTTTTCTTATACATTATTATAGTGCATGCCCTTTCATTTCTCTATCATAATTTTTTATCTCTAGATCTTTAATTTGGGGATGAAATACCTTAGTTGTACATATACCATTATTTGACCACATGCCTTATCACATTCCTAGAGCCACATTGGGTAAATGCATCTTTCCTATACTATACAAAATTGTATGATTGTTATTTGGAATTTAGAGATACCTTGCATTTTTATATTTTCCTATACTTAAGAAAAATGTATACACCTTGATAATTAGATCTAGTCTATATTCTTTCTCAATATTATTATTTTATATGTTATACCTTCTTATGATGCTACATATGACACATTACTTTACATGATTTATGTATTTATATGCCTACATTACTTTTACATGTGAATTTGTTTCATTAGGATATTTTAGTGCCACTTTTTTTATAGGTAAAATTTCATAATCCTACTCACTCCTTTTCTCCCTCTTTTTCATAGATAGTTGAATCAACTTAAAATTGTTCTTATTTTTACTTCATGACGAAAGCTACTCATTGCACATATTTCCTATATTTTGTAATTTCCTATGGAGCATCTTACTAGAAAAATGGTTATTGCATATTTACTTTTAGTGAAATAAAATAAGTACATATTTGTAATTTATATTTTTTATTTAATTAAATGTAGATCTTTGTATTTATATAGATATGGTTGATGATCAGGGTTCACATCATTCCACTCAGTCTTTAGAGGAAGCTCAGGCTAGGTCTCATTTTTATAATGATATCATTAGGAGATTAGAGAATTCTTTGAGATGTTTGGACCAAACAATACAAAACTCCCCTAAATTGGCTAATAGAGATAGATTAGTTAGTATTCAGCAAGATATCACACGTATAATTGACACGATTCGATCATAAAATCCATATGATGATGTGAGTACTGAGGAGTTTTATAGGTCTGTTTCCAAGAGTGTTGTTGGCACTGAGAAAATTCAATCTGTTTCCCAAAGATTTTCAGTACATAATGTACATAGCATGTTCCCTCATTATATGGGACAACAAAAAATTAGAGGATATACTACTACTAGGTGTATAGATGAGCTCGTTGCTCCATTTATATATCCCAGATGGTTGGAAACCAATAATAGATGGCCTCATAATGACGAGTTGCCACTTTATTTTTGAAAACAATTATATGTCGAGTTCCATTTAGGGTTAGATGTGGATTACACATTTATTCCTGCACATACTAGATAGGACAAAGGGAGGTTTACCGACAAACCTCAATATAGACGTGTATATTTTCCATCGCCCATCAACAAGAGGGTATTAGTTGGTCCAAACCTTTTGGTTCTTCCAAAACGTTTGGAACTAGCAAGACGAGGAGGTGTAGCAGTAGCACCTACTAGATCCGACCTTTTTGACAATATTGCCACGATTGCTACTCAGGTCGATCAGATGTCATCTGATTATGTAGGAATATACTTATTACATCCAAAAATTATCCTTTCTCCCATTGAGGCTACATCCACCAATTATGATCCCTACATTCGTGCAGAGCTACCATCACCCTCAGATGTGGCCCAGATGAGTGATGCCACTGTGTGTAGTGTGTTTAGCTTCCATTGTTGATTTACTATCAACATGCCACTTTATCAGTGAGGAGTATGGGATTCCTTTAGATGTTGTACTAGCTCATATTAGATGACATTATGGTAGATAGTTGGGTTGAGGTGAGGTGGCTTCATAGGACCAGCATATTCTAGACCAACCTATATCCCTCGCACAACATCGAATTGAGGTTATTACACCTGATTGGCATGGCACATACAACACACTTCTCTTTGACACTAGTCCTTTACCTGATACAAGTGTTCCTGATGTGACCATACATTCTTGTGACATCAGTGGGATTGGTAGAGTGCTCTAGGATGCAACACAGGTACTTGAATAATTTATATATTTTGTGTTCTAAAAATTCACATGTATATTAAATAAAATTGACTTTAAAGTAGTTATCACTCTTCATTGAAATCTTGTATTTGAAAATTTCTAGCAATACAAGGATTTTTCACGCTTTGGTGATTTGGAGCATGTAGACAATCATGTGCATGGTACATTTGAGGTACATTTATAATATTTAAATTACTTGATACATTCAAACATTGAAAGTACAAAAATTTAAGATGACTTTACATATACACATGTACACATTAAATTAAATTATGTACTCTCTTGTGCAGGGAGGAAGATCAAGATAGGGATTGAGATAGGGATTGAGATAGGGATCGAGATAGGGATCGAGACAAGGATTGAGAGAGAGTTTAGGACATGGATCCAAACAAGGATCAGGAGAGAGATCTATCCATAGTCATATTAGACATCCTCCTCTTTGACTTGTTTTACATACAGACACATGATTTGTTATACATTTTATATTGTGGTTTGTCACATTATGGTTCTTAGATCATGATCTTTACATTATATACATTTTACATTATGGTTCATCTTATTATGTTTTACAATATGTATATATATATATATATATATATTACATTATGGTTTCACATTATATACATTCTACATTATGGTTCTTATTGTGATTTGTCACATTATGGTTTGAATATGATTTCTTTAATGATCTCTCTAATTATAATGAATTGTAAATTATATATCTAAATTTAAGAGTACATGCATGTTAGATAAATTTAAGGTCACATTACTCTAATCTATGTTAAGGTTTTGATACTAATAAACTTTAATATTCTTGCTCACTTTCAATCTATAAAAAATTGTGTTAATTAAATGATTTTTGGTTCAATAAGGTAGTTGGGAATGGCGGGTTGAATAATTAGGGATTTACAATGGTTGTTCTCATGATTGGGTATGGATTATTTGTTACATGGTTTCAACTTGATTTTTTGTTTTGTGGAATTTGGCTTGGTCTTTGTTTAATCAATATGCAAGCTCTAAATTCTTGAGTTCAACTTTTTAGATTACATGTAAGATTGAATATGGAATTTTTTCTCCAAAATCAAAGTTGATTTAGTTTGGATTTAATTTTACATTTCTTATTTGAAATATTGGACTAGACACTTGAAATTTAATGGTTTTAAAATGGTGTTTTATCAAGTGAATATGGTTTTGGTATGCTTTAATGTGAAATTATTATAATATTTAGGTTGAGTTTACATTGGTCTTGTGGATTTTACAACTTGATTTAAAATTTTATTAGGTTCAATATTAACTATTACATCTTTAATAGGTATTCATCTTGTGTGAAGTATTTATTTTGTACTTTTTTGTTAAAAGAACATGAAAATCTATAAATTTCCCCCATCATATGAGGGGCTTGTCCCTCTCAAATACAAGTAAAAATCAACCATTCAACATATGATTTCTCTAACTATTTCAAACACCTATTGTTTCCAATTGGGAGAATCGTGTTGATATCAATGAAACACTACAACAACATATATTTTTGCCAACATATTTTTTATTGTAATAGAGAATAAAGTGTTTATGAGTTTCATATTCCATACATATCATGGAACCTACCCTAAAATTGAGGTTGGTGACTCTATTAAAATCAGAACCTATCTAAAATAATGGGTTATGTGAAACACTTTATGCTAAGAATAGAATATGGAAATCCTAAAAAGAGTTGGTCTCATGAAAATAAAATAACAAATGGAAGCCCCATGAAGCAAATTATTTTGTGTTTTTTTTTTTAATCCTTGCATCTCAAGATGAATTGATTAATTTTTTCTTGAATCATCTTTGGGAGAGAATTTCAAAGGTTGAGAAAAAAAATTAGACCCTACACATGATTATGGATCTAGTGACAATGATAGTAATATATTTATCCATGAGAGGAACACTAGTATATTAGTGTGGGGTAACAACAAAGGAAAGAAGGGAAATATTTGAAGAAAAAATTCTATAATCATCTAAACATGACACTATCAAGAAGGTCAGTTTAGCCTTAGAAAATATTTTACATAAAGAATCTTAGAATATTTAAACTCAAATAATGATCTCAAGAGATTGAATTCAAACATAAAGGTAACTATGGGACACTTGAGAAGGACAAGGATTCGTTAATTATTTTATATACAAGAAGTAATAGAAGAAATAAGAATGGAGAGTGCAATTATTGATATCATAAACAATATTGTAGTAGATAATGCAACACTTTCTTTATATTTTAGGATCAAACATAATTCAAGGATTCAAGGACCTTGACCCTAAGTATTGAGACTATTGGAGAAGTGATAAAATAACTTATTCCAATGAAAATTATTATTTCTACAAAGAAGACTGACTCAATTCTTTAGAACCTTTTCCCATTTTTGTGTTGCATTGTACTTTTTAGTTTTTTTTTTTTTTTTTAATCAAAAGGTAGTATGCCTATATATCAATTAAACTTTTTAGTTAAAATTATACTTTTTAGCTAAAATTACATGAAAATGAATAGATTTCCTCTATCATATGAGGGAGCTATCCCACTAAAAAATGCATTTATTGATTATTTTTAATTATTGTAAATACTTGGCTTTTCCCATTGAGAGAGCCTTGTTGGTTTCTATATAAACATAGTGACAAGTTTTTTTCCAATACTTCTTACCTTGATTTAGGATCCTAAATTTAATTAACAATAATAATAAAGAGATAAGTGATGACAATGAATATTTTGATGAGATGATTGCTAAATATTATAAATTCTAAATAAAGAAAATGTGTGATGCCAATAGATTCTAATAAAAATTAAATTTAATGAATATTGTGTATGAGAAGTGATATTATTTAACTTCATACTAAATGTGACTTTATTGATTGACTATGATGTTGTTCATTTTGATGCTAACAAGTATGTGTCTGTGATTAATTCCTATGATGTGTGGGAGTGACAAATTCATACTCTTTATGGTCAATAATGATAAGTTTCCTAAGATGATGCTATTAAATAAACAAGTTAGATGCACAATTTAGAATTTTTTGTGTGCATACCAACAACTAATAATAATATCCTACAATTATTTTCATTAGAAGGAACACACTTGAAAATTTGAAACCAGGGAAGAAAATATTCCTATTGTTTATTCTAGAGTACATGATCATGTTCACAATCCAACATAGGAAGGGAAGGGTTCTATGAATTAGGTCAAGAGTGTTCTCAACTATAGTGTTTTTTTATATTAGAGTGTTGGTTTCAGGATCTAGTCAATGAATGCAGAAAAATATCAAAATTATGTGTTATAATGATAGTTAAAAAGTGAAGTATTCACACTTCTTCTCTACAAAAATTAAATAGCTTTAACACACTCTTTATTGATTTCATATTTTTTTAATTAATATTTGATTATCTTTGATATTATTATATGTATTGGATAGAAAACTATAATAATATGATGAAACCATAAGATGTTTTTACATGTTTTTTAAAGAAAATTATGTAGAAATTTTAAATCATATTGTGTAATTTGTTATAAATCTTTTTATTCATTTGGTATTTGTAATGATGAAGATTCTATGATTCATATAAATGATAATTAGAATAAAAAATATGTGTTAACATATATTATGGAGCATGCACGATGGATTTTGGACAAAGATCTAAACTACATGATGAATTGTATTTACTAATAACATAGGCTTGAGATGTAAAAAAAAAGATATAATTCCACTCCCAAATTTTAGAGATTTATTTCTTAAATTGATTCCAAATTTTGTGGGATCCAATAAAATTTGATGAAATAATTTAATTTCATGAATTCTTCATTAAACAAATCTACTACCATTGTACCTAGTTTAGCTAGTGCTAAACAAACTTCTAATAAAATCAAAACTTACAAATTTTGTTAGATCTAATAACATTTGATGAAATAATTTAAGCATGAATTCTTCATTAAAAAAAATTACTACAAATAAGATCACCTTAAGAAAGCTTTATAGGCAAATAAGATCACAAAAAAGAAAGCTTCATGGCTTACTAATTCATTCAATGTCTATCTAATTATATACATAAGAATATGACATATCGACCTATCTAAATTTGACGAAGCCTAAAAATATCCATCTAATGGACAACAAAAAATCCAAATTTAGATCAGCACATTGAATGAAATTATTCAAATTCATTATAAAATAAAAATATTTTCAAACTTAGGTCCAAATATTACATGTATATATTGTCATAGAAATTGTATATATACAAAAATAGCTTAAAGTTCTTGGTACATATAATCTAGATCCTCTCTATCTTTTATTATCTCTAAAATATTTTCATGGTCTTCAATAGGAAACCTCCACCTTTATTTGGCGCGTCCTCTTTTTGGTAAAGTTTCAAGATTTATTCATGTTGCTATAACTAAGTGACTTAATGTAGAACCTTTTGACCTAGCATATAATCAATAAATATAATACCATTTGTATATGTCTTTGTTTGTTTATAGTATGTTCCTTCAACAACCACTGATGCAATAGGATACTCTTGGCCATCACCATCTGTCATTAATTCTGACAATTTTCATTTTGGTTGTGTACATCTTAGTAGATAGTAACATACACCTTCTGTATTGTCAAGATCTACAGGAACAGTAAAAACATCTCTTGTAGACACCATGTGGTAAACCATGCTCAACTCAGGTAGAATATAAATCAATTGTAAGTTAAAAGTCAATTTAAAAATTTAAAATTTACCTGTAACAACTAAATCTGATACACGTTCGTAATCAGCTGAATATAGAGGATCATAGATATCTAAAAAGGGTCCGACGTGGCCACTAATTGTTTTATTTCCCATTGTGAATCATACCTGTAGACACTTAAAAATGTCTTGAATGATATACACACTTGAATCTGATATATTAACACCATTTCATCCTGAAATCCATCCTCTTTTTGCTTGCTTGATTAAATTAACCTAGTCATTTAATCAAATGCCTCATTTTCACCTATTAATCTAATTGACCTAATTGGGTTAATTCACCCCCTCTTGCACTAACATTTCATCCTGCTAAATTAAATAAATCAAATTATTTAATTTAATCCCTAAGTCCTCTTATTTAATCAATTAACCCTAAGCTATTTAATTAAATATCATATTACATCCCCCTTTTCATTAAATCAATTATTTAATGAATATCATATTATTCCTCCTCTTGCACATTTAAATGTAGTTTTAATTAATTAAATTGCTAATTATCCTCACCTTCCCACTTGTAAGGGAATATTCTTGAAATATTCCCTCTTTTGCACATTCTTCCAAAAGAGAATATTCCTATGGAATATCCCCTTTTATGCACTCATTCCTCCAAAATATCTCTATACCTCTTCTTAATTCTTAGGAAGTGTGTTTGTTGAAATCTAATTTGAACCATTGATTAAATTAGTTGATCCTTGTCAACTTTCAACTCTGGCTATGAATTGGAATCCTCAATCCATGTTTCATCTTCCTTTCATTGTTGACCATTGATTGATCTTTTTGATTTGAGCCCTTGATTTCTCATTTGCTTTCCTATAAATAGATCACTATTTGGAAACAAAGGGATCCATCTTTTGATAGCAAAGTCATGATGTTGAAATTCACACACATTTGCATACTCCAATTGCTATCACTATCTTTGAGGGCAATTAGATTTTATCACATCCATTTGAGAGCATTTGCTTCAACATCATCCAAGATTATTTCAAAAAAAAAGAGATTGGAAAAGGGTTAAATTCCACATCCGATGCAGCACCAATCCCCCAATGGGATGAGGTTTGCTGAGTTTAATTAGGATTCTTTATGCAATTTGAGCTTTATTTCAAGTTTTAATGGCTTCCTAGTTTAACTTTGCAAGAATTTCATTGGGAATGTAACTTGATTTAGCTAATTACACTATTTTAAATTGCTTATTACAATCATGTTTAGCTTAGTTGAGATTTACATCCACAAAATGGCACTACAAGGAGGGCGAACTTTAATGTTTTGAGTGTTTTTTGAAGGAATTTTGCAGGTTACACCCAAAACTTTAGTTGAAACCCATCACATTTTTTTTTAAATCACAGAAAATTGGGTGAATTAAAGCTTGCAAAACAACTTTCTAGGTTTTTTAGATCTTAGTCTTACTTTTCAGTATCTTTTTACGACACTCAATCTCATCAAGAATTGAAAAAGATATCAAAATTTTAATTTTGTTGTGTTTTTTTTTAAATTTTGGGTTTAATCTCTTAAATGCACGATTTTCTTTCATCTCTAATAAATTCTACATAATTAATTTTGCAGAAAGTTTGTTGGGTTTTGAAGATCTCATATTTAGCTTTCCAAAACACTTTACGATTTCAAAATTGATCAAGATTTGAGAATTTTTTTTGTTATCTCAAGTTGCTGTTATAATCGTGTTTTTTTTTAATTTCTGAGTTTAATCTCTTAAATGCATGATTTTGTTTCATCTCTAATAAATTCTACGTGATTAATTTTGTAGAAAGGTTGTTGGGTTTTGAAGATCTCATGTTTAGGTTTCCAAAACACTTTACAATTTCAAAATTAATCAATATTTGAGAAATTTTTCGTTATCTCAAGTTGTTATAATCATGTTTTTTTTTGGGTTTAATCTCTTAAATGCATGATTTTTCATCTCTAATAAATTCTACATGATTAATTTTGCAAAAAGGTTGCTGGGTTTTGAAGATCTCATGTTTAACTTTACAAAACACTTTACGATTTCAAAAATGATCAAGATTTGAGAAAGTTGTCGTTATCTCAAGTTGTTATAATCATCCATCATTAACACTTGAGAAAGTGTTCATCAACACTTGGAATGACATCTTTTACAAGTGTTTCTCAACACTTAGTGAAAGGATAATATCACTTGCTATTTCATTTTAAGTTTTAGCTAAATAATCTTTCAATTAGGCTATAAATCAACAATGCAATGAATTAGCTTTCAAAGTTGGATAAAATTGAACCAAACAACCTCACGTTTGATTTGAAAGGCTAAAATTAAACAATCAAACACTTCCATTTGGTGCTTAAAACGAAATCATTTTTCTATGTTGGATTAAAATGAATGTGTGTTTGCTTTGTGTATGTGTACTTGTGTGTATCCACTCCCCTTGTGCTTCGTGCGATCTTGGGTGAAGAGAAACACACAAGTATACTTTTCTCTTGGAAGCGCCTATCCTCTCCCCCTGCACCTTTTGGAAATCTTGGGTGACAAAAAGCATTTTAAGCTTCATAATGTGTGTTATCTTTAGAGGGTCTACCTCCCAACTTGTGAGAGGGAATGAGCCAAGCGGTGCTTTCATTTCGTTCTACTATATATAAATAAATTGGTATGACGAAAGTCATTAACCAACTAGTGTTGATGTCCTATACCGATGAATGTCTCCCTTAGTATCTGTGTGATACGTCAAAAACCTTAGATGTTTCTAAAGGTGAGGAGGCCTCTTAATTGAGTGAATCACCACATGTATAGGCACTAGTTCATCCTAAATATGGTCATTAAAAGCTTTTTTTTGTAGTTTCCAACTTATACATCCAATGAGTTCTTTAAGTGGTGCATTGGAACTTGGATTCCAAGAAATTATTTGTCATATCTAATTTTGGTTAAAGTGTAGAGGTTAAGACTTCATTTTTAACATACCTCTACATCCTTTCCTCAATTGCATGTAAAATCATCTATTTACTACCAAGAGCATGAGGCAAGCCCATCAAAAGAATTTACCACTTGAACTAGGATTGTAAATGCTTGTGAGTCAATTTAATACTTTGCTTGGTTCCAAAAACATTTCAAACACACATCAACATGATACATCAAACTTCAAACCCTTTGGTTTAAGCATGGATACCCTTTGAAAAGTCTTGATATTAATTCTTTTTCCTAAGGATCCTATCCTTAGAGGCTTCTAAGTATTTTGTCTTATATCTAAATCCATACTTTCCAAAGTTAGCATAGGTAACTATGCCCCTAACTTCATGATTTTCACATAATGGACTTTGTGAAATGAATGATGTTTTTTACATAGAAATTTAGTTTGAAACTTAAGCAAGGTAAATGGATGTGGTAAAAATAACTTCATTAATCCAAGATAAAATCAAATGAACACCCCACATTGATGTATCTTCAAACTTTGAATCCCCAAAACAAGCAAATTGAGACAAGGAAAATATTGCAAAACATTGAGCCCAAAATCATTGAGTTCTATTATTAAAATGATTGGGTCCTAATTCCAAAATCATTTGAGTTCTATTTTACCAAAATAATTGAGTCCTTAGGGTTTGATAACTTTATAGGTATAGCATTTTTCTCACTACCTTGGTCTTGCAAAATGAAGGTTCATTCTAGAACATTCTTGGTCAAACATTTCATCCACCCTTCATTATATTTCACCTTTCGCTTTACCAAACTTTATAAACTTTTGGACACACCAACACTTTTGACTTATACATTTATCAAACCAATCCCCTAAATTAGCTATATTGTGTGTGAAATGGATCCTTTTACATAAACTTAGTTAAATTAGTCATCACATTTTTTTTGAACTAGTTTATCTTAAAGGTCACAAATCTACCTTAAAGATTTACAAGTTCATTAACACCTTTTCTCAAGACATCAAAACATCAAAAATTTAAGTCTGAAAGTGTTGTCCAAAAGTTTAGAAAGTTCATCCCCCATATCACTCACCCCTTTTCATCACCCACTCTCATCATTGGTCCTAAATTCGTTAGAGGTCAACAAGGTCAAAACACAAGAAAAACATGGAATATAAACTCCGTTCATACATAATGAGTGATCTAAATCAACCAAACTATCAAATCCTTACAATACCAATTGATTATCAAAGATCACATTTATAAAATTCACATAAGGGATCATTATATCCTTTTAACCTCAATGTTACAAAAAATGTGAGTATGCCCAATCTAAATTTTGGAGCACCTTTCCCTATAGTAGATTTAAATCAAATTCAAAACCTACAAATCTACCAACCAAATAATAAATACATGATTCTTCAACAAAACGACATTATCCCATCAAATCAATACATTCCAAATGTGAATATACCAAATAAAAACTTACCAAACATGAACATATCAAATCCACACTCGGTGAACTATGGAATAGATATGTTTGCAAATCACACAAACGTTGTTCAAAATCTAAATAATATATTGACAACTCAATGTATGGATCCAAATCAAGGTTACCTAAATCAAAGCAATTTGTTTCCCAACCACAACAATGTTCAATGTCAACCTATGATGCAAAATCTAAACATCATCCCAAATCATAATATTGTCCAAAATCAATTTGTGCATGATCCCATACAAATACCACAAGTGTATATAGTCCAAATATGCTTGACCAACAACCAAATCAACTATATCAAGGGTGTCAAAATCAAAATCAAGATCAAATTTTGTGACATCAATTTGCTTCACTTACCAAAATAGTTGATTCATTGTACCAAGAAGCATTTCCACCCCAAAATCAACACACTCCCCCATTGGTTAAACCATTTCATCAAAACATGGAGTTGTGTCCACAACCATATCAAGAACAACATCTTGAATATCAAGAAGTTGGATATCAAAATCAAAAACCTCAACAAGATCAATCACCACATCTCCAAAATGAATCACAACTAGATCAATCTCAGCAAGCACAAATCTCACAAGATGACAAATGTGAATACACTCCTTTAGGGGAGCCAATCAAATCAGCATTAAACACATTAGTCCATGCTAAACTTATCAATCTTCCAGAATCATTAAATGGGGGTGAACCTAGAATCAATTTATCATGGTATGATGATAATGCTTATTGAGAATACCATAGCATAAAATACCATGACACATCAAATTGTATCAAACTCAAAGATATCATCCAAGACCTTCTTGATTAAGGAAAGATAACTGTTGAGGACAATGATCAAGATTCAACCACTAATGATAGCAGTGACAATCTCTCCACCACAATTGTTGAAAATAATGATCAAGATCTATCCATCAATGAGCACCATGAAGATTTTTCTACCACATACAACGATCAAATCAACATACATCAAGAGTCACTTTTTAATCATGATCAAAACCCATCAACAATATCCAACAATGATCCATTTCAAGAAGCGTTAACATCATTTGATCCTATGATTGAAAACATTGACAATATCCCCACCACCATGTTTGAGGATAAAATTCAAGATTCATTTGCCAATGATCATGTTGACAATGTCTCTACATCACCTAACGAGTTAGAGGACATATCTCAAGAACTTTTTCCAAAGCGTGATCAACATCTTTCACCAAATTATAGCAATGGTCCTTTCCAAGATATATTGGAATCCTTTGACCTCATGGTTGTCGATATTGAAGAAATCCTTAATTCAACACTTGATCAAAATTCACTTGAAGATCAAGAAAATATTGGGCAAATACCCATGGATAATGAAGACATTCAAGAACCCTTTTCAAACAATCCATCCTTTGAAATTGATCCATGCCAAGAACATGAAATCAAACATATTGAAATCAAACATGGTGAATCAGAAAAATCCTTTAAAGAGCGAGCAAAAATGGATCATAAGGAAGAATCCTACATGGATTGTAAAGCATTGTTGGCCTCCTACAATGACTTAACAACTAAGCTCTTACAACTGCAATTCAAAGATTGGACATATAAACTAAATATCCATTCAATCATCATGAAGGTGCATTTAACTTGTCAACCCATGGACATGAACTTTAAATGGATCAACACAGTATGTGTACTAGGAACTCAAAGTAGTCATTTTCATTCTATAGCTAAGAAAGATGCAATGTTGAAAGTAAATTGGTTGGAAAGGAATAACATAAATGTTGAACATCAACCAACAACCATACTAAGCTTTGAAATGCATGATAGAAATGAAAATTTGAACAACAAATAGAAACTACTCAGTCTGCTTTGGCTGCAGGAACAGTCATAGAGTGGAATTCTAGTGGCTGCAGGAACAGTCAACACCAGATTCTTAACTAATTACTAAATAGAAAGTAATAACTAGGCTAAACTAAGCTAAAGGATATATTTCTCACCAAGTGGGTCCCCTTGGATGAGTATCCTTTACTACTAACGAAAACTTAGATGCTCAAACTCAAAACTTTATTTATTCATCATAAAACATGAGTACAAAAGAGTAGCATAATTGTATTGCCGAAAAATAAGAATGCAAGTACAATATCAGATCGTGCAACCTCCAGAAAAGGAGCATATGATCCTTATTTATACTACCAACTAAACAGGGCAGTCAACTTCATGAACTGGGAGGACACCATTTAGGGAAAATAGAGAAAGTGGGGCGACGGTTACACATGCATGGAATTCGGTCAGACATGCATGTTTAACCACAGATTTAGCACTACAGTAACGCACACATTTTCTCAACATCAATAAAGACCACTACAAGGCAGTTACATTCGGTTTGCTTGGGGAATCTCCTACCGTCATCCTCCTTTGACCTTTGAACGATTCCCTTGTTGGACATTATGGTCCATGCCCAACTATTGGTATCTTCCTTAATTTAGCATCTTCAAATCATATCTGCATGGCAATGTTAGTATGCACAATAATTGCATATTTGTAACCACCTTAAAGAACATTCATTAACCACATGCAAAATTAATATAGATAGTCCATATAACATGCAAATGTCATTAAAGGTTTGCAGGAATAAGATTAAGCCCAATGTCAATAGTTTTGAGGAAATATCATAAAAATATCAACACTTAACATCAAGGTCCATGATATCTTCAACAAATAAACCATAAATTCTACCCAAAACTAGACCATAAACTAGGCTCATCAGTCCCCCCAACCTAAGGTCTTGTTGGTCCTCCAGCAAGGGAAGGGTTGTTCTTCTGCTTGGTCAATGCTCTGAAATTTTCAACTGACAACTGCCCTACATTAGTGTTTGTTGTTCATGAATCAAGGTCCCAATAGAATCCTCCCAATCTATCCAATCTGCTCCATCTTTGTCTCTCTGCAGCAATATCATATTGGTAGAACCTAAAGTTCGATACATGCCACATTAGGATGGGTGGCTGAAAAGTTAGGGGAAGCCAAAATCGTCCCTTTTTTCTTCCAACCTATATATATCTGTCAATTCTCTTAAGTGCTACAACATAGTTCTAGATGGAATGAGGCTCAGTCTGTTTGAGATCATCAGTTAGGTTGTTTCATCTTTGGGAGAGGTATCTCTTCATGGTTTCCTCTTTTGTTTTTGCCTTTACCTCATACTCACTGTAGACTATTTCTATCCAAGGCATAATCCTATTACCATAGCTAAGTCTGAAAATAATTCTATGCCATTCCCTGTAAATGTCCCTTGGATTCCTTGATTCAGCCTTGATGGGCAGAGGGATGTTAGACTCCAATTGCTTATAAGCCCCATGTTGTTGTCCCCAACTAATCTCATTTTGTACCCAAGACATAAATGCCCTTAATTGGAAATCTCCAACATACAACAGTGGGTTCCAATCATGGTCTTGAGTCAAAGCATAATTATGCAAATAAAACTCACACAGCAAATTCTTCATTTCAGGGGAAGCAATTCGATAAGCATTTAAAAATTCAACAAGGGTCTCGATAGAAGGATTCAAACTTGAGACAATTCTTCCCAACTTAAAAGAAAGATACTTTTCCTTCAAATGCAGAGCATAAACCCTCGGAGGGGCCCTGCACTATAAAATCTATGGTACTAAGGTTGTCGTATCATCCACATTCTTCTTCAATGTGGCAATCTCTGCATCCTTGTCTTCAATCTCCTCATCTTTCTTTTGAATTTCCTTCTTCAATTTGTGCTTCTCCTCCTTTCATTCTTCTTCTCTTCTTTGCATTTCCTTCCATAAATGCATAGCTACCATCTATATTGAGAAATCAGGGGGTTTATGCATTCCTACCAGCATATTCCCTAGCACTAATTCTTGCTCTCCATATAGTACTAAATGTAAGGATTCAGGTTGTCCCATCAATTCAGGCTGTAGGGGTATTGATTGTTCTTGTTTTTGTTGTTGTTGTAGGAGCTCTTGTTGCAGGATCTCTTGTTGTAGGAAATCCTGATTTTCCTCATACCCTTGATTCTCCACTTGTTCTACAATGTCAGCAAGGTCTGCCAATGTTATGCTTGTTGTCGTCTTAAATGCATCCTCTTCCTCGACATTCACCTGCCCCATTGGAGCTTTTGTGTCCTCCTATGATATTTCTCTAGACTTAGGGATTTCTTGCAAAGGTGTACCAAAGTTTGGCCTGACAGGTCTTGATTTTCTGAGAGGGCTCTCATGTTTTCCTTTGGCTGCAGGATGAACAGTGTCAGCCTTCTGCTTCCTAGAGCTTGGTATTTCTTTTTCTATCAACTGCTTCTTGGCTTTTCCTTTTGTCAGTCCTGCCTCTCTTTTTTGTGCCCTATTTTTCATTAGGATGCCAAGTGGAATATCATCATTAGAATCTAGGGGAGAACTTTCTTTGTTTGAGTGCTCTATCCCAGAAGAGCTAATTTCTATGGTTTCTTCTACTACAGGAGGGTTTGCACTAGGGCTTGCGCCAGAGGTTGAAGCACCAAGAGTGGCTTCAGTCGTGCTCAATCTCCTACTAGACCTATGGGGTTGAGGTAAAACCCTAGGTTGCAAGTGCTCAGGTCTAATTTGATCAATTTTTATGAATTCTTCCCAGGTCATTCCAGATACATCATGCAAAGACTTCTCAACTAGAAATTTAATCAAACAATGGTGGGAAACAAAATTTTCCCTACCTTTTTGAGTCTCAGCCACCATGATTGAAAGAAGGTTGTATAGCACATTCGACACATTCATCCTCCTTTTGTGCCTCATATGATTCAAAATATTTAAGTGCATGGAATGCAAATTCGACTGGCGACCTTCACAGGTGATGTATTTTATGACATAAACAACTATTTGCTTCCATGGCTCGAGTAAAGACATTCTCTTCACACCATGTTTATCTATGCTCAATGGAGGGTCGCTTGGTTCTGTAAATTCAGCCCTGGCTGACCTGGCATCTCTAGAAACAAGGTAATCTTCACCATCGACAAGTAACCCTGTAACTTTTGCAATTATTTCTTCGGTAGCCAATACTTCCAACCCTTTGATCATGGCTTTCCCTTCAAACAATGTTTGGGCGAATTTTAGTGCAATTCCTTCATCAAAATCATCCAACCTTAGAAAGTAGTCTATCCACCCACAGTATCTGAATTTTGCTAGGCGTTGTGCCCTGCAGTAATGCATCATGCATCGTGGGTTCATTTTGAATTAACCCACCTCCCATTGTCTGCAAGAAAATGATCACTCTGTGGTTTCCTTCCTGCAATTCTCGTCTGAAAACCAAATTCACCTTCCTACAACACTTGCTAAATTTCCAATGCCAATGTCAACTGAATTTTCCCTTTTTACCTTTTGTTTGCAACTTGAGATTATGACATAGTCAATAATAGCAAGGAAGGAGTAATAAAGGAAAGCTATGATGGGGAGAAATGGTGGCGACAGTTGGTGTCACTTCACACATACAAGTCGTCCTCTCACTCAAATTTTAAATTAGCTCAATTTAATTTTTTTTGACGTAGACCAGCATGGACTGACACGTGGGCAAAGTATTCACATATTTTTCCTCCCCCCCAACCTAAATTTGGGAATGTGTCCTCACATGCAGAATGATGATTTGACAGGGGTAGGGAATAATGGCATGCTATGGTGAACGTCCATATTAACGTACATCAGTTAAATGAATGCACTAAAAGACAATTAAGATATAGCAATTAATGTGCACATACCTGAATGTGTGAAAGATTCATTGCAAAGATTGTGGAGAAAGTATTGTTCGCCTTTTTAGGAAATAAGTTGAGCAATTAATCAAAATGAGGTGGAATGAGGTGGAGTGGAATGAAGTGATGTGATGGAAGAGAGAGAAAGGTGGAAATGGATGGGTGGATGGGCAGATGGGAAAAGAAATGGACTCCCATGGGAGTGGAAGCCTTTATTATGACAAGTACATACCTTAATTAGCCAGAAGGAGGGACACTAGGTCCACTTCCTTCGGCTGCAGGAAGCTCGGGTGCAACATGCTAAGAGAATTGTTGTAGGAACTCCTCCTTGGAAGATGGCTTGTGATATAATTTGAGGCGATGACCATTGACAAGCAACTTGAATTTGACTGGGTCAATAATAGTGAGTTGAACAACATCATTAATGAATACTTCAGGAACCTCATATGGTCCTAGCCATCTTGTCTGCAATTTTCTAGCATTGTCCTTATATCTAGAATCATAGAGCAATACCCAGCCTCCTGGTTGGAATTTCTTGTCCTTGATAAATTTATCATGCCACCTGATTCTCTGATTCTACACTGCCTTGAAGTGTGATGCACGACTGCTCTCCTCATCTCGTCCAAAGCATTTACCTGCAGGATTCTTTCTCTTTGTGCCTCAAAGATATCCATCCCCAAATCTATTGTAGTCCTAAGAGTCTTATGTTCAAATTAAATGGGAATTATGGTTGTATTTCTATACAACAACTCAAATGGAGTGAAGCATGTAGTTTTTTTCCAAGTAGTTCTGTAGGCCCAAAAATCTTCTGGTAATCTGTTTTCCCAGTCCTTTTTGTGGATAGCTACGGTTTTGGTCAAAATAGCTTCAATTTCTCTATTGGTCACCTCAACTTGACCATTGGCCTGGGGTGATAAGGATTAGACTTCCTGTGTCTTATGTTGTACTCATTAACTAGTGTTGCAACAAGGGTTGATGTGAATTGAGTTCCTTGATCAGTCTCTATCTCTCTTGGAACTCCATACCTTGTGAAAATCTCTTCATAAATCAATTATGCAACCTTGTTATCTCTTGCATGCTTCATGGCCTTAACTTCTACCCATTTAGTTACATAATCAGTGCATACCAAGATATAGGACTTACCATTTGATGGAGGGTCAAAGGGTCCTACAAAATCCAATCCCCACTTGTCAAAGGGAGTGATTACCATCTGAGGGAAAAGTGGCATCTCATCAGATTTGGTTGGTTTTCCCATTCTTTGACATCTATCACATTTTCTGGTATACCTTCTTGCATCCTTGTGGAGTGTTGGCCAGTAATATCCTGTGTTCAAAATCTTCATTGTTGTCCTTTTGGCTGCAAAATTTCCTCCACATGGTTCATTGTGGCATGCATGCAAAATTTCATATGTCTCATCTTCTCTCACACATCTCCTCATGACATGGTCTGGTCCAGTATAAAACAAGCGTCCAACAATCCATGAGAAAGGAAAATATTTTTTAATAAGTGCCCTTCTCTCTTTTGGAGAGAAGTGAGGTGGAACTCTACCTGTGACCAGATAGTTAGCTATGTCAGCATACCAGGGTGTTTGTACACTGATGGAGAATAGATGCTCATCAGGAAAAGAGTCATCTATTGCTTGATTATCTTCTGATTTAGTCAGCCTTGAAAGAAAATTTGCAACAACATTGGCCTTCCCTGGTTTATCCACAATGGTTATGTCAAACTCCTGCATCAACAATAACCATCTTGATATTCGACCTGTGATCAAAGGTTTATTCATGAAATATCTAATGGTTGCATGATCAATGTGCACAAAGATTTGATAGCCTGTTATGTAGTTCCTGAATTTGTTCAGGGCATAAATCACTGCCAACATTTATTTCTTTGTCACTATATAGTTGAATTCAACTCCTTGCAATTTTTTGCTGACAAAATAAATGGCATTTTCAATAGCTCCTTCTTTCTGTCCTAAGACTGCTCCTATGGCATAATCGGATGCATCTATATGGATGTGGAAAGGAAGATCCCAATTAGGTCCTTTGAGGATAGGAGCATGAGTCAAGGCTACCTTCAAATTAGAAAATTCCTTGTCACAATCTTTAGTTCACTGGAACTCAGCATATTTAGTGAGGAGGGTATACAATGGTGCTGCTATTTTGCTGAAATCCTTAATGAACCACCTATAATAGCCTGCATGGCCCAAGAAACTCCTAACATCCTTCTGTTTTGCAGGTGTGGGCAGATTTGTGATTACCTCAATCTTTGCATGATCTACTTGAATTCATTTGTGAGAGATGTAGTGTCCAAGAACTACACCTTCCTACATCATCATGAAGCACTTTTCACTATTTAAAGAGAGATTGTGATCTTCACATCTCTATAGGACTTTCCTAAGATTCTCCAATGCTTCATTGAAATCAGCACCATAGGTGGTGAAATTGTCTATATAAATTTCCATGCAATCATGAGAAATGTCTAAAAATATGCTAATGACTACCCTCTGAAAAGTTGCAGGTGCATTGCATAAGCCAAATGGGAGTACCGAGTAGGCATATGTCTCCCATGGACAAGTAAAAGTGGTCTTCTCCTAGTCTTCTGGTGCAATTTGTATCTGGTTGTAGCCACTGAATCCATATAGAAAAGAAAAGTATTGTTTTCTTGCAAGTGAGTCCAAAACTTGTTCTATGAAAGGTAAGGGAAAATGGTCCTTTTTGGTAGCAGCATTAAGTTCTTTGTAATCAACACAAACTCACCATTTCCCCCCCTTTTTAGGCACAATCACTAATGGAGACACCCACTGGCTATCTGAAATGGGGTAGATAGATCCTGCATCTAGCAACTTCTACATTTCTCCTTTTATAATTTCTCTTAGTGGGGTTAATTCTTCTTTGTGGCTGCCTCACTGGGGTGCAATCATCTCTATATAAATTCTGTGAGTGCAAAGCTTAGGATCCAAACCCTTCATCTCATGATAGTCCCACGCAAATGCATGTTGATGGGTCCTTAATAAGTTTTCCAATAACAATTATTGTTTTTCACTCAGTTTGTTGTTAACATTCAAATACTTTCCTTCTGACACCTGTACTTTTGTAGTTGACTCTATCTTAGCTGCTTCATTAACACATGGTACCTTGAGTTCATATGTTAGTAATGTATGGGACATACCTATTGCTTCAGGAAATCTTTTTGCAGGAACAGTGGCTACAAGAAGAGTGGATGTAGGAATAACGTCTGTAGGAACAGTGGCTACAGAAAGAGCAGGCATAAGTGTCTTGACTGGAGTAGAAGAATGAGAAGATGATGCTTCCTCCACTTCACAATGGTTCTGAATGATGTTAACCAATACTTCATCTTCATCTTGAAGCTGCATGAAGGATCTTTTTCCTAACATCATAAGTTGTGCCACAAAATTAACTTCCTCGGCCTCTTCACCAACATGTGGCCACATGGGATTATCCTCATCATGGGATGGTTGAGCAGGAGGATAAAGAACAAACTTTTTTGTACTCTTCCCATCAGAAATGGTCATGTCACCTAACTGACATCCAATATATGCATCTACAGTTGCTAACCATGGCCTTCCAAGAATAATGGGATACTCGTCTAGTGTAGCTTTAGGAGAAAGAATCATGAAGTCTGTTGGGTACTCCCAAGAGTCTAGAATCACCACAAGATCTTCCACTATACCATCATGCTTAACAATAGAACTATCAGCAAGCTACAAGACAGTAGGAGTAGATCTCATGCTTGCAACATTTAGTTGCAACAGGATGTCCTTGGTCATTACATTTATTGTTTCCCCTAAATCAATCAGAGCATTCTTTATTTGAATCCCATTTAAAACAACTACTACCACAGGACTACCTGGGTCATTTTACTTAGGGATAGTCACTTTTCCAAGCATGATGTTAGCTAGCTATCCCACCACATGAACCATAGTGGGGTCTTTCTTCTTCCTACCTGGCTTCTTGAGGCATGCTTCTTTGATTGCCTTGCCATAGATTGGGACATCATTTATGGCCTGAAATAGAGGTATCTAGACATATATATGCTTCAGCTGATCTAGGATGTCAAAAGTTGTATCCTCCTTTTCTTCCTTCTTCTTGGAAACTTCCAATCTTTGAGGAAATGGTGGTTCTTGTTCAGTCTACTTGACTTGGACTAGTTCAAGATTTTTAGGTGCACTTGGTTGAATGGGATCATTCAGAGGCTCCTCCTCCTCTTCCATAGGAAGCTTAGTGATAATGGGCTTGGAAGGGGTTGGTAAAGTATTTCTTGAACGCAAGTGGATTTCACTTACACTCACAACATATGCAGGGAATTGATTTGAATCAACAGAGTATATAGGTTGTTGTGGTTTTTTATTTGGATTGGGTGTGGGTTGAGTTGGTAGTTGAGTAGTTTTAGGTGTATTTGAGCTTGAATTAGCAGGTGGAGGCATTATAGCAAGTTGTTGGGGCTGAGAAGGTGGTTGCATGTAACTGGTTTTCTGGGTAGGCCATTGTTGTCCTCCCCTCCATTGATTTGTTTGTTGTTAATTTCCTGGAGGTGGTTTCCAATGCCCTTGAAATTGTTGTCAATTCCCCTGAGGTTGCTGCCACTGGGGTGGAGAGTTTTGATGATTGGGCCAAGCATTTGGAGGGTTACCCTAAGGTTGTGGTGGATATCCTCCATAGTTGGATGGATATGAGGGTTGCCATTGGTTTCCAGATGAATAAGAATTGAAATATGGCCCAGCATAAGAGAGTGGATTTAGTGGCGTACCTTGTCTTGGAGCCCAAGGCCTCCTTTGTGCAACATAGTAGACTTGGTCTTCTTCAATCTGAATTGGCTTAAATTTGGGTGCAATTTGCTTGCCTTCAATATTAGCTACCATCTTGCATCTGCAGTCCTTCTTTTGTCTACAATGGGGGCAATACTCTACCAACATTGCCTCTGCCTCCTCTTGCTTCTTCTTGGCTTGAAGTGTGTCTAGCTGAGTAGCTAGATTGTTTATAATGTCTTGCTTGAAGTTTTCCAACAAATGAGTAATCTCCATTCTTGAAAATCCACCAGTAGTTGACTTACCCATAGAAGATTGGTAAGCTCTCCTTTTCTTTGAGGCTTCCCTAGAGTAGTTTTGGCATATTATCTTGATATCCTCCCAAGTAACTTGAGAGATATCTCCTCCTCCCATCAAGTCCAAGGCATCAATGCAACTATCATTGATTCCTCTTAGGAAAAGAAACTTTTGTGAGTCTTCATTAAGTGTATGGTGTGGATATTTTTGTAGGCAGAATAGAAACCTTGCAATATAATCCTCCAGGCTCTCGTCTTCCTTTTGTTGCATCCTGAAAATGTCACCACCTCTCATGTCACTACCCCTACAATACTCCTTGTATTTCTCAAGGAATTTTGTCTTCATGTCTTCCCAAGTTTCCACAATATCTCTACCTAGGCTCATGAACCATCTTAATGCAACTTCTTTCAGAGTGGTAGGAAATAGCTTAAGCCTATGGGCATCGGTGGTATAGTCATAACTCATGCAAAGTATGTCAAACTCAAACAAGAAGGTATCAAGATCTTCTGTGACAAGTCCATAAAACTTGGGGAGTGTTGAAGCAAGGATATTTTTTATGTTGTCAACTTCATTCTGATGGGCAATGGGGAAAGGAAAAGCTGGTTGGTTAGGTTTGTTCCTATTTGCATCACCCATGCCTGCTTGATGTAGTTCCAAAGCAAAGGGGTTATCAAGTTGATTTTGGTCTTCAAAGGAAACTTCAGAGCTCGTTAGATTAGGGAATGCATCAGCAAAGGGGTGTGGATCTTCTTCTTCTTCTCTTGGCAAGTTTTGATATTCAAATAGCTAGAATGGATTAGGATTGTTAGGAAGGAATCTCCCATAAGCATCCCTTCTCCTTCCTCTATGCATGCGGTATCAAATCACTATCAGCCAGCTCACACAAAGAATTGGTAAGAATAAGGGGGGTCATTACTTCCTAAATGAGGGTATACTAAGAACAACTTCCAGAAACACTAAAATAAGAAAACTATCAATGACTCCAAAGAACTCCCTAGTTTGACACCAACCCCAACAATGGCGCCAAAAATGTTGGCCTCCTACAACGATTTAACAACTAAGCCCTTGCAGCTGTGATTCAAAGATTGGAAATCTAAACTAAATAGCCATTCAATCATCATGAAGGTACATTTAACTTGTCAACCCAAGGACATGAACTTGAAATGGGCCAGCATAGTATATGCACTAGGAACTCAAAGTAGCCATTTTCATTCTACAGCTAAGAAAGATGCAATGTTGAAAGTAAATTGCTTGGAAAAGAATAACATAAATGTTGAACATCAACCAACAACCATACTAAGCTTTGAAATGCATGACAAAAATGAAAATCTAAACAACAAATAGAAACTACTATGTCTATTTTGGTTGCAGGAACAGTCACAAAATGGAATTCTAGTGGCTACAAGAACAATCAACGGTAGATTCTTAACTAATTACTAAATAGAAAGTAATAACTAGGATAAACTAAGCTAAAGGATGGATTTCTAACCAAGTGGCCCCCCTTGGATGAGTATCCTCTACTACTAATGAAAACTCAGATGCTCAAACTCAAAACTTTATTTTATTCATCAGAAAACATGAGTACAAAAGAGTAGTATAACTGTATTGCCAAAAACTAAGAATGCAAGTACAATATCAGATTGTGCAACCTCCAGAAAAGGAGCATCTGATCCTTATTTATACTACCAACTAAACAGGGTAGTAAACTCCACGAACTGGGAGGACGCCATTTAGGGAAAACAGAGAAAGTGGGGTGGCGGTTACGCATGCATGGAATCTGGTCAGACATGCATGTCCAACCACAGATTTAGCACTACATTAATGCTCATGTTTTCTCAACATCAATAAAGACCACTACAAGACGGTTACATTCAGTTTGCATGGGGAATCTCCTTCCATCGTCCTCCTTTGACCTTTGAATGATTCCCTTGCTAGACATTATGGTGCATGCCTAGTTGGTGGTGTCTTCCTCAATTTAGCATCTTCAAATTATATTTTCATGGCAATGTTAGTACGCACAATAATTGCATATCTATAACCACCTTAAAGAACATTCATTAACCACATGCAAAATTAATATAGATAGTCCATATAATATGCCAATGTCATTAAAGGTTTGTAGAAATAAGATTAAGCCCAATGTCAATAGTTATGAGGAAATATCATAAAAATATCAACACTTAACATCAAGTTCCATGATATCTTCAGCAAATAAACCACAAATTCTACCCAAAACTAGACCATAAACTAGGCTCATCAAGCATCAAAACCTCTTGAAGAAGCATCAAAATCAAACACATCCTCCATCTATTGAAGAAAGTGAGTATGAGGATATCGAGCATTATCAAAAATCAACAAAGCTAAACCATCTTGAACGGAAAGGAAATGGTTTTTCACCAAAAAAATCAAAGCATGTTAGTTAATACTCCCATAATATTGAGGGTAGCTTTATCTAGCATAAACAGCAACATGGGGAGCACAAATAGTTCTTATGATGAAATGACTACCAACACTCCAACCATTCATATCATGAATCATTTTCCATGCATCATTCCACCCCCTAATTGGGACCAACCACAAGAAATAGGTCTATATCAAAGAAAATAGAAAATTATTGAAGCAAAAGAATCAGTAAAGAAAAATGGACAAGAAAAATTCAAATGGATACCAAAGAAAAATAAAGAAAATCATCCCTATCACACTCCATTAGTCAAAGAAACTATGGGGAAAATTCAAAAAGGGAAACATATCCATCAAAATTGTCCATCGATACAAAAGAAAGCTTCAAGGGAGACCTACAAGGTATATCAAGAAGTTGGTCCCAATCAAATCTCCATATCCACCCATCATTGCTCATCATCCTAAGTTTGGAGAATCAAAGATTCCAAATTATCGACCAATCCATCTGCATCTCATATCCCTCAATGCATTCCACCATCCACTTCAACATCCATGGTATCCAACTCTCTTATTTATCATGTATTGGTAGCAACTCTTTATCATGAGGGCTCTAAGGGAACTCTATTGTGATGTGTGCATCTAGGTAAGGCTAACTCTGATTTTGAAAAAGAAAATAAGAGAATCCAAGGGTTACATTCAAGTTCTTGTATCCTAACAAAGAAACTCCTCCAAGTAGGATATCATTGGCACATCATGATAACAACATCTATATCAGCACCAACATCATCTACATCAGCACCACTAGGTGGTTCAACATGAGCATAAACTTTAAAAAATCAAAAAATCAAGAAAATAGTCAAGAGAAAAATCATCCTCTAGTGAAAACCACTTTAGTGGTGCTTTGGACAAGTAACATGATGAAAACTTGGCAAACAGGCGTCATGAGTAGAATCAAGCATCTATGTGCACCATTTTAGGTGGAAGCATCCCATCCCATCTATAATACATATCACATTCCATCCATCTTATCCATAATAAAAATATGATTCATTATCCAATCCATTTTCATCCAATCTGACTTATCTTGACCTTGGAAAAAGTTTGGTATGTACTTCACACTTGCTTATGGTAAACATCTTGACATGGGTCACTATCATTGATCCTATCCTAACCAGCATTATTTGAGCCATGAGGCATTTTACAAAGCGGCATACTCTATCCAAATATGTTATCCTATCACAAGATAATCCTTCGTATCCTTCACATACCTATCCATCAATCCTTTCATTTATCCATGCATCCACCCATATCATTCCATACATTGTTAGACATTGGTGGTAGATACTTACATTTTACTTCAAGAATAAATCTTGAGCTATATGTTATAACTTATGTGGCGATCTAAACATTTTCAAAATGCAAAATCAAATTGGTCAAATCATTTGTAAGAAAAAATCTAAATCACTAGCCCATGGCACATTTTTATGAGAAGATGTTCCTTATTAAGGTTTATCGTTTATCAAACATCAATCCAAACAATAAATATCAATTGAATCTACCTTGCACTTCAGCGTCACATCAGATCATTCCAATTGATTTTGTTCCAAGCCTAGCTTCAAAATCTTGATCTATCTTATCCAATCAATCCATCATCATCTCAGGATATATCATTTCCCAATATTTGTGTTGTTCAACACTATTCTTGCATTGTTGAGCATCCTCAATAATGTTATCACTATTGGTAATCTATCAATCTGATCAATCAATCCTAGCTTGGCTTTCAACAAAATCCCAAATAGATCACTCAAATTGTCACATATCCATACACTCGTCAACATTGTGCGAAAGATCCAAAAACACTTGCAAAATTATCAAAAAATCCCAAAAACATCCATAAAACATTCATCAAAATCCAAAAACATCAAAATCCTATACAATTAAAATCCAATAACATTCAAAAAGTTGTAAAGTCAAAATCCAAAACATCCAAAACACATCAAAATCCAAAAATAGTACCATGTCGAACTGCGAGTCTCTAAGCTTGAACATAGGCAAGGCCATCATTAATGTGCTCCTGAGACACCCTAGTTCAGTCCTTTAGGATTCTATCACAATAAACAGACAATCCATTAACTATTCATATCTCATCAACAATAATTCAAGTCAATTGAACTATGTGGTCTCTACGTGTATAACGTAGGAAAGGCTCATCTTTGAGAAGCCCCTGAGGCCCCTAGGATAGTCTATTAGATTAGGTTCTTGGTCAAAACTCAAAAAACCCTAAAATATTTGAAAATTGAAAACCCCAAAACATTTGAAAACTTAGAAAAACACAAAGACATTTGAAAACTTAGAAGAAACCCAAAACATTTGAAATATTGGAAAACCCTAAATAGCCTCAAATAATTGAAAACCAAAACATTCGCATAAATTTTCAAAAAAACTAAAAATAGCCTCAAAATATTTTCAAAATACCAAAAACATTGAAATATCCTAGAAAATCCAAAACCACCCATCCCATTTCGCTTGCACTCACAAAAAACCTTCATCCATAATAAATCAATCATCACACTCACCCTTTGGTAACACAAATGGAAAACAAGTACAACAATCAGCAAAAGTAGAATCTTCAAACACAAAAATCAAACTCTTGATCATTATCAAACATGTCAATTGAACCTTATATCAACGGCCTTTCAAACAACTTATCAACCTGCCAACATCTGATAACCCGTCCTAGGATGCATACTTCCTACAATATGCATTATCATTGGCAATCACTTTGGATATTTATCCTAAACAAAACACACCTTTGGCAAGAGATATAGATGACATTGACTATTTTTTTTTTATCTTATCTTATGATTTATCTTATTGACCCATTCTGAGGACCTCTCGATGATGTCTAAACGATTTAGAGAGAAAGGAATGGGGCATCGATCATTATCTTTCGTTTGCTATTCTTATGGGATGTTCTTGTAAAATAACTTTGGCGCATACTTGCTTTGTTGTCTGTAGGGAGGACGTTTAGAGTATATTTTTTACTATTGTGTATGCTTTGGTCTGAGATGTTCTAAACTTCTAAACTACATTCCAACGAGGTTTTTCGTATGTCAAGGTGTGAACAAGGATTATCCTATCTGTTTGCAGAGTCAAAGTCCATCGCACTAGATACAATATCATCCTTGTTATTAATACCTTGATGCATCGTGCCTATGTGTTATATCAAACATAAGGAATGACAAAGACTCCCAATCCCGAATATGAGCAAAATCATCCATGTCATCACCATAATCTGATAAAGTCTCAAAGAATCATAGGTTTGTTGGACTTCTGAATCAATCTTGAAATCAATGGGTAATCCATCCATCATATTATTCTTATTTTTCTATCTTTATTAACAATTCTATCCAAGTAGCAAATCAGTGTGATATATCCAAATATACATGAGGCTACTCGTGGATGATGACTGTCTATACATCATCAAATTTTTCTACATTAGACATCTAAGCTTTCTAGTCCTCTTCGAGTTGAAATGATGTTAAATCTTTTTTGAGAGATCAACCCAAAATTCCATATTTTTGCTTGATCTCTCAAGGGGGCAAGGAACTAGCTTAATTCCTTCTATTGGGGAAACAGTGGGACATCCAAAAATTAGATTTTTTTTTACTTTTTGATCCAAGTAGAAGTTTTAATCTAGAAGCGTCAGTCTTTGAACCAACATAATAGGTACCTCGCGTCAAAGAGGGGAAAAATGTAGACACTTAAAAATGTCTTGAATGATATACACACTTGAATCTGATATATTAACACCATTTCATCCTAAAATCCATCCTCTTTTGGCTTGCTTGATTAAATTAACCTAGTCATTTAATCAAATGCCTCATCTGCACCTATTAATCTAATTGACCTAATTGGGTTAATTCACCCCCTCTTGCACTAACATTTCATCCCACTAAATTAAATAAATCAAATTATTTAATTTAATCTCTAAGTCCTCTTATTTAATTAAATAACCCTAAGCCATTTAATTAAATATCATATTACATCCCCCTTTTCATTAAATCAATTATTTAATGAATGTCATATTATTCCTCCTCTTGTACATTTAAATTTCGCTTTAATTAACTAAATTGCTAATTATCCTCACCTTCCCACTTGTAAGGGAATATTCTTGGAATATTTCCTCTTTTGCACATTCTTCCAAAAGAGAATATTCCTATGGAATATCCCCTTGTATGCACTCATTCCTCCAAAATACCTCTTAACCTCTTCCTAATTCTTAGGAAGTGTGTTTGTTGAAAGCTAATTTGGACCATTGATTAAATTAGTTGATCCTTTTCAACTTTCAACTCTTACCATGGATTGGAGTCCTCAATCCATGTTTCATCTTCCTTTCATTGTTGACCATTTATTGATATTTTCGATCTGAGCCCTTGATTTCTCATTTTCTTTCCTATAAATAGATCACTATTTGGAGACAAAGGGATCCAAATTTTGATAGAAAAATCATGCTATTGAAACTCACACACATTTGCATACTCCAATTTCTCACTATCTTTGAGGGTAATTGGATTTTATCACATCCATTTGAGAGCATTTGCTTCAACATCATCCAATCTTATTTCAACAAAATGGGATTAGGAAAGGGCTGAATTCCACATTTGATGCAGCACCAATCTCCCAATGGGATGAGGTTTTTTGAGTTTAATTAGGATTCTTTGTGCAATTTGAGATTTATTTCAAGTTTTAATGGCTTCCTAGTTTAACTCTGCAAGAATTTCATTGGGAATGTAACTTGATTTATCTAATTACATTTTTTAAATTGATTATTACAATCACGTTTAGCTTAGTTGAGATTTACATCCACAATACCCATCTCTAATATTCTCACATTGTAGAGTATTTGCATTGTTCTCAATGCAATTAGCACAAAAACATGATTTTTCTCACTTGAATTATTGGAGGCCTATTATGTCCCGATGTCATGATTTGATGCAAAATTCTAATAACACTAATTATTTGACAATTAGTATGAGTTGATCGATCAATATCTGTAAATTTCAAACATCCAATTAAAAAGTGTACAAAGTTGAAAATTCAATTCATGTACACATTGAAATTCAAAAAATAAATTCATTTATGTACCTTTAACTTCCAAAAAATAGCATGTGTTGTGGGTGAAGCCATAATAGTGGTTTACAATTCAAGTGAGGAAGGAAAACTCACAAAAAATGACCCCAAGGTAAAAAATGTGATTTTGGGGGTTCATACGAACCTACTGGTTCGACCGAACCCATAAGGGGTTCGCTCGAACTAGGGTTCGAACAAACCCCTTTGAATCTTGGGCGCCAAAAAAACAAAAAAAATGCATAGGCAAGGGGTTCGAGTGAACCCCTTGAAGAGGTTTGCTTGAACCATGCTTCAAGCGAACCCCCCTTATCTCTCATCACTCCCCGCGACACAAAAAAAACCTAATTTTTTTACTTTGAAGCTCGGTTTGAACATGAAAATGGCAGAGAATTCACAAACCCAACTAGAATCAGGTAGTCCTTGGAACGAGCTATCCAACGAATATAATTTTTATATGTTTTGGTTTTATTATGTATTTGTTTTTTAGTTTTATTAAATATAGGTTTTTCACCGAAAAATGAAAGTCTCTATTCTACACGTGGAAAAATAGAAAATTATCAACAACAAAAAATTGAAAAATATGAGTGCACCAGATATTGAAGTCCTTGATCCAACAAAAAAAAAATGAATTTTGATAAATACAAAAAAAGTTACGCATTATACGGTCACGCTATGTTTGAATTGTAATTGGTTTGACTTCGAAACTTGATTAAAGAAAAAATATTCAATAAAAAACTATCTAACCAAGTGGAATCACTAGATATCGGAGTTACAAATCTAAATTCGAAAGTATTAGAATTTTATCCTTCATGGAAAAAAAGTTATAAGTTATATGATGTGTGTCACTTTTTAAAAATGTTCTTTTCTGAAAAAAACCAATTTTCGTGGGAGATGGAAAAAGAAGTGCAATCTGATTCCAAAAATTTTGAAAAAAAAAAATTTAGAATCTACAGACAAAATGTGACAAGACTCTAGTTTGCATCATCTTCAAATTCCTCACAATTTAGCAGCTATAGGTGCCCGAATGTGAAGATTTAGTTTAAAAAAATAATTTCAGTGTCCAATTTGGCCAAAAATTATAAACCACTATTGTGGGATCACCCTTGTATATTGAGTCATGGATGGAAAAATGATTTTTGCACCATTTAACAATTTCATTTTCTTTCCTTATGGAATTACATGCAAGTTCATGTTGGTGAAATGCCAAGTTAAGAGGTTTTGTAGTTGAAAGGAAAAGATGATCTCAAAAAACATAATTAGATTTTTTCTAAAAATCCAACACTCAATATTGAATATGCAACATTGGATATATCAAAACCACTATATCATAATGGTAAGCTTCCACTTCTCAACACATGCAATATATTGAGACACCTTTTTCCTAACATGTTTAAGAATTTAAATTTCTAGTCCATATGGTGTTACCTGCAAGTTCATGTTGGTGAAGTGCACGCTTCACACATGCTCCAACTCCACCATGCTCTCCTTTTCCATGTCCACTCTCATATAAATTCCACAAAAAAATTGTGTCACATCTAATATGTTGTTGGATTAACCAATTAAAAGCTTTTGCAGACTTAAATTGTCCTATGAAGTTACAAACAATTTCATTTAAAACCAAAATAGTAAAAATAAACTATATGTGTACAACATATAAGCAACTAAAAAATTCAAGTCTTCAAGTTGAGTAAACAAATAAATATATAATTTTAAAAAAAATTAAATCAAAACTTACCAACACATCCATTAGACCATATCCAGTGTTATGAAGCATCTATTTGATGTCATCTCAGGTCTTCAAAAAATATTACAAAACAATGAGCTACTTAGTTTCTATCATGACCTGTATCATCACTGATATAAAAGTGGACATCTTTGATGGTAATTCGTTCATCTTTGCTACTTTGTAGACCATCCACATGTTCTTCGGCATGCCTATAACAAACTCTTACAAAAATTGCAACTTGCTCTGAATGATAATATTGACTTTGAATCTCAGTTTGAGGACTAAATGTATAGTTCTTAGAGAAATCAACAATAGAGAGAATACAACCTGGTGGAAAGCAATTCTTTGAGTCACGAAATTTCTTAGCTTTCCATCTAGCACCATGACAATGTTTTTGAATAAGGAACAAATAGGTTTTAGAGGGGTCCCGAAACCCTTAACAGTTAGATAGAAAAGGATATAAAATTTACAGAGCACAAACAAAAACAAGAAGCTTCCCATAAAGAAGAAACACTAAAAACCAGGGCAGAATAGCCAAAAAAACTAACAAAAAATTGCAAAACAGCCAACCCTTAGGCCAGGTTCCGGAGGATCTCTGCCGCTTCCTACTCCAGACTGTTCATGTTAAGTGCAGACTTCTTGATCTCCTGGATGTTGACTAAAGCTTGGTTTGCCTGCCTTTTCAAATTTGCTCTAGTCCTGTTACTCGGCCGCCCACTATCTGGTTGCCCTTCCTATTTGTCCAAATCAAGAAACACAACAGTCTTAACCTAATAGGCTTTTTCTAGGTTTTCCACCATGGTATTCATGGTCTGTGCAGTGGATTTTAAAATCTTATGGTTCATAACCAACACTTTGTGGAGAGAGTTTTTGATGTTCCTCAGCTGCTCCTCCATATCCGCCTACTTGCCATCATGATTGCATTTGAAATCCTGTAATTCCTCCACCATTTTCTTGAGGCACTCAACCATATACTTCTTCTCTTCCTTAGTCCATAAATCAGTAGCCCGACCACTACCATTGCCTCTGTTATTGTCATCATCAGCTTTCTCCATTTTATTGTTCATGGCTCTATGGTTCAACTTAATTTCCTTAATTTCAAAGAACACCCATCTCATTAACCTAAAATTATCCACTGCCCCATTGTGGGCTATTGCAAGAACATCAGTGGGAAATTCTCGTTCCTCCTTAAAATAATGATCCCCCGCCTTGAGGTCCATAGGGAAATGGGGTCTCTCTTCTTTATCAGTCGTAGGATGGTTGGAATACTCAGACAACGACTCTAACTACGAATCCTCTTCGTTCACATCATAGGAGGGGTCCTCTGATACTTTTCTCTTACCCTTCTTCTGAGGATAATCCCTAGATTTTCCCTTATCCTTGTCAACAACCCTATCCTTAGGTGACGGTGTCTAGTGAGCCAGAGCTGACATAGCTTTAAAATGGTCATAAATTAGGACAAGCAGTCCTTCATGAAGAATAGAGTACCTAGTAGGGCTTTGTCTATGGCTTTCCAAATTGGTATTTAGAGAAGACGCAAGATAAAAAGGAAAAGAAATCCTGACCTAGTGCCTGAAATGATTCAGAAGGACAAAATGATAGCCAAAGACTAGTATAATGACCATCCAATGTGACGTACTCCATCAACACATTCAAAACCCTCCTCCAGTGCGAGACAATTTTGTCTGTGTCATAGTAGCTTCTAGAAGTCCTTCGTAACTCCTCCCTCTCAGCATCCGACTTAGGAAATTTGTTGACCGCTTCATCAGATTGTTTCCTGTCCCTGTAGAATTTGATACCCTCTGTCAAGAGGCTCGTAACCTCAGCAATAAGTTGTTCGTTGATGATCACTTGTCTGCCAAACAAGTTAATCTCACCATCCTTCCAATCTTTCGCAAAAACCCTAGTCACCTCCAAACAGGTTAATAGCACCATGACAATGTTGAATATGTGGATATATGATATTGCAAAATTTATTCATAAACTCATTGTAATATAATTCACTCTCTTTGAGAACAATTTTTTTGGTCTCAACTCCTAACTTTGTTGAGTATTTATCATATTCAAATCTCTTCCACATAACTTGCATTGAATGATCAATATTGTCAACCTATAAAAGAATCTTTAAATTTCCACAATCATTACATATATTTTTTATACACTGCACTTTGAATTCATTTGAATCTTCTAATTTTTCACATAGAAGAGACTTCACAAATTGTGTTGTACTTCCAGGGATGACTATATTTGGATTAATTACTATCATAGCTTTTTTATATGAGTGTAGGTGTAGATGAAATTCAACATGATTTTGACAACAAGTCTCGTGTACCTTATTTATACATTCAAAACTTGGTCATAGTCTCTCAAACATCCTTTGAAAAATATTCACATTTGAAAACTCTTTCTTGAAAGCTTCAAAAAGTTCACTTTGTGTTGTATCTATAAAATATTTTGGATGTGAAATTTTTGTACCATCTTCACTTTTTATTTGTATAGTGTCCCTTCTATTGGAAGAAACACAAGAGTAGATGGTCCAATATTCAATCACTTATTCCTTTACATCTTCTGAGATTCTATCTTTTCAGGGAACCCTATAAATATTTACCCAATTATTCTCAATATTTCCATCCAATCTATTTATCTTTTTGATATGTCTTTTCAAACAATTCTCCTAGAAACATTGAGTAATTGGGAATTTTCTTGAACTTGTCTTCTATGTGATAATTTCTTACTAGAAATTATAGTCATCAATGCTCTAAGTGCAACACTTAAATCAACAGCTCGACTCTTGCTTTCAGTAGAATTCAATGCTTCTTGCAAGTTTTCAACTATTGTTTGTTGTAATGAACTTGATGAATTTTTCTTATTATCAACCCCTAACAACTCCAAAATAGGGGTCATTTTTTTCCTCTTAAATAACTTTGCAAATAATTGTGCTCTTCCAATTATACTTTTCTTCAAAAAATTCATCCCATATTCTTTTAGAGTGTAATTTTAATGTGCTTTCAAATAACATATCTTCAGATGAAATATTATTGAAAAGAGAATCCTCATCCATCTCCATCATTATCACCACATTCAATTTTTCCTAGTACCTATACTCCTTGGTCATCAACAATTTCCATGGGTTGTTCTTGAGTAGATGTTCCTTCATCCACATTTGTAGTATCTCTTCTTCGATCATACAACCTTGTTCTTGTCTTTTTATTCCCCATCACAAATTGTTCAAGTTTGAATTCACCTGCATACAAAAATAACACATACAAATACTTTAACCTCTATTTTTGAAGATCCACCTACATTCAAAAAATCATTGATTTAATCAATTACACATTTCATATCATGGTACCTAAGAATACAACTCTGCCCCTATCAAAATCAATGTTTTTTTTCTCCAAATTTATGTAATTTAATAATTAAAAAACCAAAAAAAATCCAAAAATAAATAAATTCCAATACAAATTTATTTTAGATCATGTACCTAATAATATAACTCTACCCTTGTCAAAATCAATGCTTTTTTTCTCCAATTTTTTGTAATTTAATAATTAAAAAAAAAAGCCAAAAAAGCCAAAAAAATAGATTTTTAGTCCAAATTCGTTTCAAATCAGTGTATCTAAGAATATGACTCTGCCCTTGTCAAAATCGGTATTTTTTTTACTCCAATTTTTTTGTAATATAATAATTTAAAAAAAACTAAAAAAATCCAAAAAAACAAAACAAAAAATATACATTTTCAGCCAAAAGGGTTCTGGTCAAAAATTTGAATCCTTTTCGACCGAATGGGTTTTGGTCGAATCCCATTTGGCCGAAACTGCCCAAGTGGCATCCCACTTAGCAGCCAAGTCACCATTTTTTCAAAAAAATTGAAACTTCCAACTTCTGGTGAATATTTCTTTAATCAAAATTATTTTAAAAAAGAAAGAAAGAAAGAAAAATACCCTTTTATAGAGCTCACAGTGTTGAATCCAAATATATATATATAGATTATTTTTAGTATATAAATATTTTTAAATAATGCAAGTAGGTTGTTCAGGTTCAAAAAGAGGTTGATTTGAAATTAAATAAAAAATAGTAAAACATCATAAAACAAATTGAAAAATACATGATGCCCTAGATGAGCGAATCCTCTTTAAAAGGGTATGATTTGTTTTTTGAAAATGAAAAAAAATAAACAATAGTTTTTTATTAGATAAGTAGGGAAAGGGCCCTAATCTCGAGGTTACAAAGCCAGAATAGCAAACAGAGAAACAGGCTGGGAAGAACAGCACCAACCACCACCAAAAAACAACATCAAAATGGCACACAAGCCAAGTGACCAAAATTGCAACCCCAGAATCATCATCAGCATAATCAAAAACAAAATCCCCAAATTAAACCCCAAAATAGTACGTAGACCATTTATGAGGTTAACCAAAGTCCAATAGGTATGAAACCATAACATAGCTATCATGAAATAGCAATTCGGGATTATAAAACTAAGCACTAGTAGATTCAAAGCAGCCATATGACCAGATCAGAAGGATGAGAAGGAAGCAGGTCCAAAACCCAATCGTCCATCAAAACAGGCCTTTTAGCTAGCAAAACAGGCCTCGATGTCAATTGAAAACTATCAAATTAGGGTTAGTTTGACTTTATAATGTTATTACGAGAAAAATATAGATCAAAATTTTAAAATATATATTCATGCCCTAGATATTGAAGTCACCTATTTGGGTAAAAAAAATAGGAGAAAATGAAGTTTTCTTCTATTTGTTTCTTGACGTCAACTGAACGTCACTTTTTCTTGAAATTTTCAGCATTACAAAATTTTCTCTCAAATTGATAAAAATGTATCAAATTTTTTTTTTTTTAAATATGAAAAATTATAGGAATAAACTTCAACAAGAATTCTACATTTAATTAGTTTGCATCATTTTGAAATTCAAAACATAAAGACCACTTTTATGTGGTCGAAGTTGAGAATTTTTTTTCATGTTGGGTGTTTCCTTTATAAAGTGTGACACAGGTCTAGAGCATCTACAAGTATCAGTCATATGGAAAAGTGACAAAAAATTGGGTCAAGAAAATCAAAGAAGATGCATTGAATTTCTTTGGGAATGCTAAGGAAATCTATGATAAAGTAGAAGTAAAGAAAGAGGCAATTTAAAAAGAGTTGTGGATCGTCATAAAAGAGGAATTAGTTTGGCAGGATTTTTGAAATACCTGAACGAAATGATAGAGATAGACGTTAGCATCCTAGTTATTGAAAATATATTTTCAATTGTAGAAGAGAATTAATTTTATTCTTGGTTCTAAAGTGTAGAATAGAAGTCAATGCTCATCAGTCAAAACTTGGCAGAATAAGATTTTTTTTGGCAATTTGTGAGTAGGTAAAAAGAAAGGTTCATAATAATCTTCTATCAATCAACCCAAATACATTGATAGGGGAAGAAGTTCAAAATATCAAGAGAAATTTTGAAGATATGTTTAAAGTAGAGTTATTCAATAGATAGGTTATTGAACACATTGGAATACTGAGAGGGGGGGTGAATCAGTATACTTTAGATTTTTATCTCAATCTTTAACTGTTGAAGCTAATTTATACCATTAAAGCATTCATCTACTTAATCAAAACAAGAAAGAAGATAACCATCCACACAAGAACATAGTTGACACCAAATATACATGGAAAACCCCACAAAGGAAAACAACGGTGAGAAATTTTGCTTGGATCTACTGTCCATATCCAACCTCACAAATGAGAAATAGTTACAACTTTGATTTAGGGCTACAACCCAAGGAAGCTACAACTCCATGATTACATATTTAGGGTTACACCTAAGGAATCTATAACTCCTTGATTAAAAAAATTGGAATATGGTTGACTTTATGGCTTCAACCCATTGATAGTCATCAATTCTGCACATTAGGTATGAGGTAGAGATTATCACTATCTTCCCATACACTTGCTCATCTTCACACACCTCTATCATCCTCTTCTCATCTTTTATCTTCTATCTATATATATGTTACCTATTTTAGCTACTAGCTCAAATAGGTAGAGTTGTTTATGTTTTACAAATGAAAAGAAGGTACATTTTTCTCTGCTATATCATATTCATGTGCATAAAGAAGTATCAGAAAACTACATTAATACAATGACATTATGCAAATGCATATAACATAGAAAAGAGTGCACAATATTTTCAAAATTATAGTCTTTATTGATAATATAAATGCATGGCATCACACACAAGATGTGGGACTAACTATCTAAATGCATATGATAGAAAAAATATACATTTATAGATATATAAAAAAAGAATGCACATATAGAAAGAGTTGACCCGTCATTTCTTGAATGACGAATCCCAGTTGTCTTGTTCTACATCATCTTCAGTCTCTCTCGCTTGTCCAGTCTCTAGTTGATGCTCTCCTTGTTGCTCCAAGTTTTCCTGCATTTGTGAGAAGAGTGGTGTTAGAGAAATAAAGGATCACTAGTCAATACATATGAAAATATCCATAGACATATAATTTGATCCTCATGTGCATTAAGATAGCCTGCATACTATAGATGTCTAGGAAAACAAGAGAGTTATCAAACACATCTCTCATATGCTTTGTATTATCTAACATGTTTGCTCATTGTGCAGGTATAGGTGTAATCTTTGTTACTGTTTTGTTTCATCTGTTTACAACATGTGGGATAAAATGTGTCTCCCACAAGGGTTAAGCCCAACATGCTATCATTTTGTGTTTTGACAAAGACAAGGTTGTTATGTCTTCCATGACACTGTGATGTAATCAAGGATGAATTCATCATTCATAGCAGTGAAGTTGATGAGTTCGCTGATATAAATAATAAATTGATGCTCAATGGAACCACAATTCCATGAAAGACAAAACAATGGTACTCATCAAGTACAGTGACATAGACAATGATATAGTATGACAGTCAAGGCATTCCAATGCTTCAAAGTAATAATCAGACATTAAGACCAGCATTCCATGAAGAATAAGGAGTAGTATGATGCTATAGTGTATGCTTGCCAATGATACAAAGTAGTACTCATATATGCACTAAAGAGTAACATATTGCATTGTTTCCCAAAGTATAAGCTTTATGTGCTTAAAGACAAAATGACAACACAAAGACTGTGGTTGAATGAGCAAATACAAAAGCTTGAATACAATTTAAAGGGTAATTGTATCAGTCTGTATCTGACAATCCATTGATGCAAATACAGTTAAAAAAAATATTGGCATTACCCTTTTTGACAGTTGAAAGCAATAAAGTGCAAATGAGAACAAGGGCATGTTTCAATTATAGCAAATGACAAGTTGTGGGATTTCTATTGGCATTTAAGTTATGACTGTCCTGAATAGTGAGCATAATGACACCAATCAAAATGAATTCAAGAATAGGTGGGCTACAGTCTATATGCTTCAGGATAAAGTGAGTGTAGTAGTCATGATAAAATGAGTGATATGCATGATAACCAATGGCCAAGGAAACATGAAAAAGTGACAGTGTTGTAATAGCTGATAAACATGGCATCACATTTATAGTGACTTAAAAAGAGCAGTTAGGTTTAGAGGAAAATTTGGGTGAACAACAAGATAGTTTGGTCTGATAATAGTGTGCAAATCAAAGATAATGACACCAAGTGCCACAGACAAAGATATTTTGGTCATGGATACAAGATAGTGGCAGTCATAATACCAAAAGAAGCATGAAAAGACACTTATGTATGAGCAACCTACAACACAATATATGATAATGCTTGTTACTACAAATGACTACAAAATGATTTTTAAGCTTTCACAGAAGCACGAGAAAAGATGTAAAGCAATGGAATCATGGTTTGTAACAGAAGTGTAAAATTACAAAGCTACCCAAGTAACAAAGGTTTCAACAGTTAAATGATGCCAGCAACAAAAGTGAAACTCTTGGTGAACTTGTAGTAGTGCCTTTAAAGAAATAATTCTGCCAACAAAGCACTCACGGCCTATAGCAGAGTAATAGGGTCGTAAATAACAAGCCACTATAACAAGGGTTGGAACAATGAAACCTTGCTTTGAGAATAGATAAAGCCCTCAAAATACCAGTAAATCAACAAATACAGTGAAGCATGAAGACTTTCAAAAACATTTTTTATGATAAATCTTCAACAAGAGTATACAGTCATAGCCTTAACAGTCACAATTATTAGAGGCCAAATGCATAGAATTGATGAGGCCGCAGCCTGGGAGAAACTTTTTTCTTCACAAAAATACAAAACCCATTTGGGGTTTGTCTCGAAATCATAAATACAGGAGATAAGAGGATTTGAGCTTATGTAGGCCTTGAAACAACTCATATGACACCCAAAAATGCAAGGATGGCCGCAGCCATGGAGGATTTTGAAACCTAGAAAATAGTAAATGAATTGCATGAATTTCTTTCTCCCACAAGTCTTATTGTTTTCTATCATGGGGTTGAGCTCAAATCAAGCCATTTTTACTTAGAAAAATGAAGGAAATGTAGTGAATGGCCACGGCCTATATAGGAAAAAATACACTGAGAATCATTTTTTCCTTCGATAGTAAGAAAAAGATGTTCATTACTGTGTTCAAAATGAGCTCAAATCAAGCTTATTTAAGAGGGAAGTGCAAAGCTCGAGCCATGAAGAACTTACACATCACTTGTTGTGGAAGAAACTCATCAAAAACCTATGGGTATAGCTTCAAATACTCAAGATGGAGGCATCCATGGCAGCCAAAGAGATGAAAGTATCAACAGAGGAAATAAAGCACAAGAAATGAGTTAGAAAAGCCACAGTAGCTGTGGCCAAGAAGGCCTAGAATCAACACAAAAATGGAGATTATTGTTCAAATTTGGTTTCAAAACAACTTACCTAGTGATCCTCTAAGAGAAATTGACAAGAAAATAGCAAAAATGGAGTACTTCCAGAGCTCGAACCCCAATCTCCATGGCAGCTGAGAGTTCTTTCCAAAAGTTGGTCGATGCAAATGAGACAAAAAATCTAGGAGTTCATTGTTTTGAGTATTAGGGTTTGGAACCCTATCTTTTGGGTGAAGACATAAGGTTTCTCACCTTTGTTTTTAAAAATATGTAACAACTAATGCACCTGTGGGCTAATACTTTAAGTCTTATGCCTTGTATTCTTGTATACCCTTGTATATGCCATGTATTGGAGTCTTTATGACTTGTTTTTGTCTTGACCCATGAATGGTTGAACTAGTGTCTTGTATTTTTGCATTTGTTTGAAATCTAAAGTACTTTGTTAAGTGATGTTTTCATAAATCACTTAGTCAAAATTACTCTTTTAAATGCAAAATGAAAAATTCATGCCTTACATGTGCCTTTATGAGGATTGAATAAGCCTTCATGCTTTGCAAGCATGTAGGGTTAGTTGAATCAGTTAGTCGGCCAAAGGAGAGCATATAGGGATATTTTATTTGCCTTTTGGAGAGATGGAGAGTATTTAGGCATCGGTTTCATGTGCCTTAATGTTCGACATGGTCAAACTTGACTTTTTCCACACTTTGGAGCTCTTTTGGAGAGGTTTCAATTGATATTTTTGGGGATTTTTGGAGGCATCCGACCCAAAGGAGTTTCTAGATCCTTTTTTGGTGGAATTTGGAGGAATTTTTTAGATATAGTCACTTAGTTGACTCATTTGTACTTAGTTCTGATTATGCATTTTGTACTTAGTGACTTTTCAGTCCTTTGACAGATTTTGGCATACTTTGTAGCTCTTTTGGACATGAATAACAATGAAGACCTTGGATATCAGTGATTGGAGTATTTTTTCCTTTTTACTCATTTGTTTTATTGTGTGTACTCAATTGATTTGATCAAGTTATTTGTGATGTATTATTCATCTCCTCATAGCTTTGTCTCATGTTTAGCACCTTTATGCAAAAGTATGTTAATGCAAGTTATAATTTGTGTCAAAGATGCAAATGGATTTTAGTTGTGAAGTTATCTTCCTCCTAGGAGTTTGAGCATTAGGACCTCATTATAAAACATTTATGCAAAGACATACAAAAGTGAGTTGTGCAAGTTTTGATTTCAATCATTGTAAGCAAGTGTTTTTAATATGATCTTTATGTCGTAGTTTGGTTTAGTGTATCACCTCCTTAGTTTTCATTTTTAGTTTTTCAGTTTATGCTTTCTCTCTCCCCTTTTCCTTGGAAAAATAGTACAATAGTTAAGTAATCTAGGTGATAACCATTTAGGAAGCCAGGCTTCTCTGGAGGTTTGATCTCATATAAGGTACCCACATCTTGGGATCATTCCCATGTTTTCAGTAGATTGTTGAACTTCAAGTTCAACAAGGTGCAAATCTAATTGATAACAATATATATATATATTGTTGCAAATATGAGCTATTTTGGTGGTGTTGTCATTGATGTTGTCATTGATGTCAACACAGTTCTATTTGTTGCAGATTGTACATGTATAGTTGAGATGCTTTTGAGATGTTGTGAGTACATGGAGCTATCTTTATGGTGTTATAATTGTGTAGTATTGGTGAGTTTCCAAATGTTTTTGAGAAAATTAAATAAATAAGAGAAGTCAGAGTGTTGAGTGTGTTCATAACATGCATTTGGAAACTCAACACTCTGACTTCTATCAACTGTATCAACTGTATCATTCTATCACTTGAAAATTGAACTTGTGGAGCACCAAAACAGAGCTTGTGGAGAACATGTATTGATGAAGATTAAGCATCCAAAATCAACTGTATCATTCTATCACTTGAAAACTGAACTTGTGGAGCACTAGATCACTTGAAAATTCAATATAAGATACTTTAGACATTACTGAGCATGTCATCTTCACATGCAGAGGAATGCAGAGCATTCCAACAAGCCTTTTGAACCACTTTGCACTACCCTAACATAGTCTGGTATTCTATCACTTCTAACTTTCTATGTAGAAGGAATATTGACATGAAATTTTGGATATAACACCTTCACATCTCTATAAACTTAACTTCTAAACCATAAGACTAAATATTTCTCTACAGAAGGATGCAAACCAAAATACTATGTCTTTGCCGTAGAATATATACAGTGAATGCCTTAGAAAAAAAATTGCAACTTGTCACTAAGTGCGGTACACCAAACTAACAAAATATCATTATAGGCATCTTGAAAACACATCAAGACATGTGTACCCACAACCACATCATACTTGGGCAAAAAATTGACTACTAATATTCCACATCACTACAATGTTGACCTGCACCATTAGCTATCTTCGTATACTAAAAATATCCAAAGCATATACAGCCTTAGGCACACTTTTGACATCAATGACAATCAAGCTACAACAATCTCCTTGTTGGAAGTAAGGAAAGATTGTTGGAATTTTATCATTGTTGATATTGTTTGGAAACATGAGCATGAGATATATATATTGTATGATCCAGTGTTGTTATTGATTTCAACATTGTTATGATCATTCTAGCATGGATTGGAAGCATTCTTGAATACATTTGGATAGGACAAGTTGATCCAGAAAATATGGTTATATAGGAATTCGACTAAGTATTCCTCCTGACAGTTTTGTGGTTCAGTGCATCAGTGTTTGGGTCCACACTCCACCACAAGTTGAGATGTCACTCTGCAATTCTAACTATAGGTTTGAGATCATTACATGCATCTACATTCAAGATTTGGTGACATTTTTTGAAGTATTCCAAAAGATATGAATGACAGAGGTCAACCCTATATATTGTAGTCATTCCTTGTACAGTGTATCAATGTAGGAGATTCTGCATATCTTCGCAGATAATTATTTTATTATGTGATGATGAGGATAAGGTATTAGATTTCAACTGAGTGGGACATTAAAGGAAGATCGAGTCTTGAAGTCACACATATGGCGAATTGTATGTACATATGAAGGTTTTTTGTTTAGGTCTTGTTTTGGGCCAACCTAGCACGTTTGATGTTTTGTGGAGGAAAAGAAAGTAGTTTTAACCTTTTCCACCTATCAATTAGGTGAACTAGGAAATCAAACAAATCAATGAAAGGACTACTTATGTCCTCAAAAGATCACAATACTAGGTTATAAGGAAAATGATTGAGACAACAGCTATTAAGCACTCGAGAAAATGAGATTTTTCAAGGAAGAAAAATGATGATAAAGAAGGTTCTTCCACTTTTCTCAATATTTTGCTACAACTCTTATTTCTCAGCAAAGTACTCAAGGAGGTGGTGATGATGAGGATTCATCCAAGATGATTAGCTTCAAAATCACATGTGGGGATGGTTTGAAGCCAAAGAATAAAATATCAAAAGGCAAAGAAAGGTCATTGGAACCTATTCGAGAGAAAGGGGGAGAAAAGAATTTAAAAGGAATTTGAAGGTAATCTCAAGGGTGACAAGCAAAACCCAACAATATCCCTTCTATTCTTATCATATCTCCTACATAAGAGATACCTCATTACCTTCCCATTATATAGCATACATCTTGGATAGATATAAGTGTTTTCCAGAGGATATTCTTGAGCCACATTTCCTTCCTTTGCCTATAGCATCTCATCCATCATCTACCAATATATCATAATATTCACAAGGTCCTACTTCATCTTAGCTAAAATAATTTTTTTCAAATAGGAAGAAAGTTGTTGAGTTGGTTGTTCTAGAATTTGATTTGGTTGCTAACTTATTCCAAAAGCTAGAAAGGCTAAAGAAGATAAATGTCACCTCTAGATTAACGATAGATTATGCATCAAGAAACATGTGTGTTGAGATTGCTCAACCTATTTTAGAGAAATATGTGAATGAATCTACTAAGGTTTATTTTATATCACTAAGGTATACCTTGGTCCTTCAACCCATGAGGGTGATATTCATAATTTCCAAAAGTTGGCTGCTGGATTGATACAATGAACAAAATTTAGAAAAGCACACAAAATATCAGTTGAAGCAACAAGTGTAATTATTGACTTCATATCTCAATTCCATCATGGGAATGTATTTTTTCCCTGTAGATTTGATCCTTACTTCTATGGATCCTATTTTTTATGGAATTATCAAAAAGGGGGTCATAGAGAGCATCCATAAGTATCACTCATGAAAAAGTGATAGAAAATTGAGTCGAGAAAATCAAAGAAAATGCATTAAATTTCATTGGGAATGTCAAGGACATCTATGATAAAGAAGAAGTAAAGAAAGATGTAATTGAAAAAGAGTTATGGATTGTTAGAAAAGGAATCATTTTGGAAAGGATTTTTGAAATACCTTAATGAAATGACAAAGATAGTGTTAGCATCCTAGTTGCTAAAAATATATTTTTGGCGGTAGAAGAGAATTAATCTGATTCTTGGTTCCAAAGTGTAGAATGGAATTTGGTGATCATCAATCAAAACTCGACAAAGAAAGAAAAAAGTTTGGCAATTTGTAGGTAGGTAAAAAATAAAGGTTCATAATAATCTTCTCTTAATCAACCCAAATCTATTGATAAGGGATGAAGTTCAAACTATCAAGATAAATTTTGAAGATATATTTGAAGCAAATTATTCAATAGATAGGTCCTCAATACAAAAACAATGAAGAAGTTGAGTGGTATTTTTGTGTCTCTTGATACATGTAGTAGTCGTTTACTTGATTTTCATCATAATTTGGATGGTGTTTAGAATATTCGATTTATTTGGAGACTAAGGATGACTAATTTTTTTGTTCCTAAAAACAAATTCATCAATCCAGTTATCAAGCTATTCAGAGCATACAAAAAAATCACCTCAACAAAACAAGGTTGTGATGCAAAGAGCTTCTCTAGAAGGAACGGGCAATAATGCAAGTAGAAGATAAGGATATCTCAGTGATTTCAAGTTGATTAGATAGGTTATCAAAGAGTCAAGGACAAGTGATAACTCTAAGTTCTATGTTGATAATCATGTAAAGTGGCTTATGTCACATGTTGTAATAAGAGTTAAAAAATTAGCTTTATTTCTAGGAAAGTTAAGCAAATTCTAACTAAAATAAAGTTTATTTTATTTTCTCAAAATTTGCGAGGTAGTTATCTAGGTAGTTATGAAGTAGTTATAAGTTAGCTACTGGGAAAAATCCTATATATACAAGGCTTGCGCCATTGTAAATGGGCTTTTTGATTCTCACAAATAATTTATAAGGGATTTTAAATGGTACATTTTAGCAAAGTAATAGAAAATAATTCTGGATGTAGATTCAACTTTCTCTCTAAATGTCAATTTTAACCTGCCTTATGTCTATTTAATGATGATCTTTTTTATCCCGAGTATTCTTTATGAAAGAAATTATTCATGCTCTTAAACCATTTTCTAAAAGCATATATTCTCTTGGTAGCTTGTTTCAGATGTGCTAATAGTCATATTATTTATTCATCACAAAATTATTGTGTGTAGTCTTTTATATTTGTAGTGAATTCTTTCTATTTTAAATTAAGTTCATGTAACCTATAATAGAATTTGTATATCTATTATTTAGGGTTTCTTTAAATATTTCTGTTAATTTGGCATTTTCCTTCACTTTCTAGAAAATTGTGTTCCTAAAATCAAAAAATATCTTATACAAGGGAGGTACGCCTCTCAAATACAAAGGAAGAGTAAATTTTTATAGTAATCTCTCTAATTGTTGGAATGTTTTGTCACTCTCTATTGGGTGAGTCAGATAAAAAATTTAAGTGACAAATACATTTACCAACAATTTCCTTTTGTGAAAAGGGCCATAATTCAGTAATGGGTTACAACTCTTGAGCTAGTGTGTGAATAATATCTCCATGTTGCTAACAAAGTAGACATTTCTTTGCAAAGTAATGTATCTTTTGATCCATGGTAGACCAATAGTATCATGTCATCAGTATAATTTTAGCAAGGGTAGGGCCACTAGAATGTGACCCACAAATACCTTCATATACCTCATGTAGGGTATTTTTATCCTCTTTCGAGTTTAGACATCTAAGTAATGTACCATCGAGACTCTTTTAGTAGAGGGTGTACCATCTATTAATATTGTATATTTCAGCTACATCATGATGTCTTCTTTTATAAAAAAAATTTAGCTCACCCCACTTAGAGAATACCATGGTTTTAAATTTAATAATGGAAGATTTTTTTTCCATATTTTGTGATTTACCATATGTCTTAGGGGAAGAAGGAAGTTGTCATACATAGAAGGACCCTTTTATATCATAGTCTCCACAACCTCTATCTCCTACTTGGACTTTGATATCTGGAAGGGGCTCATGTTTGGTGGATGATGCGGCTAAAGTGGATGGGTCAATATAGGATGATGAAGATGACTTGATGCTATTGTTAGGTACTTGATGGAAATTTTGGGGTTTTTTGCTAAATTTTGATAATAGTGGAAAGGGCAAGGGTCCCCTTAAATGGTTATCTCAATTTTAATATAGGTAAATTTAATGCATTGGTGATAGGTGGATGAAAATAATTGTATGGCATGTATCCATGGGTGTCCTAGAAGGGTAGATCAAGGTCCAATACTTGACATGTAGTTTTTATAGTTATGGGACCAACATGGATAGGAAGTTTGATTATCCCTTTTGATCTATGCTCATTATCATTGTATGCTCTCATTGTGATGCTTTTCTATTTCTCTATAACTCCATCGAAGTATACCAATTGTTTTACCAATTTCATAGTACAAATTTGTAAGCATGCTCCACCATCTATCAGGACTCTTTTGATCTTATGTTTATGGATGAATACTTATAGGTGTAAGGCTTGGTTATGGTATGTAGTGGAAGGAAGATAAGTTTCCATGAATATGAGGTAGTGTATAGATGCAACATGCCCTGACATGGCTTTTAATTGCTTAGTATCTAAGTTGGTAGGAATGGATGAGTCTAGAAGTGCTTTATCTGAGACCTATTTATGTGAGGGAGATAATCTAAGGATTTCTAGTATGGATATTTGAGTTGGTGATTTCTTTAGATGGTTTATAAGATTATACTCAACTGGTAACAACATAGTTAGGATTTTGGATTGGAGTGGAGCTCTTTGAAGGGTGAATTTCCCTCATCATGTAGTGACTCCAAACTTAGTACTCTTACTAGGAATGGTGACAACGACAATGTGGTTATTAGATTCTTCAAATTTTCCTACTACAAAATCATATGAATGGTTGACTTTGTTGTTATCATTTCCTTTACCCAAGTCATTATTCTTACCATGATTAGGGATTAGGTCCTTATAGATTCCTAGATCATTATTTTCAAAAGTTCTAGAATGTTGTTTAATGTTGGCATCCCCTTGATCAATGAGATCTTGGATGAGATTTTTAAGTTGCATATAGTTGGGTGTTTATTAACCCTTTATCCTATGGTATTCATAGTGATCATTACCATGGTTTTTCGATTGGGATTTATCGTATTACCTTAGCTCTAGAAGCCTAATGATGTTTGTTTGGATTAAGTTGTTCAAGATATTCTCAATTGGCTCCCCTATGGGAGTATACTTTCATCTAGTGTTGGTTTTTTTTCTTGGTGGTCCCTTTGGGGGATTCATATTTTGATTTTTTTAATGAATGTTACATGGTGGTTGTATAGTCTATAAAAAAAATTGCATCCACTACACCATTATTGGTAATGTTCTTGTTTTTAGCTCATAGGTGAGGTTTCGCATTAGATTTTGATGCATGGTATTTGTTGTCTTTGTATATTTTAACAAGTATAAAAGAAAAATCTTGTCCATGATGCCTTGAAAATCCATATCCATGGCTCTTTGAAAATTTTCCCTAGCATTAGACAATCCAAAAGGTATTTTCTTATATGCCATGGTACCCCATTTTATGGTAAAAGTTGTTTTGAATTGATCTTCCTCTTTCACCAAGATTTGCTTATAACTAGAAAATCCATTTAGCAAAGAGAACCTCTCTAAACCCGATACAACCTGTAATATTTTCTCCATAGAAGGCAATGGATATTGATCCTTAAGTGAATCCCTATTTAGGTCCCTACATTCTACACACAATCTGATTTCTTCATTCTTTTTCTCACAAGTACTAAGTTAGACACCTATGATGTGTGTTTAATAGGGAAAGTAATACTTCCTTTTACCATCTTGCTTAATTCATTTTCATGAGGTGTTCAAACTTCGGGTTCAAAGTGTAGACACTGAAAAATTTCCTAAGTCCGTGAGCATCATTTTTCTTGGTCGTTGTCCTTCGATAATTAAATAATTTTAATTATTCAATTAAGTTTGACCGCATTCCTCTATTAATTAAATAATTTTTAATTATTTAATTAATTCACCTTCTCATCTTTATTCTATCTTGATCAATTAAAATTATTTAATTGTGTCGCTAATATATCCCTTTCTTCAATAATTAAATAAATAATTTTTTATTTAATTGTTTATCTTTCATCTATAGTCAGATAATAATAATAATCATTATTTCACCTTTTATTCTTCTATAATTAAATAATTGTCAAAATTATTTAATTGTGTTTCATTCCTCTCTTTTGGATAAATAATTCAAATTAATTATCCATGTCTAATTTCCACCTCCCCATTTAAGTAAATTGATTAATTTAATCAAATGCTCATTTTGTCATTTTATCTAAATAAATTATTTGGATAAAATATTTATTTGCCACTTGTCATTCTCTCTCCATTTTTTAATAAATAATTTAAAATAAATTATTTATGCTCCACTTGGTCAAAGATGCTCTGTCATAACATTCATTTCTGTCATAGCCTGCATGTCTTGCATGTCTGTCATAGCTGTGTCAGGCGTCATAGATTTTCCATGCATGGCATATTTTTGGTGCATCAATTCTAGACCGTTGATCTTGGCATCTTTTTTGAGACTTAATCTCAACCATCCATTTCATAACATCCCTCTCATGCATTCCCATCCATTGATCTTGGAATATTTCTAGAAGATTAATCTCAGCCGTCCATTTGAAGGGTTGTCTATAAAAGCAACCTTCCTTCTCCATTTTCAGCTTAACAGCTATTCTTCTCCAACTTTCTACTTACAATTTGTAGGTATTTGCACAAGTTAGACTACAAATCTGAGGGAATATTTGCAAAAGGAGAAATAGGAGAGCAAGAGAAGTGACTCAAGTTCAAGCATGGGGAGTATTTTGATTTGATGTTTTAGTTTCTTAATGTTTTCATTATTTTCTCTTGTTTGGATGTGGTTTAATAGCTTACTAGTGTTGGTTGTCACTTTGTCTATGCTATTTAATTTCTAACCCCATCTCACATTGTTGAACCCGACGTGAATCTTACAATTTTGCAGAGAAATTGGTTTGTTTTCTTGTTTGTTTTTGTTGTTTTGCAGATTACAACCAAGAATTCATACGAAATCCCGTCATCTTCTTTTGAGCACAAAAAAATGGGAAAATGAAATCTTTAAAAATTATTATCTTGGTTTTTTAGGCCTTGTTCTTAGCTTTCCGAAACTTCAAACGGTTTAGAATTTCATTAATATTTGAGAAAGTTATGGCTGTTTTAGTATTTGTTGTTTTTTAAATCTAGCTTTTAAAACCCACGTTTTATTTTGTCTATAACCTTTTTTTTGTGCAGAATCTTGGAAAAATACTTTATGGGTTTTGAAGGTTTGATTTTCAGCTTTCCATGGATTCAAAGGATTTAAAATTTTGTTAAGTTTTGATAAAGTTATCGCAGTTTTAATTTGATATTGTCATTAAACTTTTCTTTTGAGTTACTAATCTCTTATTTTTAGCATGTGGCACAGCTTGGAGGGAGTCTAAAAAATTGTTTCTATAGAAACAAAAATTGAGTTTTTTCATTTCTTTAGGCATAATCAATTTTGTTTGCTTTCAACAACAACAAATTGCATTTACACTCATGAGGATAAAATGAACCACAATTTGCATGTCACTCATTTGGTCTTAAAATGAACAACAAATTGCATTTACACTCATGAAGATAAAATGAACCACAATTTGCATGTCACTCATTTGGTTTTAAAATGAACAACAAATTGCATATTTCATTCATGGGGGTTAAAACGAATAACAAATCTGCATAAATCACTCATTGAGCCTAAAATTTATAATTACAACTTGCATTTTCATGTCATTGGGCTAAAATGAACACAAACATGCATTGAAACTCATATGGTTAAAATGAACTTGCATTCTCACGGCATGAGTTTAAAATAAACTTTGTTTTTCATATTTCAAGTTAAAATTTTAAAAAGAACAAAGTGTCTTGTGTGTCCTCACATTATCATTTGGTAATTAAAATTTACAAGTGTCTTCAAAATTTTGTCACCTTGATGCAATAATTGAAGTATCCTCTCCCCTTGCGCATTCATGCGATCCTGGGTGTAAGAGAAATGGTTAATGCCTGTAGAACTTGGGCCTGTTCTGGTGGGAAAAAGTACTCACCCCAGGACGACTAAGACCGGTAGCACCCTGAACCCGAGGGACTTCCAGCCGGTATATAAAAGTGGATTCTTGGGGAAAGCCCAAGAATCACACGTATGGTTTCGACAAGATGGATCCAAAAGGGGACTCTCGCCGCATGGATCATGCCCTACAAATGGAATGCCCTTACTAAACACCTTTTGTTTTAGAGGCCAACCATTTTCAGTCGTTGTTTGGTATAGTGCAGGGTACAGTATCATGCCCGAAGATACTCACTATTGATCCCCTTGAGTAGAGATAGCATTTCTTGGGAAGTGACTACCCAAGAATCTGAAGTTGGTGTGCCTGAATGATGTTAATGAGCCGTGGAGGGGAGCCAGTGCCACCAAACTTCTAAGCTATCCGCTCTCGAGAAGGAAAGGTGTTTAGCACCAATCTAGGGTATATCGGTGGGCTATATCAAATATACAAACCCTTGGCCTATTGGCATATTAGGATTGTGTTTGTCTCATGTGTGTTTGCATACACCAAAACATTGTGCTTGTCAAGTGCTTGCTGGATTTTCAAACATTGTTCACCACATTTACACTTTTGGACAAAACATTCAACCTTTGACAGATCAGATTTGCTCTCAATAGATCCAAAAACTCAATTTTAACAAGCTGTGACACAACTGTTACAACCGCATTCGCTTAAACTGAAACACATCCACCATGCTGTGATGAATTTGTTGCCTCAAACGACGAATTTTCCTGATAGAAACAAAACCCTGATCCAAACAAGAATCTGAGTCTAAACATTGTTAGCCTACTGTCAAACAATTCTTCCAAGAGGCTCTGTCAGAAACTAGCTTTCAAATTGCTCAAAATCTTCATTTTTCGCCCATTAGTTTGCATTTTTTGTCATAGGCTTAATCTTTCAAATTTTACTTCTATCCATTAGGTTCATAATCATCATTTTAGCATTAGCTTGACTTTAGGTTTTTATTTTTTGCATACTTTGGATTAGGCCAACCTTATCACAATTTGCAAAATCATTGCTTTCGAAACTAGGTTATCTTGGACTTCGTCATTCACTTCTATCTTCAATCATTGTCACTTTTTGTGAGGCTTTCCAACTCAGCAATCTAGCTAGGAAAACTCGCTAGTCTTTTTGACTTTGTCACCTTGTCATTTTTAATAAGTCCTTTGGTAACTAAAATTGAATGCAAAGATTAAGCTTAGAGTGCTTAGGTACCCATTTCTCCAAATTGCATTCTAGTTTATATCTTGCATACTTTATTCCCAAAAAAAATACAAAAACATTATTCATCCTAGTTGTTATTTAGAACCTAGACTTTGCATTAGTTGCATCTTTAGTCGACATAATCATCTTAGTCCTTATTTTGCACCTTGTCATCATTTTCATCCTATCATAATCGTCACTTTCTCTTTTCGACATTACACATTTCCTTAGGTACACATTATCATCTCGTTGCATTGTCATCCTTTATCACACAAAAAGACAAAAACATAGACTAGTGTCATACTTGCATTGTCATCATCTTCGTTTGAGCAATCTCTTTGATGGTGGAAACAAGACTTCAAAGAAAGAAAAGACAAATGGTAGACTTTGGACAAGACTTTGACAACAACACCAACAACAACACCAATCCCAATGACTGGATCTTTGATGACCCATTTGGCAATTTGAATGCACAATCTTCCATGAACATGTCAACTTCCTTTCAAAATCCACTTTTTGAACAATTCATACAAAGAGATCAAAATGGACAAGTCTATGTTGAAAACTTAGAGGCAGCAGCCCAAAATCCTGAAGTCACTTCGTTTGTAGAAGAATTGGTCTTGAACGATCCCGACAGATACCTTGCTATGCTTTTAGACCAAGGTGCAATATTACCAAGAGGCTTGGACATTAATACCATGCGACCTGTCTCTCCCAATAATACGACACAAAACACAACATGTCAAGAACAATACCTTGATCAATAACATTGTTGTTACTACACAAGTTGCCACTACCACTATTAATGCGACATCTAGTGGCAACATAAATCAAAACACCTCCTCTTCAACCAACACAACATCTACTGGAGGAACGTCTACTATGACCATGCCTACAATGTCCATGTCATCTTCACAAACAATAGGAGCTACCTTTTCACAGACCATGCCTACAACATCCACATCATCTTCACAAACGATAGGAGCCACCTTTGCATCCACATCAGTAGGCACCACTTTCTCAAATCCTGTGTTCAGCTTTTCATCTATGACAATGGGGGCATCTTCATCACATCCTTATGGTGGAGCCTCATCTAATCCCTTTGGAAAAAACTCACGACGTGTTTTCATTCAAGGCCCTTAGCACCACTTTAACACATCATCACAAATGAACATCCCACATGGACAAGGGCAAAATACGCATATACCACATGGACACTTCCAAGGAAAAAATACCAACATGCTACATGGACAATTCTTTCAACAAGGATGAGGAACTCAAATGACGCAACAAATGTGTAAATTTGGCAATCAAATAAGTCAGGGATTTTAGATACCTCAAATACAAACAAACATGGTTGGGTCACATATTCCCACATACTCATCCCAAATTCATACTCAACAACAAATTCCCACCCACAACTGGCAATATCAGCAGACACCTAGTCAAAACATACTGTGCTTTCAAACGACCAATGATCCCATGGTACACGCCTTGTTATCAAGAGTGGATGACCTTCAAAAACAAATGGAAAATATGAAAACCTCTAACAAGAAGAAACAAATTCCATATGACTTATGTCCATATCCTTTTGATACAACTTTGTACATGCCACCATTTCCACATGGCTATGTGGCTCCAAACTTCAACAAATACAAGGGTAAAACAAATCCACTTGACCACATCACAGAGTTCGTAACAAGTTGTGTGGATATTTCTCATGAGCACACATATTTAATGTGACTATTTCCTAAAATCCTCGCAGGACCATCCCTAGAATGGTTCTATACACTGCGACCCAGAATTCAATCATGGAAAGAACTTGCTGAAAAATTCGTGAAAAATTACACATACACCTCCATTACCAATCTATGCCAGCCCACACAAGAGGATTCAGGTGAAACCTTTTTACCATTCTTTCAAAAATGGAGGGGCCTAGCGAGTCATTGTCATATAGGCATACCTGAAAAGGAAAAAGTTGACATGTTCGTACAAACATTATTAGGCCCACTGAAAAATGGCTTGCGTGTTCATTGTTCCACAACTTTTGTGGACCTAGTTGAACAAGGTGTTCAATTTGAACAAGCCCTCATAGCCGAAGGAAGACTAAAATACGGTCCTAAAAACACAATCGCAAACCCTCCTTCTGCTGACAAAACCAAATTTTGGGTTAAGAACAAACATGTTACCAACGATGGTATAGTCGATGCTAAGGTTGTCAACGCTATAGGTCTGATGATTACCCTAAAAGGGACACAATCGCAAAACACGCAGATGATGACACAAACCTATGTTGCTAATGTTGTTCAGACAAATCAGAATAACCAAGGCCATCAAAACAATCAAACTCAAGGGCAGCCTAGACAACCAAGAAAATTCACTAGAGGTCGCACATACACCCCTTTGGGTGAACCTATTGAAGAAGTCCTTAAGAAATGCCTTCAAAATGGTGTCATCACACTTCAGGACCCCAAACCATACGACCTTGGGCAGTTTAAACCATCTTGGTGGGATGATAATGCATTTTGTGACTATCACCAAATAAAAGGACACAAAACTTCTTCCTGTAAACAATTGAAAAATCTAGTACAAGACCTCATTGAAAAATGCATCATTGAAGTTGGCAGACCACAGTTTGCTTCTAATGCGGATCATACAATACACAAAAACCCACTGCAGGATCACGGTTCTGGAAACCCTTCTATGTCAAGTACAAATAATTGAGCCAACCATTCCCGTATTGGATATGACTATTCTGGGGGGCCTATCGTACATCACATTAGAACAATTGATGAACATGTCTACACGGTCACCGTTAGAAAGGCCCCTGAATGCAATGTCACCACTCACAGTAGAAAGGTCACCATAGTCGACCCTCCTCCCCCTAGACAACCAAAGGTAACAATAGCTGGCCCGTCCACTTTGCAGTCACAATCGCGTCCACAAAGCAAGCAGTCCCAAACTAAAGGAAACTTTATCTTATTGACTAGCTTGGAAAAACACCGGCACAAATCTCTATCCTTGAGTTGTTACGCATCTCGCCTGCCCATAAGGCCATCCTAGATAAAACATTGCAAGAATCCTTCGTGCCCCAAGATATTGATGTCAACCAATTCGAAGCCATGGTAGGATATCTCATGACTCCCCACCATATTACCTTTTCTGACCAAGACTATTCATCATCCAAATCCAACCATAATGATGCCCTTCATATCGAAGTCCTTGTTCATAAACATAAGGTCATACGAGTCTTAGTAGATGGTGGAGCAGGACTGAATATATGCTCCTTAAAATTGGTCAAAGCACTTGGTTTTTCTGATGCTTGCATAGACACCACAAGAAGCATTGTTATCAAGGCATATGATGATGAAGAACATTCCTCTTGAGGCGTAATTACACTCCCAATTCGAATCGGGCCAGTCATTGTCGACACCACTTGCCAAGTTCTAGATTTATACTTGCCATACAACATTTTACTTGGTCGACCTTGGATCCATTCTCTAAAAGCCATCCCTTTCGCGTATCACCAATGCTTGAAGTTTCCTATTGAAGGCACTGAGATTACTATATACGGAGACCCTAATCTATTCCAATATTGTACCAACCTACGAGGTGTCTCGAAATGTCAAGTCCCTATCAATAGGGAAGCTCCGACGTCCTTGTCTTCCAAATTCATTGACCCCTCAGCACTCGTGAAGTCTTCCACCTCTTCATCTACTGCATCCATTTCTGCTTCTTCGACCACCACGACCATCTCCCTAACACATTCCACTTCATTTATCATCCCAAATGTCAACCCGAGCTTCCAAATTCAGGACCAAGGATGTAGAGAGTACAAGCTGAATATGGCCTATTGCATAACCAAGATGCCCAAGTCTCCCCAGGTCTATGGAAAACCTTGTTTTAGAATGCAAGCAAAAGAAACTTCCAGGGTTCCTCCAAATACAGTTTTCATAAAGTGGGGTGAAATGAGTCAAGAGGACACAGATGATATACTATCTTGGATTTATAGAGAACCATGAGACTTAACTCCCTTGCCAGTAACAATATATGGAAAAGGATACAACATGATAAAAGCAAAAGGTTATGATGGAAAAAGTGGTCTTGGCAAGGATAAAAATGGAAGGCGTGAGCCACTATTAGTTTCAGAAAGACCAAAACATCTTGGGTTAGGGTTAGGTCCACGAGAATCTGGCGATCCAAGTACCAATGCGCTTCTTGTGAGTTAGTGTATGCTTCAGACTATGTTGAGACAATTGAGGACACCTCCTCTGAAACCGACTCTCATGAATGGGAATTTGGCTCTCAGCAATCCTTAAGTGACTGCTACCTTGACGAATTATTCCTTGAACCTGGTGAGCCTACATTTAAGGAACGATTCTGGAAAATGTTTAAGATCGATACAACACCAAATGATGTTAAGTCCAAATCATATTCTATTCCCATTCATCCTAGCCTTGGCATACCAACCCAGTCATCCCAAGCTGACAACCATCATTCAGAATCGCCTGAGCCATCACTTGCCACTATTGATCCTGACTCTAATACTACTCCCTTTGTCCCTTACTTCGCTGGTGAGTATGAAACAAGCAAAGGAAAATACTGGATAGAATCTGACATAGAGCTAGACGATGAAAACTTCATTTTTAACATCTCGACATCCATTTGCATGCTCTCCGCATCATCTCCTTAATTTTCAAATGTTGATGATGGAATATCCTTAGTTTACCCTGACCTAATTGACTGGAACCAACAAGGCCCACCAGTAATGGACACTTTTCAAAATGATGAGGCTTTAGCAGAATTTCTAGGACTACGTGAGGGCATTCCAAATGGGGATCACAAAGCTGGATTTGCTATTGACTTGGATTGTGATGCTTATTTTAGGGAGACTACACCATCCTCTAGTTGCAAAATTAAAAAGAAAAATAAAACAAAAAATGACACGTCTCTAGGTGAAAACCGAAAGGCACCTTCTGACGACAAAATAGTAAAAATAAAGGACGTATCTGAGGGTGAAAACCTCCCTGAGGCACCTAAGGGTGGAGGATTGGACTTTCTCCTTGTAGACAGAGAAAAATCAGCAATGCTCGTAGAAGACACTATACCAGTTAATATAGCTACTATGGAGGACCACAAAATGGTTCTCTTTGCGGCATCATTGACAGAAGCTGAACACCCAGAATTTCAAAAGTTCTTCTCATAACACAAGATAAACTTCGCATGGTCTTATGCCGATATGCTAGGGTTAGATCCTGAGTTAGTGTTACATCACTTTCCATTATTGCCAGATACCAAGCTAGTAAAACAAAAGCTAAGAAAAATGCACCCGCAAGTTGCATTGTTGGTTAAAGCGGAACTCAAAAAGTTATTGGATGTAGGTTTTATCAAGTCAATTGACTACGTTGAATGGATATCCAACCTTATCCCTGTCATCAAGCCTACTAGACAGATTCCCATATGCACAGACTTCTGAGATCTCAATAAAGCATGCCCTAAAGATGATTTCCCTCTACCGAATATCAATATCATTGTGGAACTTACAGCTGGATATGAGATGTTGTCCCTTATGGATGGTTTTTCTGGTTATAATCAGATTCATATTGCCCCTGAAGACCAACACAAAACTGCTTTCACATGCCCTTGGGGTACATACTATTTGACTGTAATGTCGTTTGGTCTTAAAAATTCAGGTGTTACATATCAAAGGGCAATGACAACAATATTCCATGACATGATGCACACATTAATGGAGGACTATGTGGATGACCTTCTGGAAAATTCATTGACAAGAAAAGACCACCTTTCAGTATTAGACAAAGTTTTCAGGAGGCTGGAAGAGTATAAGGTCCAGTTAAACCCAAAAAAGTGTGTTTTTGGTGTAACATCAGACAAGTTGTTGGGGAACATAGTCTCCTGTAGAGGCATTGAAGTTGACCCCGCCAAAGTTAGAGCTATATTGGATATGCCTCCTCCTAAGGGAATCAGTGACCTAAGAACACTACAAGGCAGGCTTCAATCTATCAAACGGTTCATCGCTCAACTCGCGGATAGGTGTCAACCATTTCAGTATCTTCTACGCAAAGGGATCCCCTTTGTGTGGACAGATAAGTGTCAGAAAGCATTCAACCAGATCAAACAATACTTATTGTCACCTCCAGTTCTCATGCCTCCCATCCAAGGAAAACCATTAATTATGTACATCTCTACAACTACTTCAGCACTAGGGGCATTACTAGCACAGAATGACTATGAAGAAAAAGAACGAGCTATATATTATATCAGTCGAACACTGGTGGGGTATGAGCTAAATTACACACCTGTTGAACGTGCTTGTTTGGCAGTTGTATTTGCAGCCCAAAAATTAAGGCATTACATGTTAAATCATAAGACACACTTGGTAGCCAAGATCAATCCCTTGAAGTACCTCTTGAGTCGACCAGCATTGACAGGACGTTTGGAAAAATGGGTCACAGTCCTCAGTGAATATGATATTCAATATGTCAAGCGGAAAGCCATCAAGGGGTAGGCAATAGCAGACCAGCTTGCAAACGCACCAATACCAGATAGCCATCCTCTTATAACATAATTTCCAGATGAGTTTGTATTTCAAGCGGAATCCCAACAGCCTTGGCAATTATACTTCGATGGATCTCACACTAATCATGGCTCAAGAGCTGGAATACTATTCATTACTCCACAGGGAGATTCCATCCCAAGGTCATTTCGCATTGCATTTCCATGCACTAATAACATGGTAGAGTATGAAGCACTAATTACAGGACTCTAAATGGCTATCAAGTGGAAAATCAGGAATTTGCAGGTCCTCGGTGATTCTCAGTTAGTTATCAACCAAGTCAATGATGAGTACGAAACCAAAGATGAGAAGCTAATCCCTTATAAATGGATGGTTGATAGTTTTATGACATATTTTCATAGGCTATCCTTTGAATTGATTTCAAGAACACAAAACAAGGTTGCTGACGCTATGGCAACAATCGGATCTTTGCTTGATATTCCCAGCAATGTCCCAAAATTTGAGTTTTTGGTTGAGCAGTTATTGGTTCCTTCTTATGATGTCCCCGAATCTGAAATGGTATGTGAGCTTGTTGGTTCTAGTTCCCCCTGGTATAAGGACATTTTCGACTACCTTCATTAGGAGATCCTTCCTCAAAACCTTTCTAATAACCAAAGAAAGTCCTTTATCCACGAAGCTGCACATTATACCATCATCAGCAACACCCTTTACCGTCGTAGCTTCGACAATACCCTTCTTCGTTGTCTCAACACTAATGAAGCAAAAGAAACCTTACAGGAAGTACATGAGGGTATATGTGGGTCCCATTTGAGTGGCCCGACCTTAGCTAAAAAGATTACGAGACTTGGGTACTATTGGCCGACCCTAGAAAAGGATGCACTAGAATTTGTAAGGACATGTCACCAATGTCAAATTCACAGTGATTTGATTCACGCTCCAGCACAAGAGTTGAGGCCAATCACTTCTCATTGGCCTTTCGCACAATGGGGACTTGATCTCGTGGGCAAGATTCACCCTACATCCTCCAATGGACACAAATTCATTATCACCGCCACTGAGTATTTTACTAAGTGGATTGAGGCCATTCCACTCACTTACATTATAGGCAAACAAATCTTCAAATTCATCCTCAATTATATTATTTGTCGGTACGGAATTCCACAATCCATCATCACGGATAATGGTCATCCCTTCAAAAACCATGAAGTTTGTGAATTATGTCAACGTTTCCATATTAGCCACCACTTTTCCACGCCATATTACCCACAGGGAAATGGTCAAGCTGAGGCATCTAATAAAACCATTATCAAAATTCTTAAAAAGACTGTTAATGACGATGGTTGTGACTAGCACATCCAACTCAACCCTACTTTGTGGGCATACCGCACGAGCATCCGTACTCCCACCGGTGCCACTCCTTTCACCCTTGTCTTTGGAGCCGAAACCATCTTGCCCATAGAGGTTGAAATTCCATCTCTGCGAGTCTCCATGAAAGGCCTCATCACTGATGAAGAATATAGACAGTCGAGACTGCATGAGTTAGAAATGCTAGATGAACGCAAACACAATGCATTGAATCATTTACAAGCATACCAAAATCATCTTTGTAGAAGCTATAACAAAAGGGTGATGACTTGACAGTTTGACATTGGCGACCTAGTTCTCATGCAGAATCCAAAAAATCAGTCAGATAGGGAGAAACTAGGAAAATTTGAGCCCAATTGGCTGGGCCCTTACATCATCATAGCATCATTTGGTTTTGAAGCATATCAATTAACTACTCCTGAAGGTGAACAGTTGACAGAGCCAATCAACATCCTACATTTGCGCAAATTCTATGCATAGCATCAAAAAGCCTGTCCGAAAACCAATAAAAATACAAAAAAAATTTGAAAAATGCAAAAAATTGTCACCTTGATGAAAACCTGGAAAATAGGCATCCTAGTGACATCAAAAAAATTTAAAAAAATGACAAAAATAAAGAGAAATAATTTGTCCAATAGTGAAAACCTAGTAAACAGGCACTTTGGATAAGTACCATGGTGAAAACCTGGCAAACAGGCGCCATGTGTAGTCAGTCATTGTTGTGCCATCTACTGTCACTCTATCTACCTGTGTCCCTAGGGAACATACTTTTTTTCTGACATTCGTCATAACACTTCACCACGACATCATGACATTTTCGTCCATGGCTGACAATGGTTGAAATCAAGTCTTGTGTACTGTCCACTGTCCATGCTAGTCATGTCTTTTCTTTACATTCCATTTTGCCTGGCTCATTCTCAACTTGACTAGGGGAAAACTTTCATCATGAGACTGCAGTGGGTACCGCACATGATCCTAAAAATCATAAAATGTCCTGAAAAAATACCTAAAAATTGAAAAATGTCCTGAAAAAAGACCTAAAAATTGAAAAATGTCTTGAAAAAAAAAGATCTAAAAATCAAAAAATGTCTTGAAAAAGAAAAAATAAAAAAATTGAAAAATGTCTGAAAAACCTAAAAATGAAAAAAAAGAAAAATAAAAAATCCTGAAAAAAGACCTAAAAATCAAAAAACGTCTTGAAGAAAACACAAAAAATTCCAAAAAACGGAGTCATTTCAGTCAACATAGTCATGCCAATTCAAGTCTTGATTAGTCTTCATCATTGTCCGAACTACGTTGTCTCTACGCATTTGCTACGTAGGCAAGACTCATGTTTGAGTCCCCGAGACATTAGGTCAGTCCTATTAGGTTTGTCAAAATAAATCATGACTCAATCTTTGGTCAACAAGACAAAGTCATTGGTCGTGTCGAACTATGAGGTCTCTGAGTGTATGACGTAGGCAAGGCCATCTATTGATGAGCCCCCGAGCCACACTAGGTTAGTCCATTAGGGTTCATTGCACAGTTTTCTCACACACCTCAAATTTATCATGATCTTTGTCACAATTCAAATGGACAATTTACCCAAGCAAACTTCAACAATTTTCCAATCAAATATGACAACCACCTTGGCATATCAGATTCATGCAAATTCAGTCAACTTTGGTCAAACCTTGTCACAATTCAGTCAAACCTTGTCAAAACAGCAAAATCGTCAAATCTTGCTTACTCTACAGATGTGTCCTTCTGAAGGGTATCTTGTCATTTAATCATGCCCTAGGATGTGTCCTTCTTAGGCATCATCACAGTCATCTAAAATTTTGAGGATTCTCACGACATTTGAGATACATTCCTCTTGATATCGACATCATTCAGGATGTGTCCTTCCTGAATTCGACAATCTTGACATCAACATTGTTTGGGATGTGTCCTTCCCAAACTTGACATCAATTTGGCATCTCGACATCAACATTGTTCAGGATGTGTCCTTCCTAAACTTGACATCAATTCGACATCTTGACATCAACCTCGTTTGGGATGTGTCCTTCCTGAATTTGGTATCACTCTGGCATCGACATCATTCAAAATGTGTCCTTTTTGAATCTGACATCTCAGCATCATTTAGGATGTGTCCATCCTAAACTTGACACCAATCTGGCATCTTCATATCGTCAACCCCGACATTTTGACACCAAGACATCTGACATTCCACCACACTTGACAAACTTGACAAACTTGACATTTTGACATTTAGACACTTGGCAAGCACTTGGCATTTAATTTTATGATGCTTGTTTTGTCTTTTGGCAATCATGATGCTAGTTCCTCGAGGATGTCCTAACAACAAGATTTAGAGGAGCAATGACGTTTCATGATTTGTCTTGCTTGTCTTTACTTTTTGTGGTTGATTATGACAAAAAGACTGGGGCAATCGCTCTCTTAGTATGAGTCATGATCATCCTTGTCTGTGATTGCTTATCTCACGTGATGGTACAACCTTGCACACCTTGGTCTATCTCATATCATGGTGTTTGTTGGCCATTATAATAATCTTCCCAATGATGATAAATATAAAAATGTAAGCATGAAAGTTGGTTCCCTTATCATTTCTCGTCTAGCTTTCCATCTTCATTCTCCTTTCTCTTCCACGCTAATATCCATCCCCTTCCAAGTTAACATTTATTCTATCCTTCACCCTCTAGTCTTATCATCTATTTCGAAAGCACATTCGTGTTCTTTGAACTCACCTATCCTCTCGAGGGGGCATACACAATCCTCCTCATCATTCTTCTTTCACTGGGGCATATTTCATAATTAAATTTCTTTGACACAATGTGATGAACTGCATTATGTCAAAGAGGGGCAAAATGTAGACACTAAAAAATTTCCTAAGTCCGCGAGCATCATTTTTCTTGGTCATTGTCCTTCAATAATTAAATAATTTTAATTATTCAATTAAGTTTGACCGCATTCCTCTATTAATTAAATAATTTTTAATTATTTAATTAATTCACCTTCTCATCTTTATTCTATTTTGATCAATTAAAATTATTTAATTGCGTCGCTAATATATCCCTTTCTTCAATAATTAAATAAATCATTTTTTATTTAATTATTTATCTTTCATCTATAGTCAGATAATAATAATAATCATTATTTGACCTTTTATTCTTCTATAATTAAATAATTGTAAAAATTATTTAATTGTGTTTCATTCCTCTCTTTTGGATAAATAATTCAAATTAATTATCCATGTCTAATTTCCACCTCCCCATTTAATTAAATTGATTAATTTAATTAAATGCTCCTTTTGTCATTTTATCTAAATAAATTATTTGGATAAATTATTTATTTGCCACTTGTCATTCTCTCTCCATTTTTTAATAAATTATTTAAAATAAATTATTTATGCTCCATTTGGTCAAAGATGCTCTGTCATAATCCCCTGTCATAACATTCATTTATGTTATAGTCTGCATGTCTTGCATGTATGTCATAGCTATCAGGCGTCATAGTCGTCGGCATCATAGATTTTCCATGCATGGCATATTTTTGGTGCATCAATTCTGGACCGTTGATCTTGGCATCTTTTCTGAGACTTAATCTCAACCATCCATTTCATAACATCCCTCTCATCATGCATTCCCATCCATTGATCTTGGAATATTTCTAGAAGATTAATCTCAGCCGTCCATTTGAAGGGTTGTCTATAAAAGCAACCTTCCTTCTCCATTTTCAGCTTAACAACTATTCTTCTCCAACTTTCTACTTACAATTTGCAAGTATTTACACAAGTTAGACTACAAATCTGAGGGCATATTTGCAAAAGGAGAAATAGGAGAGTAAGAGAAGTGATTCAAGTTCAAGCATGGGGAGTATTTTGATTTGATGTTTTAGTTTCCTTATGTTTTCATTGTTTTCTCTTGTTTGGATGTGGTTTAATAGCTTAGTAGTGTTGGTTGTCACTTTGTCTATGCTATTTAATTTCTAACCCCATCTCACACAAAAGGTCTTTTCTTTTGCCTCACTGGTTTTGTATTTGGTTTCAGCTCAATAGTATGTTGTGCCAACTTGGAGTTAAATCCTTTTAAGTCATTGTATTCCAAAGCAAAAATTTCATCATACTCTTGGAAAAGTAAAATAAAATCTTGTTTTTCTTCTATGTTGCATACCTTGCCAAGTTTGAGAATTTTATCTTTGAAAGTTTCAATGGACTCATATTGTTCTTTCTTAACCAACATGCTATCCTTTTTTTTCTTACTTGATCATCCATGTCGAAAATAGACTCCAAGGTCACTAACCCCTTTGGAAACTTATTTGACTTTAGTTGTAGAATCTGATCACCAAACTGCTATTGCACTTTTCATTGGTTACTAGCTACAAACTTAGCTTCTTCAATCAAGAAGTTGACAATTTGTTTGTTACTGTCAAACACTTGCCAATGTACCTCATTATTAGGGATTGATGGACTTAAAACCACCTTTACATATTGTTGTTCCTTAACATTTATGATTTCCTTTGGAATTTCATATTCAACACCTATAGTAGCTAGTCTATCGGCATGTTTATTTTGATTTCTTGGTATGGATAGCAGATTAAAAGCACTAAATTATTCAAGAATATATAAAAATCATACTTATATAACTTTATTAAATCATTATTAGTCACATGAACGCCTCTCACCTAATTTATAATCAATTCTTTGTCCCCCAAAACTTCTAAGTATCCAATACCTCTTTTTCTTGCCCATTCCAAGTCATGAATGAGAACTTCATACTTAGAAGTGTTATTAGTGCAACTAAAACAAAACCTAAATGTTGAGTAATACCTCTCACCTTGAGGATAAATAATCATAGCTTCTCCACCACCACCATTTTTTCTTCTTGACCCATCAAAGTATAGCTGCCAAAGTTCATTAGGTTGTTGTTCACATTGATGTCTCCCATCTTTTACGATGTTAGGGATCATAGAACCTTGATCATGCATCATATACACCCCCCAATCATACCTCTTTCAGCTGTTTATTTGAATTATCTTTATTATTTTCAACTTCCCACTTATCTAATAATATATCAGCTATTCCATCTACTTGAGTTCTATGTTCTTGGATAGCAAGTTGTTCATCATGGTTAAAAATAGTGCAATTAGCATCAATAACACTTGGCACATATGGTTCAATGTGGTATTTAGCTATGGATGCTTATTTTATGGTTACTTTGGTACCATACCTTGTCCAAAAAATGTATGTGAGACCAATCTAAAGATAGAAAACCACCTATTTTTGCAGTGAAGTCCCTAGATAGGCGTAAGGCAAAGTATAGTTGCAATTCTATGACATAAATGTATTGTGGTATGGAGAATCTTGGGCATGCATGTAAGGTAAGACTTAAGACTTTGATGACTCCAACTATGTTCACAATTGTATCATCATTGACTATACTACCCCTTTTGCTAATGGTTGGTATTCTATGACCAACTTATCAACAATTTGCTTAGGCATCTCAATTGGTTGATTGCACCCTTCCATTCACGTGTTTGTTGAAGAAAGATGTGTACTTTCGATGGGATGATAAGTGTTAGGAGGCTTTTGAATCCATCAAAAACTACTTGTATAATCCTCCCATATTAATGTTAGCTATGCAAGATAGACCCTTCCTATTGTATATTTCAACATCATCTCATGCTTTAGAAGCTTTATTAGCTTAGCATGACAATGATGGTAAGGAAAGAGCAGTCTATTACATTAGTCATGTTCTAACTGACTATGAAAAATGCTACACTACAATGGAAAATATCTTGCTCTCATATTTGTGATGTAGAAGCTAAGACACTATCTTCTCCATGCAAAAACTCATGTAATGGTTAAAATTGACCTTCTTAAGCACTTTTTTCTAGAAACTAATCTTTCTAGAAGGTTAAAAAAAAGGGTGATATTGTTGTCTGAGTTCAATCTTAAGTTCATTACTCAAAAAGCAATCAAAGGTCAATTTCTCGTTGATCAATTGGCAAAAGCTCCCTCACCTAATTCTTTCCCAAATCTAGACCTCTTTCCATATGAAAGTTTGTTTTCTTTAAATCAAAATCCTATATGGGAAATGTACTTTGATGGATCGAAATGTCAAACTAGTTATGGATCAGGTGTAGTTCATGTTTCACCCAAAGGAAAGGTGATTCCTCTTTCCTTTCGGTTAGAATTTCATTGTACAAACAATATCATTGAGTATGAAGCCCTAATTGTTGGCTTGTGTGTCATGATATCTTCTAAAATTAAGAACATCTATATTCATGGTGTCTCTATATTAATCATAAATTAGATCACCAAAATATATCAAGCTAAGCAGTGTAAGTTATCTCAATATCAAGATTTGGCTTTATCTTTGCTTTGTCACTTTTCTTTTTATACCATTGATAATGTTCCTAGGAGAGAAAACCTTTGGGTGGATGTAATGGTGAATGTTGCCTCCCTTGTACGCCCTGGACTATAACACAGATGAATACCACTTCGTGGTCCAAATTATATGCTCTCATGTTGTCTCGGATAAACCTAAACTTGACAGTCTTATGTGTGCACATATAAACTCAAGGGAATGGTACTCCCATATCTATAACTATCTACAAACTAAAAACTTTCTCAATGATTTGATTAATAACACTCGTGTCCAAATACAAAATCTTTCAACCCGTTATATCATCTTATATAATGTTCTTCATCATAGATCTTACAATGGTCTTCTTCTTTGATGTCTCACTAAAGCTAAGATACCCCTTGCCCTTCAAAAATCCCATTTAGGATTTTGAGGTGGGCATTTTGGTGGTAAATCCTTAGTGCATAAACTAATACACATGGGATATTATTGGCAAACAATGGAGCAAGACTCATTTTCCTTTGTCAAGAAATGTCCTTAATATCAGTAACATAGCAACCTTATTCAAGCTCCTACATAGGAACTCCATACTCAAGCTTCTCCTTGGCCTTTTCAAATGTGGGATTTGGATATCATTGGAAAGATATCTCCCCCTTCTTCCAAGGGACATACCTTCATCATAACAACAACAAATTACTTCACAAAGTGAGTTGAAGCTACCCCGCTTCGATCCACTAACGTTGAAATAATCTACAACTTTCTTCTAAATAACATAATTTCTCATTTTGGATTACCTTCTACTCTTATCTCTGAAATTGGCATGCCATTTAAGAACAAGGAGCTAAAACAATTCTTGGAAAATTTTCATATTCAACATCAATTTTCTACACCTTATTATCCTTAGTCTAATGGCCAAGTTGAAGTATCAAATAAAATTATTGAGAAAATTTTGCATGATAGTCAACAAGCACGATAAAGATTAGCATACTCAATTAACTTATGCATTGTGGGCCTAACACACAAGTGTTCATACAACTAATCGTACCACTCTGTACAACCTTGGGTATGGTGTCGATGTTATCATGCCTTTAGAGATGGAAATTTTGTCTTTACAAGTTTCCCTTAGAGGGTTGATTGATGATGACACTTAACATGTTGAGTGTATAAACCAACTTGAGTTGCTCAATGAGCATCAATTAAAGTCCCTTGAACACCTTCAATCTTATCAAAAATATTTATCAAAGCATTACAATCTGAATGTTCTTTCTCACACTTTCAACATTGGTGATCTCATTCTCTATGAGAACCAGAGAAACGTAAATGCACCACCTAACCAAAAGGGGAAATTTAGTCCTAACTAGTTAGGTCCATACATAATCGCCTATGCTTATGGTTCTAGTGCCTATGGCCTTTTTGACATGAATAGTGCACCACTGAAAGAACATGTCAACATTATGCACTTGCATCGATATTATGCATATAATTCTTCTATGTGTCATAGGCATGAAACTCAATTCTTTTTATAATCGAAGAATGTTGTGTTGTGGCATTCCTTCATCAACACACTCCTTATTCATTGTGTTATGATGCATGCATGTATGGTTAATTTCTTTAAATAGGAATTAAAGGTATGTGTATTTTGAATTGCATATATTTTCAAACAATAATCTCAATTCATATTAATTTGTAGATTAACTATATATGCAATGTCTTTATTAATTAGTATGTTTCATTTATTAATTAGCATGCTATATTTATTTAATTAGCATGTTGTACTTTCATGAACATCTATATCATCACATCATATTTATCATCATAGAGTTTTATTAAGCATATATTTCACATGTGTTTAATTAAATCATGATAGCATCTAATCTAAACATACATCAATAAAAATCCATAACATACCCAAGTCATAGTCAAATCAAAATATCATGTATATATGTATAAATGTCTCAATATACATGTGTTGTCATCACTACAAAAAAATGTGATGTCTGTATACATTTATATTACTATATACATCCAAAAAAGTGGTATACATCATGAGTCTACATCAAAAATGTCTATACAATTTACATCTCTCAGCTCTAGTCGCCTAGAGCATGGGTCCCGAAGCCCTTTGGTGTTGGTGGATCTGAATCTGGGTGTGGTGGCTAGTGGACTGACATATGGGATTGAGATTGAGAGACTGATCTTAAGACTGATAAATTCATTCCCCTCAGCTCCCCCCTCAATCTAGTGATCTTCTCTCTCTACGTAGCGATCTACTCTCGTAGAGTGTCCTCTCACTGCCTAGTTTCCACCACATCATCCATGAGTTGTTGCACTCAAGGATGATCGAGATCTATGGGGGTGCTAGTTGGTGCAACCTCAACCTCCCTCTTGAGCTCCTTAACCTCACTCTGAAGGGTGTCACTACCTTCTCGATGCTCTCTGCCCTCATCACAGCTAGGTCTCGCTCAAAAAGGACAATGTGAAGCTCTATCGCCTTTTGATCCCATTGTATTGTCATCATGCTAAGCTCGGCCTCGCTTTGCATGAGCCCCACTTGGGTCTCCTTGTACATTGTTCTAATTCATGCTACAGTCTTGAATAGTTGGACATGCCTCTCAATCATTTGTTATCATTGGTAGGCATCCAGGATAGGCCCTCGAGTTTGGACTTTTGAGACCACCTCTGTTAGCGCTCAATCAAAGAACTTGAGCAACTCTTGTGTAAAAACTACAATCACAAAGAAGGAGATACATATCAATACATCATCATCATAATAATCATATGATCATAAAATTGAAAGCATATATAAAACATAAATCAACTCATACTTGGGTCCCTAGCCTGCTAGTTAGGATCCATAGGTGTGGCCACGCTCCCCAAGGCCCTTGGTGTCCTTGTCATTATAGTTGGGGACATCCCTATCTGTACAGTTGATGGTGGCGGACTCTCGAGTTGAGTACCCGTTGGTGGTAGCACTAAAACAACTAAGACTACTACTAGAGAGGATACCCTTTGTCGCCTCCTGGGTCTCTCCTTTACTACCTCCTCAGCCTCCTCTTGTGGACTTTCCTCTTTCTCCAACCCCTAAACGCCTCGATCCCCTCTAGCGGCATCCTTCACAAAGATGGGAGTGGGACCAAGTTACTCCCACCACCTCCCAAACCCATCGATCACTCCTACATCGTCGATGTACAACACAAGTGGATGATCATCGTCATTGCTCCTCTCCTCACTCTGCACCACATCCCTAATGTTTGAACAAGGGAGGCCTCCAAGTGTGACAGTGCTCCTGAAGGACCAAATGTATGTGGGGATGGTGTGGGAAACCATCTGCACCTATCTGTACTGCCTCATAGTCTATCTCCAATAGTACGAGACAATGGTGCGATCATGGCCTGGGAATTGGTTGTGCTACATGCATGGAAGTTGTGTCCTATCGGTGGGCCAACAGTCCATACCCATAGGGCTACCATACAATGTTGCTAACCCCCATCCATTCCATGATCTGTCTCTAGAATAACAAGTCCCTGAACCTCCACTACCACACCATTGGGTATGCGTGTGCTTGTGGTAGGTCACGTGAGATGTCGGGGGAAACCGACTAGTCGTGTATAGATGATGTGCTTAAATGCCCACACCTAGAGAAACATGCAAGCTACCAGGTTGTGGTACTTATAGTGGACGTATTGCCTGAGGTCATGGTATAGGTGAAGTAGCATGTTACAACCCTAGGCATATGAGGTCCTCCTCTTTTCCATCTCTCAAATGTATCGAATGAGGCCCGCATGCAAGTGGGAGCCTCATCTGTTTGTGGCTGCTCAAAGTGCCACCTTTTCTATCATAATCGTATGAACCATGGGCACTGCCACTCATCCCTACTCCACCCATCGTAGGTATATGTTTCTGGTCATGTCTGCAGGCACAACTTGGTTGATACAGTATAGTTGGTCGTCTCAAATGTCTTGTGCACTTTGTATCTCATCCAATGTAATCCTCTCCCCTTGGATGGGGAGATGCAGGATCCAATAGACGTCGACCAGTGTGATTGTCATATCCCTTGTAGGAAGATGGAATGATATAGTGTCTGCATCCCACCTCTGCATCAAAGCCATCAATATGGTGAGGTGATATCTCATCTCTGGCATCTCGTAGATCCACCAGAGCCCAACTCAATGAAGCAAGCTATGGTCCTAAGTCATCACGTCTCCTATCCAACTATGTAGGAGAAAAAGAATGAGACCGTCGGTATGCTCTCTAAGCTCTCGTAAAACTTGCAAAAACCCAATTTAGTCATGCAAAATTCTACATCTTTTCTATCTACATCTACTCTAAACATGTCAAACATTAAATTTCTAGAAAAAAAAAATTAACTCTAGCTTTTAGGACATCAGTGCAAAAACATCCCTTGGATGAACATGCAAGGCCCTAGATGCTAGTGTGAGGTCTAAGACATCAACATGCACAACATCAGCACACACCTTCGATGCTTGCGCTATCATAATTTTTCCTACTAAAATTAAATATGTAAAATAAATGTGAAGTTAAAAAAATGGCCTACCTCATTCAACGGCTCCTCCCTCTCCACAATGGCGTGAAGCTCCTCGATGCGTGATGACTTGAACTCTCATCAACGATGCATTTTTTCTAAAGCTCTATAGAACTCTGAGAAAAAATCATCATTGTAAATAGTGAAGATGACCCTTCTGGGGCCCACCTAGCAAGTATATAGTCGACTTTTCACCCATTTTAAAAAATTGTAGCAGTTCAAATTCAACTACCTTCCTATTTTTACCCTCTTGCATGGGGGAAAAAACACGAGGGGGCATATATTCACATCTTTATTAGCTTTTTCTTCTAACTCACTAACATCTTCTTAAGCATTCTTCTCGTCGAAGTAGCTTCTTTCATTTTTGGAATTGACAAATTTTGATTTTGCAACCAAATTTTAACGTCATATGTTGTAGATTTTTTCCAAGCACTAGGGGCATCGTTCGTGTCAACCTCTGTAGCCTCTACAATATCCTTTTTCAAGGCAATTAATGCACTTATTGTACTTAATGTTTTACATATTTTTAGCTACTCTAGTGTAGTTGATCCCTCTAAGTGACTAGACCCTTAAAGTGGGGAAAAATGAAGTGTCAAAAATTGCACCCCAGGTCAATTTCACACTTACACATGGCACTTGATGCATTTATGAAAAAACCCATAATCAAGATTTCACAATTTCGATTTCATTGATGGAAATGATGAATCATTTGTAGCCCATGGTTTGAATTTTAGAGGAAAATGGTCAAACTACAGTGTGGCGCATAAACGTCTTTGTGGTACATAGACATCCCACTAAAATTTGAGATTCAAATGGGAATATTGTACACTTCATTTGTGACACATGTCCCAATTCCCAAGTGCTAATGGTTATTCTTGCCCAATCCTAGAACAAAACTCTCTTTTCTCTCTCATTCTCACAAGTCTACACAACTTCTTACAACATTTTGGACTTGGAGCTCTCTACTCATTCTTAGCAAAACTTTGTCAAAATTCTCACTGTCACAGCAACAAGAACTCCTCTTGTACATGATCTCATCATGTCTATCATCTCAAGAGAAGGGCCACAATTATTGGTAATGCTCTCTTTCTCATCATTTATCAATCTCATCTATTATCATACTTGTTTGATCTCGTCTAGTGTCTTTTAAATCGTAATAGGGGTTCTCCTCCATAGAGGGGTTCTCCTCCATAGTGGGGTTTGTTTCTATCACACATCTATTTTATTTTTGTGCATTCCAATCTTGTCTAGTTGTTTGTGGAGGTGGAAACACCAAAGCGGGGGTTTGACTGAGGCAAACCCCTATGTACAACCCCCAACATTTTTCCTTGTATCCATGTGTGCAGGTGTTGGAAGGTTAAACAAACAAAGGACCTCACTATGGTAGTTTCTGGACCTTATTCGTACAAATAAAAGTGCGGGTGCACAAACGTCCTTACGGTGCGCTGGCATCCAAGGCTGAGGCTTCACCCGACTTATATTACACTCTGTATATTCTATTCTTTCCTTTCATGTAGATTAAATATTTTCACCATTTTGTATGTGCAAGCTATTTAAAAATTTTAATTGTATTCATTGTTTTTTATTATGGGAAAACAAGTTTTAGGGGGGCCTAAAACCCACTAGAAAGCAGCTACAATCAAATAGAAACAAAGACCATCAGCAACCCAACAACAACAGCTAACCATAAGATATACTAGACTATCCAGTGCTATAAAAAATGGTTTTGAAGGGAGCCGAAAACCCTATACATCCAAGTTTTGAAGAATTTCTATTTTTAGCTCACTTTAGCTGGGTCAATTGAGGTAGTTGAGACAATTTTCTCCTTGAGATCCCGTTATCTTGAGGGTAGAAAAATACCTCCTCTACACCTTCAAGGCAACAAGATATATATAATATCTTCAAGATAACAACCTTTGTCAAACTTAGAAAAAATTAGCTTTATTTTATTGATTTAATTTTTTTAATTGTTTTTATTATTGTATTCCTTTATCTTTATCAAAGATAATATTTTTCTTTATTTCTATTCTTTGTTGTCATTATCCAAAAATCCCCACCTTACCAACAATTTACCTAATACTTACCCATGCCCATTCATCACTTTTCCTACAAGCCAAGAGAAGCCAAACTCCACTTCAACTTCTCTTAACTGTACTAGTTTTGTAAACATGTCTACACAATTTTCTAGTGTATGAACTTTCTCAAGAGCTACTTCACCTCCATCAATAACATGTCTTACGAATGGTACTTAATCGCAATATGCCTCTTTGCATACATGTGAGATAGCGATATACTTTTCCTTAGTAGTGGATAAATCAATTATTTCTTGAAGCTTTGACATCCAACAAATAGGTCCTCCTACAAGAGTAAAGACATAACCTGGTGTAGATCTCCTTTTGTACAAATCACCTACAAAATATGAATCAACATAACCACAAACTGAACCACAACCATCAAAGGTGATACAATAATCACTTGTGCCTCTAAGATACCAAAGTACCCATTTCCTTGTTGTGCAATTCTCTTTACCTAGATTTGTGATGTTTCAAGTGAGAACACCAATTGTATGTGAAATATTTGGTCTTGTACATACCATTGCATACATTAAACTTCCTACTATATTGGCATATGGTACATGAGACATATAATCCTTTTCTTCTTTATTGCTAGGACATAAATTTGAAGAAAGCTTAAAATGAGAAGCTAAAGGGATATTTATTTATTTCACATTCTTCATACCAAATCTTACGAGGATCTTCTCCACATACTTTTGTTGTGATAACCAAAGCTTACCATGTTCCATGTCTCTGTGTCTTTCCATGCCCAATATTTGTTTTTCTACTCCTAGATCCTTCATATCAAAATTCTTAGTCATCTAAGCCTTTAACTCATTGATCTCAACTATGTTTTTTCTTGCTACAAGCATATAGTCAACATATAATACCAAGATAATAAAAAAACCATTTTTCAAGCTTTTAAAGTAAACACAATGGTCATACTCACTCCTTGTTAAATTTTGGCTCGCCATGAAGGAATCAAACTTCTTATACCATTGTTTGGGAGATTGCTTTGAGCCATATAATGACTTTTTGAGTTTGCAAACAAATTTCCTGTTGTGATCTTGAACAAACCCTTTTGGTTGTTCCATATATATCTCCTCATCTAAATCTTCATGTAAAAACATTGTTTTAACATCTAATTGCTCTAACTCAAGATCAAGTAAAGTAACAAGTGTTAAAACAACCCAAATAGAAACAAGCCTAACTATTGGTGAAAAAATCATGAAAATCAATACCTGCCTTTTGAGAATAGCCTTTTGCTACCAGTCTTTCTTTGTACCTATCAACTTTATCATCAACACCCTTCTTCAAATTGTAGACCCATTTGTAACCAACTTTCCTACCCTTTGGGAGTTCTACCAAGTCCCATGCTTTATTCTTCTCCAAGGCATTCATTTCTTCTTTCATTGCTATTTTATATTTAGCATTTTTAGTGCCATCTACTGCTTCATAATAACAACATGGTTCCCCATCATTAGAATTCAAAGTAACAGATGAAACATAATCATCATACCTTTTGGGTGGATTTCTGATCATGTAGATCTCCTTAGATCTAGTTGTGGAATTTCCACATTTTCCTGTAGATTTTTTGCATCCTCATCTTCTTCTTCGAAAGCTTCTTCTTGCTCCCTTTTTTTTTGTGGATGGATGGGTTTCCAATTGAATTTGTTGATGTTGTGGTACTTATTCTTGTTTCAAATCAACTTCTACTATATCTGATTTTATGAGAGGAGATGCATCAAATACTACATCTTTGCTAATAATGACTTTGTGGGTAGTAGGATCCCACAATTTGTATCCCTTAATTCCATCACCATAACCAACAAAGATATATTTCTTGGATCTGGGGTCCAATTTAGGACGTTGATATTTTGAAATAAGAGCATATGTATCACAACCAAAAAAATTAGATTTGAATAATCACAAGAATGACTTGTCCATACCTCTTCAAGAATCTTACAATCTATTGCAACTAATGATGACTGATTTACCAAATAACAAGTTGTAGAGACTACTTCTTCCCACAACTCTTGCTGCAACTTGGTATTATTGAGCATGCTCCTTGCTCTCTCTAGAAGAGTCATATTCATGCATTCAACAACATCATTTTTATGAGGAGTGTAAACAGTGGTTTTATGCCTTTTGATCCCAAATTCCTTACATAATTTTCAAATTCCAAATATGTGAACTCGCCTCCATTATTTAGTTCTTAAACACTTGATTGATCTGTCAGTTCTCTTTTCAACCAAAACTCTAAACTGCTTAAATAAACTAAACACATCATCTTTACTTTTAAGAATATAGACCCACACCTTTCTAGAGTAGTCATCTATAAATGTTACAAAATATGATGATCCTCCAAAAGAAATTGTAGGGGATGGCTCCCAAACATTTGAATGAATATAATCTAGAATACCCTTACTTGTATGACTACTTGATTTAAACTTTTGTCTAGATTGCTTCCCATAAACACAATGCTTGTAGAAATTCAAATTTAAATATTTTATATTTGGAAGTAACTTACGCTTTAACGGTACCTTCAACCCTTTCTCGCTCATATGATCTAGTCGTTGATGTCATAAACAAGTAGATTCATTTGTTTCCTCAGATACCATCATTGCTTCCTTTATTATAGTACTCCTTTCGAGCTTGTAAAGTTTTCTAATATTTGTAGCCTTTATGACCACCAAAATTCCCTTGGACACTTTTAGTGATCCACCTTCAATTGTAAATTTATAGCCTCCAAAATCCAAAACTCCCAAGGAAATTAAATTCTTTTTAAGTTTTGTTACATGTCTTACCTCTATACAATACCATCAAACATTTTAATCTTAATGCTCCCAATCCTAACATCCTTACAAGAAACATTATTTCCCATAAGAACAACACCACCATCAATAGTTTAGTAAGAAGAAAACCAATTCCTATTTGGACACATGTGATTTGAAGCACTAGAATCAAATAACCATTCCTCATGATACTGTAAGATATTACAAATAGATAATACTTTATCAACCATACCTGAACTTGTCTCAATCGGATTTGCTTCCTTTTTGGAGTCATCATTGTCTTTTTTCCTCTTCCAACAATCTTTCTTGAAATGCCTTGATTTATTGTAGTACCAACATTTTCCCTTACCCTTTTTCCTTTTGACTTAGATCTGGATGTACCTCTTGAATCTTCCCCTTTTTTTGTGGATTGACCCCTAACCACCATTGCTTCTGATGTTGAGTTGTCTATGTTAGATTTCCTTCACACCTCTTCAAACAACAAAGCTCCCACAACATAATCAAATTCAAGGGTGTTAGTTGTGCTAAAGCTAATGGAAGTGACTAAGTGATTCCAGGATTCAGGCAATGAACACAATAATGTAACTACCTTGTCTTCATCTTCGACTTGCACACCCATACTAGCTAATTGACATATACTTGAGTATTGAAAATATTTAAATGATCAACTTTTATACCTTCTTGCATTCACAAACTATACAATTGTCTCTTCAAGTAGATCCGATTTGTCAAGGATTTTGTCATATATAGACTCTCCATTTTACTCCATTAGCATGTTATTTTTTCCTCTCCAACAATATTGAAAAGAACATCATCTGCTAAACATAATAGAATTTTGCTAAGAGCTCTTGAATCTAAATCCTCCTAATCCTCATCAGTCATATTTGCATATTTCTTTGGCTTTCCTACCAATGTTTTGTGCAATCCTTTTTGCACTAACAAATCACGCATCTTGAGCTTGCATAGCTCAATGTTATTCTTCCCATTAAATTTCTCCACCTAAAACCTTGCATTTGACACCTTCGCCATTTGATTCTACAAAACAAACACCAAATCCTAACATAGATGCTACAAAATAACTGCTTTGATACCACTTGTGAAAATGTAAAACCCACAAACTTAAATAATATTACAGCACAAGTTAGTTACAAAGAAATAACAAAGAAAATGAAATGGAATAACAACATAATAGACAAGACATAGATTTATGTGGTAAAACCTTGACAATATGTCAAGGAAACATCCACGGGACAAAGTATCGATATTCTTATTGCTCGGAGAAATCAATTACTATCTTTACACAACTGCTACTATTCAATTACAATTCATTACATTGATTTTGCCTTTAAGGCAACAAGATATATAATATCTTCAATAACAACCTTTGTCAAACTTAGAAAAAATCAACTTTGTTTTATTGCTTTAATTCTTCTTTATTATTTTTTATTATTTTTATTGTTTTATTCCTTTATCTTTTTCAAAGATAAGATTTTGCTTTATTTATATTATTTGTTGTCATTATCCAACAACAATCACTTTCAATTCAAGATACATGTACTTATCAACTATTTGCCTAAACCATAGAGTTTTTGGCTCACTTTCAACTATTTTCCTTATAGTTTGCTCTAAAGTGATCCCACGAAATCAATATGTCAAATCTACATACGAGTATGAATCACACAAACTATCAACAATTTAGCCCAGTCATAGTCTTTGGCTCACTTTCAAACACTTTCCTTATAGCTTGCTTTAGTTTTATCCCAAGAAGTCGGTATGCTAAATAATTGCATATAATCTTTTTAGATTAAAAAAAAAAAAATTTCTATTATAGTGTACTTTCTTTAGTTTTCTACTTCGACAAATATGCACACTTAATTTTGCATGTGTAACAAAATCTAGAATAAAAAGATGCATACCCTAACACTCTTTCCCTTTCATTTTATAACGATGTACACATGTTTACATTCTTAAGGTAAGCCTTCTAGAATTAACCAATTTACATAAATGTTTGTGTTCTTAAGTGACCTGCATAAAACTTTGAATTGTATCTTTAGTACATATATTTAAAGGAATCATCCTTGAACCATTTTACACAATCAAATTAAAAATATCTTCTAAGATAACACATTTCACATATGTCTCTTTAACATTTTGTAAATTCACAGAAACTATCTATTTACATCGACATCAACATCCATCTCCAATATAACTTTCACTTATCCTATTAAATCAATCACAAATTAAAACACAGAAAAGAACTAAACCATAATAGCAAAACCATTGTCTATTCCTTATAAGGATGTATAAAACAAGGGAATCCAATGAAAGAGAGAGAAATTGCATATGGTGGAAATAGGCGATTGTACATATGTAAATGTAGTGTTTCATTTGTGTATACTGTTCCATTTCTGTTAGTTTTTCCTGTTATTGACCTTAAGTTTCAGCATAGCTATATTTAAATTATAGTTGTATTAGAATATAAAATTAAAAAATATTAAAATTAGTTTTAAATGGTTGTATAGGGTATTGACTTCTACTTCACATATTTAGTTGTGCTTTTTTTCAGATTATTTGAATTTTGCATTTTTCAATTCTGATTTGTATACGAGTCTATAATAATAGGTATTTTAAGATTAAAATTTTGATAATTAAAGGACAATTCAAGAGTAATTAGCAAAATTGGATCTCTATTTTTATGAATTATAAAGTTTATATTTTGTTTTTATTTTTATGCATTATATTTGACATGAAATAATATGTACAGTTTTCTTTTTCGTGTTTTTATAAATATTTTGATGTTTTTAAATGTATTGTATTTTTTGCTTTAAATCTGTTTAATTGAATTCTATTTACACTTTCAACTTGTGTTATTACCTTGTAAGTATAAGGCTACTGTAATCTGAACCTCAACCTTTGTATAGAAAGCCTCACAACACTTCTTAGCAAGAGTCATGTCATTCAAGCAAAAGAAAATTTCAAATACTGATAGTCTAATTTTATAAAGATAGAATCACATAAAAAAAATGGGATTACACAAGTTAAAACATATTGTAAGCATGATCTTATCCTCCATAAAACTCAGAAAACAATCTAATTCATATTTTATAGTTCTACTTCCAACATATTCAATTTTGAATTAAATTATGATCAAAACAGTAAACAGCTCTCAGACAAACCCTATTTCTCTCTAATTTCAAATTCAACATATCTAATTATAATCTTGATAAATTATTGACTAACTTCTATATATTAAATATCGCTTAACATTTATCTAATTTAATTTATTTAACACACCTTGAAGATTGTTTTATTTCACTTCAACATTATACACGTTGAGGTGGAGTTGGTTGGTTTGGCTGAGAGTTCGTTGCTGAAGACTTTCTTGGTTACTACAGCAACCCCAGTCTCTACCGTTTTGCTGCTAACTGGGTTGCATTCAATATTTATCTTGAAGACCCAGCTTCTTGTTTTGCCAATGGAAGCTAGGTTTTCCCTTTTTGCAGGAGTTTTTCCTTCTCCTTGGGTATGGTGTCTCCTATAGAGATGGAGACCTCTTCTTTTGAAATGAAGGTGTATTCTTTGGTGGTGGGTTTTTTTTGCAGCTTCTATTGAGGTGGAGACCACTCCTATTGAAGTGGAGGTTGGGCTTGCAGGAGAGTTGTGATTGCTGCAAAAGGAGTCCTGCTTGGCTTCATCTCTTATAGAGATGGAGAAGCAAGTGTGATTATTCTACATCAACAGGAAAGCTATTTTTTATGGCTCAAAAATTGGTTGTCTGAGCAGGTTGTTTGTTGCTGCCTGACTGTTTCAAGCTGTGATTTGTTTCAAAAGGGTCCCAGGTCAGGAATTTTTCCTAGCTATATAGGGTTCAATAGCTATATAGGGTTCAAGGTTCCCTTCAAAACCTTTTGTTGCAGATTTGGACAATCTTGATTACTTTATGGAAGTCTGTGGGTTGTTAGGTTGCTGGTTGTTCGTGTTTTTCTTTTAGCAACATTGTTTTTTTATAAGATTTCAAGTCCCTACAAAACCTGGTTGTAGAGGGTTCCGGATCCCTTCAAAACCTATTTTTCCCCATATAATCAAAACATTATACACGTTAGTAACTATAAATATATCTATATATATTATTTAATTATCATATGTTTAAGCTCCACAATTATACTAGCATAAATTATCCATAATTTATCCTAAAATTGTAAAATCAATTTACTCGCTGGCGTGTATGTTTTCATCATGGGTTGCCATTACTCGTAATATTACAGTGCAGCAACAATGAAGCAACCTTGACCATTTGTACAGTTAGTAAGCTCAGTAATACCAGGAATTTAATAGTTTGGTTTATTTCTTCGTACGAAAGTTTCGATTACAATGAAATTAATATGTTTTTATGCCTAAAAGGGTGCGGATATTAAGAGAAAGGTTAACTTCTGACAGTTTTAAATGAAAGGAACTAACAGAGAAGAAAGCTGAGTGGGTGTTTGTGATTGAAACTACAGGTTAAGTATTCGTGAAATTTGAAATCTTGTCAGTGTTCGGCAAAGTACTACATATTGATTGCCAACAGTCCAGAGGGTGGTGATGCCAGAGCTTTGTACAGGTAGAAAGTTGATTTTGGGTATGCAATGACCGCGTTGGGCATACAACTTTTAGGCACTACTAATTCCACCAAGCTGCATTAGTAATTGTTGATGACATTTATGCTTCAACAAAAACTGAATTCTCTCTGAGTTAAATTTCCCATTGACTAGCCCATGTTCTAAGTATCAAAAGTTACCAGGTACCTGGTTACGGGAGCGTTTTCGGTGTGTATGCAGTACTTCTGAAATATGAGTGCACAAGAACAGGGGTACACCAAGTGCCACAATATATTAATAAAAAACGAATAATGGAAACTGAATATAATAAATCGTTAATAGTTTTGAGACTGGTACTCCAAAATCTCGAACAGCCCAAATTTTTAGTTCAGACAAAACTCCGGCATATTGAAAATGCATATAAAATAAACTTAAAAATATGAAGAAAAAATATGTTAATAGTATCAATAATAAATCTAGCTTTTGCCCAAAAAGAATACAATGTACATCATAAGATCATCCAATGGTTGATATCCACTAATAAGGCATTTTCTACAGTGTATCAAATTATGATATTAAAATGAGGATTCAACTGCTTTTTGAGTCAAACTTATTGACCCCTATTTCATGAATAGTGGTTCACACCAATGACTTTTCAGGAGGTCACCTGTTCATTCTCATGAGAGATGAATTCATGTCAACCACTACTCATAAATATGGGTCAATCAGTTTGACTTAAAAACTAGACAGTTGAATCCTGATATTAATATCATTGGTTGATATCCATATTAAAAAATAAAAAATCCATAAAATATTTTACAACTTTCTCTTCCTCCAAAAGCTCCTCTAAGTCATTGGTTGCATCTCAAACAAAAAGATGAAAATTCTCATTGGGTAATAAATTCATCCTCAGGGATACTATCACCCTGTCCAGCACATTCCCCTTCCACTTGCACTTCCAGTTGTATCTTCCACTCCTTTCCTCTCAAAATATTTCTGTATTTTAAGTGCAGCTGTCCTCCCATCCTGCATGAGATTTCCGCGCAGCTGCACATACTCATGAGAACTCACAAGGTTTTGGGCAAGTTTCTCAGCGGGTACTAACCTGCAACTCATCAGACAAGTTGAAAGTGTGTTGCCAGCCTATGTCCTTTGGCATGCAAGTCACTTAGGCATTCAGTGAGTTTTAAATCTATGAAATCAATAACATTAACACATCAAACACACAAGTAACAAGATGGTGCAAAAAAGTTGAAAGAACCCTGTCATGTTGGTTATAACAAATCCTTGGCACAATGAGTCGAGCTGAACAAACTTCAATAACACCATACAAGATATGGCAAGGTCCAGATGGTTATATTGAACCCTTGGCATTAAGAGTCAAGCTAAAGAAACTTCAAAAACACTATACAAGATATAGCAAGGTCCAGCTGGTTATATCAAACCCTATGTACAATGAGTCAAGCTAAACAAACTTCAAAAACATGATATAAGCTATGACAAGGTCCAGCCTGTTAGGCAAGTTAGCCATGTACTCAGCGAGATTTAAATCTATGAAACCAATAGCAAGATATGTGTAGATCAGTCAAAAGCACCCTGTTATTTTGGTGAGATCAAAACCTTGGCACTAAGGGCCAGGCTAAACAAACTTCAAAAACACTATTAAAGATATGGCAAGGTCCTGTTTGGTAAAAACCCAAGGTAAAAAAATTTGAACAATATATAAGGTAAATGGAAAGAAATTCCCCCAAGTAATGCTGATTTGGTCTCACTCGGCCATTACTTAAAAACAAGCTTTATCTTTTATATACATGTCCAACCTTCCTGTATCTACTGCAACTAATGGCAAGTAGTTCTGGCCTAAAAGAACCAAAGGTCAATGCAAACCAAATAGCTTCTGTAGCCAATCTTTGCAATGATTTTGGTTAGGTTAATGCCATTTTAAAAGAGGCAACTGCCATCTTCTTTTTATTTGTGTATGGGGTATCTGCCTTCATCCCACATATCCATGCTTCATCCCACAGCATATAGAAATTTGCACAATTGCAATTTTATTAGTCAAACAGCACATTTTCTTAAGCTCTGCATGTAAAAGGCAACTCATTCATAGAAGCTTTGTTACACGGGTTTGGAATATAATAAGAGAAGATGCTGAAAACTCAAAACAATCCTCAGCAAGCCAGCAAAGATTTTTGCGTGCCAAGTATGAAACATCTCCAGTTCCCCTTACTAGATGGCGGAGGTCAGCATATGTACATGAATTACCAGAACATAATAGTTCTAGGGGTAACCAACTGTCGTCCATATCAGCACTCACTAATGCATCAAGCCAATTAAAAAAAAAAAGGCTTGGAGAGCCAAAAGCCAAAGGAAAGTAGACAACTTTGCTGTCTCATAAATAACAGAAATCCTGTCAAAAATGCAGAAACGTGACAAGCAAGCAATTTCTGGAAAACAATAAGAACATGTTCAGACCTTGATGAGACTGAGTTGCAACAATGCCAAATACACTGAAAGCTTATTTTTGAGAAAGCTACAGCCAGGTGAGTTATATCATGGATTGTAATAAAATCATGTGCCCAGCAGCATATCAAAAAACAATTATATAATTAACAGCTAAAATAAAATACAGCAAGGTCATTCACGATACTCTGCTTTTAACCATTAATTTTAGATTTAAGTTTTTAAAAGATACCAACAGAAATTGCCATGGTACCACTGGAATAATCTAAAACCTAAAATCATGTTGTGGTAATCATGGTAGCTTTCCATGAATAACATTTGGTCTCGCTAAGATTGAAGTTTCACTGGAGAAATGTGAGGTTCCCTTTCATTTAAACTTGATTTCTGTTTCGTTTGTGTATTTAATGGACATCCCTTTCTAGACACTGTGTCTTAACATTAAAAGATTTATAGGAGAAATTGAAGTTCCTTCAATTAAAACTTGATTTCTGTTTGGTTCATCTACTGTGTATCCCTTACTACATACACTGTCTTAACAATGAAGATTCATAGGAGAAAAGTGAGGTCCCTTTCATTGAAAAATTGTTTCTGGTTTGTAAATTGTTTTTGTTTTGTTCATGTATCTACTGCATATCCCTGCTTACACATGCTAACATTGAAGATTCATGGGAGAAAATTGAGGTCACTTTACTTTAGAACTTGTTTTTGTGTTGTTCATGCGTCTACTGGATATCCCTTACTATACACACTGTCTTTCGTTCGCTCAGTTTCAAACAGGATATATTTCCTTGAAATAGTTACAGGCAATGTTGAAAGCGTAACTGATGTGGCCTCATGATTTCTCCCTTGACATAATGACCATAATATCTCCAAAAAAGCTAAGGGTAATGAGTACTACAAAGTGTTATTCACATATTTTAGCCCGGGCATTATCAGATTGAAATCTTTGATTTGGCAAACAATTTCATCTGGGGTCTCAAACGTCATTAAATAATTCCTGAAACAATGTACACACAATAGGATTTATTTGCTTGAAATAGTTACAGGCAATGTTAAAAGCATAACTAATATGGCCTCAAATTTCTACTTTAATGTGAAGACCATAATATTTACAAGAAAACAAGGGTAATGAATACTAAAGTGGTATTCAAATATTTTAGCCCAGGCATTAGCAGATAGAAATCTTTGATTTGACAAATTTCTGAAACAAAGCATCAGTAATGAAACAAAAAAAAATTCAACTGGCGTTGTTGAAAGAGAATGTTGCTTAATATAATTAGTTTCTAATATGCTCCGAAACTAATATTCAAGATTTTAGGCCTTCCTTGTTGAAATTAAAAAAAATGGACATCTCTGCCAAAGAAAAAGAAAAATTAGTTTAGTGTATACCAGGGACAAAAGTAGGTCAATGGATTCAAAAGTATGCACAGTTACAATAGAAAAATGCTAAGGTAGAAATGAAAGTTGGGAACCAAATAAGCGAGTAAGCCTGAAACTAAATCAATGGCATAAATCCTGTATTATTGTCAAGTGTTCATTTCTATGCCTAAGGCTTCAAAAAGTGTTAGCAGAAAAATTGTTGAAATAATTACATTTAGGATGACACTTATCATTCTCGAAATACATAACAAATATTCAATGGAGATTAACAAAAGCTAAAGAACTAGACTTTGGTTTACTTAAACCACAACCTTATTTACACATTGCTAACAAAAAATGTAAAATTAAAAAGACTCAAACATACGTAAGTTCACGATAAGAATCTAATACACCAAATAGAATTGTCAGTTTACTTAAGATAGTCCCAATGATGTAATGCAGTATAATGCTTTGTAAGATAAGTCTCCAATCGGCCAATACATCCAGCCATCATGATTTTCTGGAACATAGAAGTACTATCAAGAAATAAAAACAAGATGAAAAACCATGAGCAGGTCAAACACCATATACGCTTCAATATTTGGCTTAGTATATATACATAAACCAAAACATATCTGTATACTAATGGTACACAATAAAACATAACCTGTAAATAACCTTTTCATAGTACTTTTATTATTTTATAAGATATCGAAGAAATGAACAAGACATATTCATAGAACCCTTTTCAAAGCACTTAATAAGAACTCTAAACATTACCATAGGCATACAGGAGTCCTGAGCATCCGTTACGTTTGACAACACCACAATATCAATGATATGAAGAAGCAGACAAAGAAGATTCAATAAAAATTATAAAAATAAATGAACTAGGATACCTTTTCTCACAGAAAGTAGTAGTTCTAATGCATACATCAGGCTTGATGCATTTCAGTGAAGATAATTTTCTGATTGTAAAATGTCATGACATGATCTTGGGTGGCAAGCCAGAGGTATGCAGTATGCCAACCAATTTTTTGCCAATAAACATAAAATAAACAACTCAGCATGATTGTAAACATGTAACTCAAGCCAAGGGGTTGAGCTGTAGCCTTCTTAACACACCTCCCTCAAACCAAACAACCAAATTTTCTTGGAAATCTAATTAGAGGATATGCTCCTATATATTCTTCACATCCAATAATCCTTGAGAGGGTCAATACTCAGATTTTAGATCACTGTAGATATTCATATGAACAAGCTTCTATCAAAACTAGCCAGTGAGAAACAGCAAGCCCAAAACACCTGTTTTTGATGCCTACAAGAAGGAATAGAATACATTACTTTTTTGGGGTTTCTTCTAGTGCTCATCAATTGAATTTTACAAAAGCATGTGTAGTTAATGTTACGAAATATTTGGTTCCAATATACAACGAACATGTAAAGGACTAATGCTTAGTCAGCTGTAAGAGGCAGTGTCATGCAACACCGGAATCTGGCTTTCCGAACTGTTGTCATCATCTCCCCCTGTGCTTCTTCCAGCATTCTAACCACTTCATTAAATGAAGGCCTCACATCAGGATTGGCATCCCAGCAGCGAGTCATGATATCTGACAACGCTGGGGGGCAATCTGGAGGGATAGTTGGCCTTACACCCCTGTTCACTACTGCAAATGCTGCTTGGACTGCTGTCATGTTCTGGAAGGGAAGCATGCCTGTTATGAGCTCCCATAAAACAATTCCAAAACTGTACACATCCACTTTGTAATTGTACGATCTATGTTGGATCATTTCCCTGCATCCAGTAACCAATGAAATCAATACAGATAGCATGTCACCAGTTCAGGGCAAAGTCCTCATAATCTTGCGCAAAATGAATCCCAATTACAGTGTTCAGAATCCCAGTTACACATGCTTCCATGAAGATTTAGGAATCCTTGACCAAAAGGGATGATCAATCAATAAACAGTCTCCACCATTCTAAAGCAATATCATTGAGAAAGAGTAAAGCAAAACAAATTGCAATAATGGAACAATAATACAGATCTCTTCATCAAAACCCAAAATATGCAGATCATTGTAACTTGAAAGCCAAATCCCTAAGAGAATAACATAGCAAGAGAAAATTTGATCACTTTTATTATTAAGATTGAGTGAACTATTCCTAGTTCTGAATTAAAAGATTAACCATTCGCTACATGCAGTTTCAATTTAGAGTCTCCTTAAGCATTAAGGATTTTAATAGCACACATCTTATTAAGTTATGAGCATAATTTGCCACTTAGCTTGTGTCATATTTTTTATTAAATTTACACCATATGATAATTAATTGCTCGGTGAGCAAATGGCATAGAAAATTTCACATCTGACAAAAAAAAAAATTGTGATCTCTATCTGCCATTAGCTACTTAACAAGCATTAATATCCTAAAAATATTCAGAAGAGCACTAACCGGTTTCCTATCCCAGTCTTATCTTGTATTTAATGCAACAGTTTCTGTAGAGAAACCCATACATTAAAACTTAAATCACACACCAATGTGAAATCAATTACATATCAAAGCCTGACAATTACCCATACTTAAGATTGCATGAATATATACTTCGGTTCAATATTGAATACAAATTTTTAACCCAACTTCAATTATTAGCTATATAACAAAGTTTCTCACAATTCCCACACTTCATATACTGGTTTGTTATTGTATATCTAATTATTACCATGACACTCTGGCCTACTACAAAATTACCCATTGGCCATAAATAATGCCATGCTATCCTGACAAGAATGCCACACAACTACGTATCAAAAGTATGCCACACAAGTATCGATCTGTCAACCCTCTCTGACCAGAAAAGTCGGATAAACATTATCGATGGTTGTGGCTTTGCACTGACAAATTCTCAGGCTTCAAAAACTCATATGACATGATTGGAACTTGGGGCATGTTTCAGATTTTATACCTTAAATAAATACAAAATTCATAGCTTCATAATATCAATCTGATTATTTGAATCCAGTGAAACAAACAGCACACATGCTCTTCTGTAACATAGTTTTAGCCATTTGAATAAAAAATTCATTGGAAGGAAAAGTTTATATCCTTGATCTAAATAACAAATTTATGTCAAAAACAGGTTAAAATTCATATTGCCTAATTTGGCCATTTAATTCCTAGAAAGCACTGATAAATATAGGTTGTTCAGGCATTTTAATCAATGAAAATTCATGTGGATTTTGAAGATCTAAACAGAAGGACAACACAAGCATCATTTGGACAAGTAGTTTGATGGGACAGAAAGTTGAGGACAGGCATTTACTCTGGTGATGATTTTTAAGATATAAGAAAAGAAATGGCAAAAAATGGATGAGAAAAGCAGGACACCATGAAGCTTACGGTGCCATCCAGCGATATGTTCCAGTTTCTGGAGTCATGCCCTCCGTCTGCACTTCGATTCTAGCCACCCCAAAATCTGCAATCTTAATAGACTTATCTGTGGCTATAAGAAGATTGTCAGACTTTAGATCCCTGTGAATAAAGCCAAGACTCTGGAGATACTCCATCCCCCTCGCCACATCTAACGCCTGCTTCAGTGCTATCTTGAGAGGTACAGCTCGGTTCTGTCTCCTTGCCAAAAACTGTCGTACAGAGCCCCCCTTGGCATATTCTGTCACAATACACCAAACCATGGGCTTCCTACACGCCCCTATGAATCTCACCACATTCTGATGCCTCAAGGTGGCAAGCATCTTGACTTCTTGGGTGAATTGCTGTTCCAAGACTTGGGCTTTCTCCATATTGTTCTCTGGCCTCTCAAGAATCTTGACTGCAACATCCTCCCCATTGTAGGTGCCCCTGTAAAGCTTCCCAAATGCTCCCTGTGCAAAGGCAGGGCCCATGTTGAGCTTTCTCAAATCAATAGTCCATTCATCATATTCCGCAAGGCCCTCAGTGGGATACCTGTCATCCATGAGGGCCTGCGCAAGGGCATCTTCTCCCAGCGTGTGTGAGGTTACGTTGGGATGGGCTACACTGTGTCCGTGATGGGTTCTGGTCCTTGTCCTCAAATCAGGGTGCATCAATATTGTTGTCCTGGAATTGTTTGAACCCACACTGCTATCTATAATGGACATGGACACAGAACCCCCTCCATTACTCGTCTGCAAACTCCCAACACTCTCCACAGACATGTCCGATGCTTCCCCCAGCCTATGATAATCCGTAAACTCATATTCCATTGTTCGATATTGTGCTCCTTCTATCATTCTCAAATACTTAATCTGTCCCCAGTTGATCCCCTGTGATTTCCACCTCAAAAACCTACAAAGCAGATGCCTAATAAATCACATTTTATCACCATGGCAATACAAAAAGCCACGGCTTTCTTCCTCTGGGCATGGATAAGGCATTCCTAAAACAAAATCTACCGAAACTGAATCAAACCTTGCTCCAAAAAAGCGTGGATTGAAGGGGCAAAAACAGCAGATCCAGAAACCCAAATGAAAGTGGTGTTCCAAGGTTGCAGCTTTCACATCAAAAGACTTGCTCCTCACTTCTCCACGACCACGACCACCCCCTCAGGACCAATCCACCCATTCTGCTCCTGCATTCCATCTTCATTTCATTTACTGTTTGATTTCCTTTCCTTTCATTTCATTTCATTTCATTTTGGTTGAATGCCGTTGTAATTAACATTCTCATTCGTTGATATTTATTTTGCCCAACGCAACAACGGGGAAGCAACATGCCGGATCCCCAAATCTATATATTAATATTTGTATTATCATAAACTCAGATATCAGGCCTAAAACTTAAACTTTTAGCTTATGCAAATTCAATTGTTGAAAATTATTTTGGTGCCATCTTTCAAAGCATATTCACTTTCCATGTGTGTCCAAACACTCTCTGGGCCCCACACGCCCTTAAAACCACAATTGCTCCTTAGAAAAGTCGTCTTCTTGTTTTTTTATACTTCTTTCCACTTCTTTTCTACTCCACCCTTTATTACAATGCTCTCGTTTTCATTCGCCAATTAGTTTTTTTTTATTAGTGTAGCCAACTACAATCTTTGTTCAACACAAGCCTACATTTATTCACAAGGCTTCTTTAATATCTTATGACCAAAACTCTAAATTAGTCTCATAAAGAGGTTTGAGATTGAGGAGAATATGTTGAAATAATTGACATAGATTAGGATTTAATTAATAATTGATCCCATGTTAATGTTAGAAATATGGAAATTGAAATGTAGAAGTGGATTGATAGTCATAAATTAATGAATAGTTGAATTTGATTTTTTCTAGGTGTTGGGATTTGATCCATTTATGATTTAGTTCACCTAACAAAATTGTATCTAGCATTGGCAATTATGTCTAGAGCTATTGTTGATTGTCGAATCATTTTCACTACTAAGTGTACCTACGTCTAGAAAATGAAGGTGCTAAGAAGCACCTACCGCATTATGTATAGAGGAAAGTATATAGTTTCCTTGATGACAAACAAGCCCCTAGGTTGATTCAACAAGATTGAAATATAGAATGTTGGATGTTGATATCTTGAGTAAATTAAGTAAAATGTCAATTGATTCTTTCATGTGATAGATGATTCTCTTTATTTGATATTCAATATTGAAAGTTTATGAGGTTGATGTAATTAGATACACAACCTTAGACATATAATTTGACACATTTTGGCTCACACTAATGTGTAACAACTAGATATCCCAAGATTTAAAGGGTTTAATATCTAATGATCAAAATCTAAATTAATATCAAAATTAGAGGTTTGAGATTGATTTAGTTGAGTAAGATTGAGACAAAAATGTGTTAAAATAATTGAAACGGATTGGGATTTATTTAATGATTGATCTAATTTTAATGATGATTATTGTGATATTATAATAGAAATTTGGAAATTGAAATGTAGAAGTTGATTGATAGTCTTAAATTAATGAATAAGAATTTGATTTTCCTATGTGTTGGGACTTGATCCACTCATTATTTAGTTCACCTAACACAATTGTATCTAACATGGGCAATTATGTCTAGAGCTATTGTTGATTATCGACTCATTTTCACCACTAAGTGTACCTACATCTAGAAAATGGAGGTGCTAAGAAGCACCTACCATGTTATGTATGGAGGAAAGTATATAGCTTCCTTGATGACAAACAAGCCCCTAGGTTGATTCAACAAGATTGAAATATAGAATGTTGGATGTTGATATCTTGAGTAAATTAAGTAAAATGTCAATTGATTCATTCATGTGATAGATGATTCTCTTTATTTGATATTCAATATTGAAAGTGTGTGAGGTTGATGTCATTAAATACACAACCTTAGACATATAATTTGACACATTTTGGCTCACACTAATGTGTAATGACTAGATATCCCAAGATTCAAAGGGTTTAATATCTAATTATCAAAATCTAAATTAATATCAAAATTAGAGGTTTGAGATTGATTTAGTTGAGTAAGATTGAGACAAAAATGTGTTAAAATAATTGAAACGGAATGGGATTTAATTAATAATTGATCTAATTTTAATGATGATTATTGTGATATTATAATAGAAATATGGAAATTGAAATTTAGAAGTTGATTGATAGTCATAAATTAATGAATAAGTGAATTTGATTTTCTTATGTGTTGGGACTTGATCCACTCGTTATTTAGTTCACCTAACACAATTGTATCTAACACAGGCAATTATGTCTAGAGCTATTGTTGATTGTCAAATCATTTTCACCACTAAGTGTACCTACATCTAAAAAATGGTGGTGCTTAGAAGCACCTATGGGACCATGGCATATATAGATGGAAGTATATAACTTATTTGATGGCAGTCAAGCCCCCAGGTTGATTCAACAAGATTGAAATATAGAGATATGAATGTTGATGTCTTTACTAAATTAAGTTTAATGCCAATTGATTCTTTCATGTGATGGATGGTTCTCTTTATGAGATAATCAATAATAGAAGTGTTTGAGGTTGATGTCATAAAATACACAACCTTAGACATGCAATTTACAATATTTTATCTCATACACTAATGTGTAATTACTATATCCCAATATTCAAAGGGTTAAATATCTAGTGATCAAACTCTAAACTAATATCAGAGTTATAGGTTTGAGATTGATTTAGTTGAGTAAGATTGAGACAAAAGTATGTTGAAATAATTGAAATAGATTGGGATTTATTTAATAGTTGATCTAATATTAATGTTGATTATTGTGATATTATAATAGAAATATAGAAATTAAAATATAAAAGTGGATTGATAGTCATAAACTAATGAATAGTTGAATTTGATTTTTCTAGGTGTTGAGACTTGATCCACTCATGATTTAGTTCACCTAACATAAACGTATCTAACATGTATAATCATTTCTAGAGTTGTTGATTGTCAAATTATTTTCACCACTACGTGTACCTACATCTAAAAAATGGTGGTCCTAAGAAGCACCTATGGGACCATGTTATGTATAGATGAAACTATATAACTTCGTTGATGGCAGTAGTGCCCTTAGGTTGATTCAACAAGATTGAAATATAGAGATTTGGATGTTGATATCTTGAGTAGATTAAGTCTAATGCCAATTGATTCTTTCATGTGATGGATGATTCTTTTATGTGATAATCAATAATAAAAGTGTTTGAGGTTGATGTCTTTAAATACACAACCTTAGACATACAATTTGAAACATTTTTTTTCACACATTAATGTGCAATGACTATATCCCAAGAGTCCAAGGGTTTAATAACTAATGAGAAAATTCTAAATTAATATTAGAATTATAGGTTTGAGATTGATTTAGTTGAGTAATTGAGACAAAAATGTGTTGAAATAATTTAAATGGATTGGGATTTACTTAATAATTGATCTAATGTTAATGTTGATTATTGTAATATTATAATAGTGTAGTGTAGAAAAATGTACTCCTTTACATTTTCACACTTTGTTTGGGCCCCTCAATTAAATTGGACTTAATTATGCCTTAATAAGCCCCATTTTACATCTACAAGCCTAATAAATTACATTTTTCAAAGGGGAAACTCGACTACAATTAATGCCAATACATAACACTTTACCTTAAGTCGTGTGTTCTAGGAATAGGGACCTTGGAGCCATTCACCCATGGGCAAATGGGTCCACCCTAGGCCTTTGAACCTAAATTTAAATTATGTTTTTGGCAGTATTTTAATGTCCCTAAATTCAAATTTTCATGTCAGTGTAGCATGCCCCTTGTTCTACACGGTAATTTTCCTATGTTTTACCACAAGTGAATTTAATCTAATGGCTAAACACAACAATAAAAAAAAAAAATTCAAAACAAGATAAAATGCACACATGATAGCAACAAAATATCTTTCTCATTTCATTCAATGAATTGTACAATATTTTCAAAGAAATTATTTCATAATCCAAATACAAAATACATTTTCCATCTTTCAAAGAAATAGATACAAGTTACATACATAGCTCATATGAGCTCCATTGGCACTAGAAATACAAATGATCCAGGAAATCCCCTTTCAAATCTTGGCTTGTCGACTGAGAGGAGAAGCATCACTCAAGTGCTTTTCCACCATCCATGAACTAACTGTGGTCCCCCACACATCTACTACATATGGTAAGATGGCCCTACCCTTCGACGAAGAGCTTTAGTCTGGATACCACAAAATACTAGCCTATCCTGAGCTAGTGTTGTATTTCGCATAGCTAAAGCTTTACCATACAACTCATCTATGTTCTATGTGTATGACAATCTCGGACTAGCATGGAAAAAGGCAACACAATGAACTGACAATGTAACCAGTGGCGAATTACACCACTTTGGCCAAAGTATTCATCACCTAGTACTTCAAGTGGATGTCACATGCTCACCCACCATTCTAGCTTGATTTGTTAAGATCAATCATATTCTATGCATAGACAATTCCCTCCATTGGATAATCTACAACCCCGGGAACAACCTATATACACTACGTTCACTAAGACTCTTCTAATAGGTTTAACATGTGTTTCAATATCCTACCAAATAAAACTAGTTTTAAGCTATAAAGACCCCACTCTATTGAGTACTTTCTACTATATATATCTATGTATTCAATCACTCCTTATTATGGAGTATGTACAAGCACTTCAAATAATTTAGAGAATTCCAATCTATAACAACAAATGACTTTCAATTCATAAATATTGAAAAAAATATTTCCCTAAAAACTTATTACTTTCCCATACAACATACAAGCGAAATATAATCAATTCAAAATCATATAATTATAAAAGAGTAAGATTCAGCATGTCTGTAAGAATAAAGCTCCAATTGATCTAGCTGGTTTCCAATCCTAGCCTCCTCAAATCAGCTTGCAACTTGGCAAAAAAAACCTACTACACTTCCCAAACTCCCTAACAAATTCTCACAATAAATCTCTTGCAATTCACTCTTAAACTCTCTCACAAAACTCAAGAAAACATAGCAGCTCTCAGAAAAATAATAGCATAGTGCAAATTATGCATCCCTTTGAAGTAAATAATGCCTCTATATTGATGTAGAATAGGGTGGAGGTTATCAACTCAATCTCAAATGAACAAACTTTGCAACTTTGAAACCCTAACTTGGTGGTTTTCTCACAAATCCTCTATTTCTCCTAGTAGTACTTGAAACAAGGTTTTTCCCACAAAACTTTCAGAGCAGACCCAATACCAAAAATGTGAACACCATTTCTGATACCCTTTATGCCACTTGAAAACATATCAAAATTGTAGATATAGTTTTTTTGAAACAACACCCTCAAATTTGGATTGGTACGCTCCAATTAGGCCTAATTAGGCTTGTTTTACAAAGCAACTTTGGGGTTTACAATCTCCAAACCTCAAATTTTCATTCCACAACCTTTAACATGTCACATGGGGTCTGTAAATAAAATTCCCATCCACTAGAACACTCACCAAATTATGTATCCACAAAACCCTATGTCTACCTAATCGCTTAAGCCTAATACATGGTGATATTAGGCTAGGACTGCATCAAACTTGGACCTAACTCCATCCCCTGCTCCTGGAAACACCAAAAACATTAAAATCACCCTATCTACTTCCATTCCAACTATTATCATATTTTTCCACCGGTGGAATGGGCCCTAATTCATGTTTCTTCAATCAAACCCTCAAGAACTAGGGTTTTCTAGCAGTTCATAGTAAATTGATTATAACTCCCTCCAATCCTTATTAAAATAGATCAAATCAAAAATAAATGATATTTAATTCACTCCTTCATCAATTCCAATACAATTTAGATCATTTGTAGGCCGTACCAACTTCTGTAGCAGCAAAAACATAGAGGAAAACGCAGAAAATAGAGTATGCTTTATTGTTTGATCTCCAAAAACTTCTCCAGAAGATTGCCTCAAACATCCCAAGGCATATTTAAACACTTACAAGGCAAAACCAATGGTTCCAAACTATTTTTCAAATATCTAACCATTCAACTTCCCATACACACCAAAAATGCAAAGTTGCTTATGTAATTTTTGCAACTTATTACAAAATTGTCATCTTTTTACAAAATTGACCCCACATGACCAATAACATGAAACATGGTCTTGATGGACCTTATTACAAAAAAAATTAACTCAACATCACAAAAACTAACATTTTGACCCCTATTTACAAAAATGCCCAAGTGCCCCTGCACCATACTCTCGGGGAAAAACAAATCTCAAGTTCCACTTGAGAGCAGATCTTGAACTATTGCACCATGCTTTTCGATGTCTTCCTCTATCATCCAAGTGGCATCCTCCATAGGAAGTCCTTTCCACTTCACCAAATACTGATAGTATACTTTTTGCCTTGTTCTTTTGGCTTCTTTAGTATCCAAGATGCACTCAAGCTTCAATGGTTGACTTGGTGAAAAATATTTGATCCAATCTTCATCTAGAACCTTTGATGTACCTGCATGTGTACCTACTATCACAACCCCTTTAAAAGGGTATAGGTCAAAAACATTAAAAATTGGAGAGATAGCAACTCCAAGAGGGAGTTCTATCTCATAGGCATTTGTTCCAAATTTATGGACCACCCTACATGGCCCTATCTTCTTCATCTGCAGCTTTGAATACTTCCCTTTAGGTATCCTTTCCTTCCTCAAATGAGCTAAGACCAAGTCCCCCACTTTGAAATGAACCTCTCTCCTTTTCAAATATGCATGTTGTTTATATTTATCAACACTCTTTTGAAGGTTCTCTCTAACTTGTTGATGTATTTCTTTCATGGAAACTAAAAACTCTTCTCCTTCAGCACTCCTCTCCATTCCACTCAAATCTTTGAGTTCAAACACCCCTCTAGGCTGCAATCCATACACAATCTCAAATGGGCTTTTACCAACACTCCTGTTCACAGAGTCATTATATGCAAACTCAGCTAGGGGTAAGATCAAATCCCATTGTGTTGAGTATTATTTTGTCAAGCATCTAAGGAGATTTCCAAGGCTTCTATTGACTACTTTAGTATGCCCATTTGTTTAGGGATGATAGGCAGAGCTAAAAGTCAAGTTTGTGCCTAGCTTCTTCCAAAGGGTTTTCCAAAAGTGACCCACAAATATTATTGTCCCTGCCTGAAATAATGGTTAATGGCAATCCATGGATCCTGACCACCTCCTTGAAAAACAACCCTGCAATGTATGAGGCATCATTTGTACTTTTGCATGGTATAAAATGTGTCATTTTGCTAAACTGGTCTACTACAACAAACACTAAATCAAAGCCTCTTTGAGTTTTGGGAAGTCCTAACACAAAATCCATGTTGATGGACTCCCATGGCCGATTTGGGATTGGAAATGGTTGATAGAGACCTTCATTTGTACTACAACCCTTGGCCCTTTGACAAAAAACACACTTTTCAACAAATTTTCTGACATCAATTTGCATCTTTGGCCAATAGTAATGCCTTCTTACCTATTCTAAAGTTTTATCCACACCAAAGTGACCTGGTAAGTTGCCACTATGATTCTCCTTAATCAAATTGTCTCTCATAGAGCATTTCATAATACAAAGTTGAGCACCCTTAAATAGTAAACCTTCTTGAATCAAGAAATCATAATTGTCTTCATGAAAAGTGCCATTGAATTGACTACAAGAAGCATAAATTTCCTTGAAATCATCATCCTCTACATACATACCTTTCAAAGCATCAATTCCCACACTTTGTAACTGCACTTCTTGAACCAACAATGTTCTTTTGCTCAAAGCATCCACCACCTTGTTTGACTGCCCCTTTTTGTGTTTGATGGTAAAGGTGAAGCTTTGTAGGTACTCCACCCACTTCACATGCCTATGGTTGAGTTTGTCTTGGCTGTTAAGGAAATGCAAAGCATGATTGTCAGTAAAAACAATGAATTCTTTAAGAAGGAGATAGTGTCTCCACTTCTTCAATGATTGTACCATAGCATATAAATATTGAAAACTTTTTTTTTCCTCATCAAACCATACAAATTTCTTTCTTTTATCCCCTTTTATTGTGTCAATGATTGGAGAGCATATATGACTGAAATTCTTCACAAATTTTATGTAAAAACTGGCTAGGCTGCGGAAACTTCTTACCTCACTTACTGATGTTGGAGTTGGCCAGTTGAGAATTGCTTCCATCTTGTTGGGATCCATCTTTAAAGAACCTTTTGAGATCACAAAGCCAAGATAGACCAATTCCTCCTTCATGAATTCACACTTCTTCAAATTTATCATCAGCTTTTCTTCATTCAACCTTTTCAAAACCAAGTCTAAATGCTACAAGTGTTCCTCTTTAGTCTTACTAAAAATAAGAATATCATCCAAATAGACAACCACAAACTTACCTATGAAGGGTTTCAAAACTTCATTCATTAATCTCATAAAAGTGCTTGGTGCATTTGAAAGCCCAAATGGCATGACAAGCCATTCATATAACCCCTCATTTGTTTTGAAGGCATTTTTCCACTCATCCCCCTCTCTAATTCTGATTTGGTGGTAGCCACTTTTGAGGTCAATCTTAGAAAAATAGCAAGCCCCTCCTAAAAAATCCATCAAATCTTCCATTCTTGGTATGGGGAACCTATACCTTATGGTTATCTTGTTAATTGCCCTTGATTCGGTGCACATTCTCCAATCTCCTCCCTTCTTTGGTGCCAAAACAGTAGGAACAACACATGGGCTAAGACTCTCCCTTATTAGGCCTTTGTCAAGCAACTCTTGGATTTGCTTCCTAATCTCTTTATTCTATTTTGGAGTCATTTTATATGCAGCTTTGTTAGGTAGGTTTGCCCCTGGTATGAAGTCTATATGGTGGCTCACATCTCTTATTGGTGGTAAAGAGCTAGGAAGTTCATCTACCACAATGTCTTTGTATTTGTTCAACAATCCTTGAACCTCTTTAGGCACATCATCAACCTTTGTTGTTTTGATGATAAATTTTGGTTTGATTACAATGGCATAACCTTGTCCACCCTTTTCCTTCATATTTTTCAAAAACACTTTTTCCCCAACCACCATTACACTAGACCCTACTTGTGTGCCTAGACCTTCATCTTGCAATGGTGTAAGGGTGAATGAGATCCCATCCTTTTCTATCACATAGGTGTTCTTTTTCCCATCACGTTTAGCCTTCCTATCATACTGCCAGGGTCTCCCTAAAAGAAAATGACAAACATCCATGGGGATGATGTCACACAATATTTTGTCTTTGTACCCTCTGTTAAATTCCACCCAAGTTTGCTCATTAACTAGGACATGTTGTCCCTTGTTCAACTAGGAGACCTTGTAAGAGTGGGATGTGGGATCCTTTTCATTTTCAACTTTTCTACCATCTCAAGAGAAACTAAGTTATATGTGGAACCCGAATCAACAACAACTTTACAAACCTTACCTTGAGATTTGTGGATGGTTCTAAAGAGAGGTTTTCTTTGTGGAGGCTCTTTCACCATAAGCACTTTGATTAATGTTCTCGTCATCATCAGATATTCTCCAATTTCTGGAGCAACATGCTATGATGGAGAGTTTACACTCTCATTGTCTTCTTCTTGCACTAATTGAGTTATCCTTTCTCCTCCATGTGAAGTAGAAGGTTGCTTATCCAGACATTTCCAAACTTGATGACCAATCTTGTTACACTGATAACACCTTCCTATGAATGCATTTGATCCTCTTCCTTGACCACCAAATCTACCTCTACTATTTGATCTCCTACCTCTAAAACTGCCTCTTGATTCTGAGCTCTATTCTTGATGACTTGTCTCTCCTTATGGTTTTTGAGATTTTCCTCTTCCTCCAAACGTTCCTCTACCCCTGAAGCTTCTTCCTCAACCTCTATTTTTTTTCTCATGCCTTCTCTTTATCTTTTCTTTTGCCTTGACTGTCAATTGAAAGCATTCTTCCACCATTCTAGGGGTGGTAAGACTTAACTCATCTTGTATATTGAATCTCAACCCATTTAGGTACCTTGTTATTTTATCCACCTCATCCTCAACATGACTAGCTCTTATACTTAGCTTGTGAAACTCCTTTGTATAAGCCATGACATCCATCTCCTTTTGTTTGAGGTTTTGTAACCTCCTAAATATTTGAATTGCATAATCACTGGGTAGAAATTGGCTCTTGATTTTAGCCACCATTCTATCCCATGAATTGATTTTTGACTTTCCCTTCTTCACCCTCTCTTCCTGCACATAATTCCACCAAGTTAAGATAGGGCCTTTTAATTTTGTTTTAGCAAATTTCACCTTTTGGTCTTCTTCTACCTCTTCATACTCATTTGAAATAGTTATCAAGTGCATCAATCCAACCTAGCACCTCTTCATTATCCATCTTCCCACCATACATGGGTAAGTCCATCTTCACCTTAGGAGTGTCTCCTTTGAAAACCTTCAACAATTTAGCCATTCTCAATTCATTAGGGTCCAACTCATCATCACCTTGGACTCCTTGAGGGTTTTCATTCTCACCCTCTTCCTCTTCCTCTTGGTCGCTTTGGTCTTTGGTGACCACACCTCTCCTTTGGTTTGATTCAAGTGTTGCAAGTCTAGATAGGACAACTTCTTGAGACTCTTTTACCTATCTCAACTCCTTGGCATTCTTTTCCTTTAACTCTCTCACTTCTCTAGCAGTTGGATTAGTTTTATGAGACATCTTTACTTCTTTCAAACTTCAACATTTTCCACCTATTGACCAAAACCTATGCTCTGATACCAATTTGATGCAGATAAGGGTGGAGGTTATCAACTCAATCTCAAATGAATAAACTTTGCAACTTTGAAACCCTAACTTGGTGGTTTTCTCACAAATCCTCTATTTCTCCTAGTAGTACTTGAAATGGGGTTTTTCCCATAAAAATTTCAGAACAGACCCAATACCCAAAATGTGAACACCATTCTTGATACCCTTTATGCCACTTGAAAATATATCAAAATTGTAGATATGGTTGTTTTGTAACAACATCCTCAAATTTGGACTGCTACGCTCCAATTAGGTCTAATTAGGCTTGTTTTACAAAGCAACTTTGGGGTTTACAATCTCAAAACCTCAATTTTTCATTCCATAGCCTTGAACATGTCACATGGGGTCTGTAAATATGATTCCCATCCACTGGAACACTCACCAAATCATTTATCCACAAAACCCTATGTCTACCTAATCACCTAAGCCTAATACATGGTGATATTAGGCTAGGGTTGCATCAAACTTGGCCCTGACTCCATCCCTTGCTCCTGCAAACACCAAAAACATTAAAATCACCCTATCTACTTCCATTCCATTGATTATCAAAACTTTCCACCAGTGGAATGGGCCCTAATTCATGTTTCTTCGATCAAACCCTCAAGAACTAGGGTTTCCTGGCAGTTTACAATAAATTGATTCTAACTCCCTCCAATCCTTATGAAAATAGATAAAATCAAAACTAAATGATATTTAATTCACTCCTTCATCAATTCCAATACAATTTAGATCATTTGTAGGTCATACCAACTTCTATAGTAGTAAAAACACAAAGGAAAACACATAAAATAGAGTATGCTTTATTGTTTGATCTCCAAAAAATTCTCCAGAAGATTGCCTCAAACATCCCAAGGCATATTTAAACACTTACAAGCCAAAACCAATGGTTCCAAACTATTTTTCAAATATCTAACCGTTCAACTTCCCATACACACCAAAAATGCAAAGTTGTTTATGCAACTTATTACAAAATTGTCATCTTTTTACAAAATTTACCCCACATGACCAAAAACATGAAACATGGTCTTGATGGACCTTATTACAAACAAAATTGACTCAACATCACAAAAACTAACATTTTGACCCCTATTTACAAAAATACCCAGTGCCCCTGCACCATATATATACACAAAAATCAACATCTATAGGCTAGAAACATGGTAAATAAATCGACACTTCCTAACTTGTGTGATTCGACTTAGCAAGGTAAAAAAAGGTGGTAGATTTTAAACATTATACTCAGGAAAATAGAACAGCAGGTCGTTTCATTCAAAGACAACAAGAATGCATTTCAGATATGCAAGGTAAATGATCAAACAAGTCGACTCTATTAATGTCAGCATCTACTTAACTTATTCTCCCATTTACTTTGGTTTCCATCACTGGACAGAGCTCACAAAATATACTTCTAATGCAATTTAGTTATTCATAATTTGGCGCCACATAAACCTCTTACGTGCTTTTGGTGTTTTACAAATTTATGGTTGAGTCAAAGCTTTTAAATGCTTTACAAATAGCTTTCAATACTATTGACCAAGTCTTATATCTTTTCCATGTGCCTTCCTTTATATTTTGTTTCATTTGCAAGCATGGTATATCTTAATAAATGTTAATAGCGCTGCATAAATGTGTGTTTCATTGATGCACCATTCATTATATAAAATGTGCGCTTCATACTATGTTTTACATAGTATGCGCTTGACATATAATAATATCAATGCTTTATATATATAAACAATGCTTTATCCAAACATTAGAGTATATCAATAACAATATAAATAAATATATATATGCATTGTATATATTCCACTACACACACACACATATATATATAACTTAACATGTTATTATATATATCGTAAGGGGGGAACGAAGCATACGAAAAAAATTGAAATGAATAAAAAAAAAGCTTAATTCAAAACAAGATTAACATCCCATACCCATTACTCATGAAATGAACAATATAAAAATAGTGAATTTAATAAATTATATTGTACCCATCTGTTGTCAAAGTATATTTGTATCGATGTTGAATGTTGAATTGTTACTGTATACCTTGGAATTTTATCGTATTTTAATGTGCAAAATATCTTGAAAATGCAAATGATAAAAAACTAAGAACACTTCAATGATTAGCCTAAAGAGTGATAAAACAAGGAAAATAGACGAAATAAAATGCAAATCGATTATACCTTCCTTGTTGTTGAAGACTCCTCGGTTGGCCCTTGATTTAGATGAATTTGTATGCTCCTTAGATGGCTTTTGATGTTATTAGATGCAAGACTGATAATGCAAGATGATCAAAGTGGATGGCTAAATGATAGTGAATGCTTGAGAATGCAAATTGACAGCATAAGGTTGCTCAAAATGAAAGTGTTGAAAATGCCCTTGAGGAGGGGGTATTTATAGAAGAATTTGAATTCTCTAGAGAATTCGACGATTGAGATTCATCCAACAAGGTCAAGATGAAGGGCTATGGTGGGTTGAGAACTCACAAGCTCTCTCATTTTGACATGTGGATGGTGAAGTGGCTAAGAGGAGATGAGGTGTAAGTAAGGTGGCCAAAAGGTACATGAGGTGGAGGAAGGACAAGTACCTTCCAAGTACCTTGGGGAGTGAGAAGATTTCCTCAAAAAGAATTTCTTGTCCCCAAGTGAGAGTGAAAGGGACATTTGAGAAATTTTGGAATTCCTCAAAAATCTCCATGGGAAAAGGAGAGGTGGTTGGAGAAATAAATGTGAATTAAAAATTCACATTCTTAGGAGAGTCTAAAGGATAAAAGGTGAGCTCCAAAAAGGTGGGACTTGGTCACATGTGGATGATGTGACAAGTCCAAGGTTCTAGAAGCCTTGGAAAGACAAAATGTGAATTAAAAATTCACAAGGAGAGGAGAGAGACATAGGATGAATAAATGAGAATTAAAAATTCTCATGGGAAAGAGGGTCAATGCTTAGAAAGGTAAAATGGAAAGGTTGACTAAAAAGTGGTTCTAAAAGTGGTTAATGACCTTGGTTAAGGTTGTGCAAATATCTGATTAGAATAATTAATGGAAGATTAGAGGCAAGTGGCAAATGTAGGAGGATGTGACATTAATCATTGATTAAGAGAATGTACACCCTAAATATGAATTAATTAAATTAATTCATATTAGAGATGGATTATAGAGGATGTGACAAGGAGGGAGAAAAGAAGAATTTTAAATTGATTTTTAATTCAAAAGATTAGGATGACTAAATTAAATAAATTGGTGTATTTATTTAATTTAGAGAAGATAAAGGCACCAGATAAAGTGTTTAATTATTAAATTAAATACTTTAAGAGTCCTATGTGGGAAGTGTAATATTAATTAAATTAATTAATATTGACAGAAAAGAGGTAAATTTGATCATATGAGAGTGATCAAATTTGGGTGTCTACATTTTGCCCCTCTTCGAAATATTGTTAAAATAATAATGTTTCGAAGAAAAATAAAATGTCGGGGATGAGGAAAGTGACAGGGATTGATGCCCTAGCCTGAAAGAGGTTGAATGAGCTATCCAAGAGGAAGAGAAAAGAAGAGGGATGCCCCAGTGCCTGCCTCAAATGGATGGAAGAAAATGATAGGCTATGCCCCCTCGAGAGGGCGGTTGGGGAAGGAACAGGGGGCCCTAGACGACTTCTCGATAGAATGAAATGGAGGAGACCGTTGGATAGAAGGCGAAAAACTAAGCGACTTTGACTTTTGAATGGAGTTGATTGGACGTACGGTTTGCAAATGGTGGCTCCGGGAAAGAAGGGGATTAATTGGAAGAAGAAAAAAAAGGTAAATAAAAGGTAAAAAATACTTTTTATTTGAAAAGGGGGAAAAGAGGGGTTAAAAGGTAATTTGAAGAATTACCTTGCTTCATTGTTACTGTAGCAAGTGTGGAAAGGGTGAAGAAGAGGGAGAGGAGACGGAGCAACAATGCCACGGGATTATGACACGGAGATCATTCACCGAGCAGATGACCTGCGGAGACGCTGGACCCACTTAGCGGTGCCCCGCAAGGTGAGTACGAAAACCCATGCTATGTATTTTAAATATTTAATCATGTTTTTTTAAAATAGGTAAAAAAAGTACCATATGGGTTTGGTGGGCGAGGGGGAATAGAAAAATGGGTAGGTTGAGGAATTTGAAAAAAAAAACGAGGGAAAAGAATTTTTTGGGAAACGGCCGCGCCCGGCGGATGAGCATAGGCCGGCTAGACGAGCTGCCCCGCCGCTGCGACACCCGGGGCAGCCGCATCGCGGACCACATCCTTGGCAGCGGCGGTGAGGTGGACACGAGTCGCGGAAGGCATGGCGAACCGAGACACGCCGAGAGTGCCGGAGCCCCAGAGGGGGCGGAGTCGCCGCAAAAAGAAAAAAGGGGGGAGAGGTATAAGGCGGTGGAGGTTAAAAAAGAAGAGATCGCCCCGATGGGGGCAAGATGAGGAGAAAGAAAGAATAAAAGTAAAGATGTCTCGGGGCTGGGAAGATTGTGTACTGATAATTGGTTGATGTGGATGCAAGGTTTGGGACGAATACAGACACATGAGCGATGGTCGGAGGTACTGACAGCAACCATAGCAATGATGACGGGCGTGGATCATGCGGCCTTAGATCATGCGAGGTTATTACACTTTTTAGAGGTGTCAGTGATGAGGGCACATAGAGCAATGCTGACGGCCTTGATAGAAAGATGGAGTTCAGAGACATCGACATTTTGTCTGCCGACGGGGGAGATGACGGTGACACTCGAGGATGTATGGCGCATCTTGAAGCTGCTGATAGCGGGGATATTGCTGAGTGATGTGGTGTCGAGTGGGGCCGAGTTGCGGCAGACTATGACAGCTTTATTTGGATATGTTGTCTTGCCTCTTCAAGGTCCGCAATTAGGCCTAGATAGATGCCTGACAGTGGGAGTACCACCGTTGCCTTTATTCTTAGCGGGGTTGATCAGTGGGATATTACTGCCAGATCGTAGCAGGCGATATTGCAGTCTGAGGTTTATGGAGGCAATTCGACATATTGTTGAGTGGCGTGAGGGATAGATTGTGTGGGGTGTTTGTGTCCTAGCCCAGTTGTATAGAGATATGCATCTAATTTGTTAGTGGGAGGCAGTGAGTTTGACACACATGACCCTACTACAGGTGTGGGCATGGGAGCATATTATGGTGACGAGACCAATTGTTGTTAGGGAGGGAGATGTGGATGATAGAGAGCCGCTGGCATGGAGGTATGGAGAGGCGAGGGGCTGGGTTACTCAGCATAGGGGGTTGAGAGATGTGGAGGGATGGAGGAGGATGGTGGATGATTTGGAGGAGGGAGACATAGTGTGGCGACCTTATATGCATCGACGCTTCAGGGGATGGAGAGAGCAGACTGAGAGACAGAGTGGGTATTTTATGGCTCAGTATGTCCTGATTGGAATTCTTCTACGGATAGTGGAGGTGCACCGACTAGATAGGGTGATGAGACAGTTTGGGCTGACACAGGATATTCCTGGTGCGTCGGTGATGTTTCGACGGCTCACCAGAGAGCGACCATGGGGGCGGGCGATTAGCCCGAGGGAGGCCAGAGCAGCATGCGTGGCGATAGTGCAGGTAGCCTATCCTGGGAGATGTGTGGGAGCTGAGGATGCATGGGTGACAGAGCGATATGACCGGTGGTTTCGCAACCACCTATGGGAGAGGATTACACCATTGGTGCCGATTGTAGGAGCTGTATGATTTGGATCAGAGGATGAGCGATGTGGGGCTAGAGAGGGAGTACGACAGGAGGGTGGGAGAGGTCCCGAGCCGGAGAGGGGAGGAGAGAGGATGGAGGTAGTGGGATGGGCAGTGAGGAGGAGGAGGAGGATGACTAGGGGGCAGCGGAGGAGGGTGAGAGAGGCGGTACGACAGGAGGGTGGGAGAGATCCTGAGCCAGATGTGGGAGGACAGGAGGAGTCAGAGGTGGAGATGATACACTCAGTGGAGGGTAGAGCGGGCCAGCAAACTGGTATAGGGGGTAGAGTACGACAGAGGAGAGTGTTGGTACTGGCAGAGTAGGGAGGGGAGAGACAGCAGAATGGAGGTTAGGAGGAGATGGAGGCCAGGAGTCAGCCATAGATGATAGTGGGCAGGAGGTGATTGATGAGGGTACAGACCGGGACAGAGCAGCAGGAAGGTGCCCGAGAGGAGACTGAGGCTAGGAGTTAGCCAGAGAGGATAGTGGGCAGGAGGAGACTGATGAGGATACTGACTATGACAGTGCCTGAGGGGATGGGCGGGGGTGGTCAGCAGGAGGGCGCCCGAGAGGAGATTGAGGCCAGTAGTCGGTCAGGGAGGATGGGGAGTAGGGGACGACAGAGGGGGGGCATATGGTATCAGGGCAGGAGCCTCCCGTTGTAGAGATAGGGGAGAGTGAGGATGAGGAGCAGCCAAAGATAGGAGAGCCGAGGAGATTGATGAGAGTTGGGAGGCATGGTCAGCCGCGGAGAGTGCGAGTATGTCCTTCCGTGGAGGACTTGGAGGATCAGCAGGAGCAGGAGGGTAGGGAGAGTGATGATGCTATGGAGATAGATAGAGATGTGTCGGAGATAGATATTTGGGATGCAGAGCCATTGGTGGTGGTTCCTGTCATTGCCCCAGGGGATTCAATTGTTCAGTCGAGAGATACTATGGAGATGCTTCAGAGCACAGATCAGAAATTGAGGGTGGAAGAGGCAGAGGTGATCAGACTCAGAGTCGAGCTATCGAGAGCACCAGTAGCAGGTCAGAGGGATTATAGATTTATGGTAGAGGTGATGGGGAGAGAGAGAGAGATATTGTTGGCTGACATACAGGGGTTACGAGATGAGTTAGCTGCTATCAGTTGGGACCATGACAGACTACAGGCAAAGACCGTTATATTACAGGCCAGAGGGGGGTCAGTGGGGATGACCGATCATGTATCGGCAGGTAGTGGGCAGCAGGTGGATGATCTCCAGCAGGAGCGAGATGAGCTACAGGATAGAGTGTATTGTTTAGAGCAGACGGTGGGAGAGATGGGGGTGATGCAAGAGAGGGAGAGACGGGCGATGGAGCAAGTTCGTATTATGCAGGCAGAGAGGGATGTAGCACAGGCGCGGGTACATGTAGTGGAGGCAGAGAGAGACACAGCGCAGGCGTGAGTGCAAGTGCTGCAGGATGAGAGAGAGTTGATAGAGGCAAAAATTTGATCTCTTCAGAGGAGGAGAGAGGAGGCAGCCTCAGAGGCATTAGTATTGCAGGGAGAGAGATGCAGCGGTGTTGAGAGTCCAAGAGCTGTAGGGGAGAGGGATGGAGCAGTGGTTCATTGTCAGGCTGCTCAGAGGGAGAGAGATGCTACAGAGATACATATGTAGATACTGCAGGGGGAGCGGGATGCCTCGGTGGCACAGTGGCGGTCTATGTAGGGCAATGATGTGATAGGGAGAGATATGCATGGATTACAGAGGGAGAGAGATGCAGCAGTAGCCAGGGTAGTGGCTGCTGAGGAGATGAGAGATCAGATGCAGGCGGAGATGGCACAATTACGCCTATCCCAGGAGGCCTGGGAGCAGGAGAGGAGAGTGATGACGAGGGATCGAGATAGGTATTGTCAGGAGCAGAATTCCACTCGGGTTCAGGTTGCGGAGCGAGAGGAGAATGCGAGGGAGGTAGGATTTTGGATGCCCACGTACTACCATGCAGTTCCAGACCCGACCCAGCGGAGATTTCAGTATATCCGACAGGCAGCCCAGATGCCAGCGCCATCCCAGTCGATGGGGACACGGACCCGAGGTTATAGTGATTCACCGGGTGTCACACCAGGCAGGAGATCAGTACCAGATTCACCACAGGGATCAGACGTGGGTAGCTCATTCGGGAGGTGACAAGTTACTGAGTTTTTGACAGATGCAAGGGTGGAGCATGTAGGATTTATCGACAGAGATCAGAGATGTTTTATATCTCTGGATTTTATAGTTTATTATGTGATGGATATAAGATATATTTTGATGTATGATGGACATATGACACATATTATATTACTTTGATTATGACATGGGATAGTTCTTATTGACACTATGTAGTATGTTTCCTTTTGTGATGGGTGATTATATGCATGTGTATATGATATTTCCTGCTTATGTGGATGGATATGTTGGTTTATTTACATGTTTATGATACTAGATGCTTATGTGGATGATTGGGTGTATGTAGTTGTGGAATATGGATGATTTTATTAATGGTGATATGATGTGTGTACATGTTGTATCTATGATGACCTATATGTATGGATGCCTAGTTGACTTATTGTCATGTATGTATATGTGTATGATGGATTTTGTATGAACATTGTATATATGCAGGATGTGATGTATTATGAGTCTAACACTTTGTGATGCAGGTGGCGATATATGCGTGGTTCTAACATGTTAGGATGCAGGTGGCAATGTATGCGTGATTCATATAATGATTCTAACATGCAATAATGCTCTTGTATTTGAGAGGAAATAACACACGGTCATAAGTGCCAATAAGAATTGTCATGATAATGGAAGGTGGGTATGTGGTGATTGTGAAAATGGGTGTCATTTGGCATCTATCAAAAATTATCAATATCCTAAGAAGAATGGGAAAGAGTGGGATAAAGTATTTGCACGACCAAAATCATAGGGTGAATGCAATGCAACAGATGATGAAATGCAATCCTAATATGAGTTGCCATCTTTGGAGCATTGATATTTGCTATAGCATAAGATACCAGATACCCTGATATGTAAGACCAGGGCCAGTAGGCATCCAACGCATGAAACAAACACAACAAGCAAGAGGGGGCTACCCCAACACCCTAAGGTCACGATGACCTTGGTCAGGCCAGGCATTGGGATAACCCCAAACACACAAGGATGCCCCAGCATAACACAAGACCTCAGGGATCTTGGTGGGTACTACGTGGGACAACTGAAAAGGCAGCAACAAAGAAAAGACCAAGATGAACCCATATGTCAACTAGTCAAAGCACACCATGATATGAAGGATCAAGGTGACCATGACAAGTGTTGATAGTGAGCTCAAATGACAAATAAATTCTAAAACATCAAAAGATTATAATTAAAATCAAAACGTCCTTTGTCATAGGATCAGGGTGATGGGTAGGATCGATGAGGTCTACTAGGAAGGATGCATCCTGTTGAGACCGATGATGGATACTAAACTAGAATGACCCAGTTTTGATGCCAGATGCTTTTCATTAACCAAATCTTTCGATAATATTAGGATCTTATTTGAGAATAACGAGCTAGATGGAGACACAGACTGACACATCCTACAGACCTAAGGGCTCGGGGGCCGATTAGAGATTAGCCTTGCCTACATGAAAGTGTAGAGCCCTTGTAGTTCATGAAAAGACCATGGATAAAGCAGAAAGAGGATGATGAAGGCAAATGATGGATGACCAAGCCGCGATGGTCAGAATACCCCGAGGGCAGATCAAATGATCAACCTTGCCTACGTGAAAGCGCAGGGCAACATAGTTCGACTAGTGATGCGGAAGGATGAGATCTAGATGGAGACCGACACGAGGGATGATCCCATATGATGACACGGACTGACGGACAAAGGGAACGAATGACATAAGCTCAAAGTGGGATACTGAAAAGCTCAGGATGGGGGATAGGCTAGATGGGTCGTCCAATGCTCAATCAATATATACCAAGCGGCCCAGGATGAAATGGGTGAGGATGGTAGTGCGGATGAAAGTATAAAATAACTAGGATGTCAGGTAGATAATGATTAAGACCTCTATGGATGACGCCTGTTACCAGGTTTTCACCATCCATACTTATCCAAGGTGCCACCAAGAGGTGGTTTTCACCATAGGACATATTGATTTCTCTTTACTATTTTTTTTGGATTTTTTACTTCTTTTTTTTTTGGATTTTTGATTTTTTGATTAGGTGGGGTTACCGAGCGGATTTAGGTGTATAACTTCTTTAGATGCATGATATTGATGGGTTCGTCAAGGGGATCTCCTTCAAGAGTAGTCAACCTGTAGGCGTCAGATCCATATTTGACAGCTATGATATAAGGCCCTAACCAGTTTACCTCAAATTTTCCTTTCTTGTCTCGGTCTTGCTGAGTATGTTGGTTCTCCTTAAGAACAAGCTCACCAACCTGGAATTGTTGAGGATGAACCTTTTTATTGTAATTATGTTTGAGGCGGTTTTGGTATGCTTGTAGATGATTATAGGCTTTTATTCTTCGTTCATCCAGTAATTCTAGCTGTGCAAGCCGTACAACACAAGCATCTTCTTCGCTGATAAGATTCTTCAGAGAAATCCTCAGTGATGAAAGCTCAACTTCGATTGGCAAGACAACTTCAACACCATATACTAAAGAATAGGGGGTGGCACCTGTCGGGGTGCGGATGGATGTGCGATATGCCCAGAGGGCAGGATGAATATGGAGGTGCCAATTTCGTCTAGTGTTATTGACAACCTTTTTAAGGATGCAGATAAGGGTCTTGTTGGTTGCTTCTGCTTGACCATTGCCCTGGGGGTAATAAGGCGTTGACCAACGGTGCTGGATATGAAAGGTGTCACAGAGGTGTTTCATGGCTTGGTTTTTGAAGGGTTTTTCGTTATCAGAGGAGATGGTGGATGGGATACCATATTTACAGAGAATATGGTAAAGGATAAATTTTGAGATTTGGGTACCGGTGATTTGTGAGAGTGGTATTGCTTCCACCCACTGTATGTTAGATGATGGTGGGTAAATCTTTCCAATCAAGTCGAAACCCCATTGAGAAAAGGGCCATGGTGCTAGGAGGGGCTGAAGATCTTGTGCTGGGGCGTGAATCAAATCTGCATGTTGTTGGCATGGAAGGCACTTCTTCACAAATTCACAAGCATCGTGTTCCAATGTAGGCCAATAATATCCAGCTCGTAGGATCCTTTTGGCCAAAGCCATACTATTTGAGTGAGCTCCACACACACCACCATGTACTTCCGTTAGTGTCGTACGGGCTTTAGTCTCATTCAGACATCTAAGGAGGATTCCATCATACTCGCGACGATAAAGCGTATCACCGACAATAATGTATCGGGAAGAGCGATGAACAAAGGATTTGCGTTGGTTGTGTGTAAGCTCTGGGGGTATGATATTATCACGGAGATAGGTGTATATGTCTTAGTACCATGGGGAGGCAGGACCTACGATATCGCACACCATATCAGTCTCAAGAATATCATATGCATGGATTAAAAGTTGTTCAACAAGAAACTCACATTCTGTTCGGTCTTTAGGCATGTCAATCAGGGAACCAATAGTGGCCATTGCATCTGCCGCTTTATTCTGTACCCGAGGAATTTGGTCAAACTGTATGGAAGTGAAATATCTCTTGAAATCATCCACCATGTGCTTATAGGGTAACAGTTTATCATCTTTTGTGAGGAATTCATTATTAACCTGCCTAATGACTAGCAAAGAATCACCAAAGACTTTCAAATGAGTTATGTGCCACTGCTTTGCAATTCTGAGGCCGGTGAGGAGAGCTTCATACTCTGCCATATTGTTGGTACATGGGAATGCTATCCTGAATGATTTTGGAATGTAGTCACCTTGAGGGGTAACTAATAAAATTCCTGCGCCTGATCCATTATGCGTGTATGATCCATCAAAATATAGTGTCCAAGCTGGTGCTTCTGTAACTGTGTAGACTTCTTCGTCTGGAAATTCAGTGTCCAGAGGGTAAGCATCTACTAATGGTGCCTCTGCCAATTGATCAGCTATGACCTGTCCTTTTATGGCCTTTCGCTCTACATACTCTATGTCAAATTCGCTTAAGAGCATGGCCCATTTGGCCATGCGGCCAGTCAGAGTGGTTCTAGATAACAAATACTTCAGGGGATCAATTTTAGCGACTAATTTGACTGGATGGCTGAGCATGTAATGATGGAGTTTCTGTGTCCTTTTATCCCACTCTTTCCCATTCTTCTCAGGATACTGATAATTTTTGACAGATGCCAAATGACACCCATTTTCACAATCACCACATACCCACCTTCCATTATCATGACAATTCTTATTGACACTTATGGCCGTGTGTTATTTCCTCTCAAATACAAGAGCATTATTGCATATTAGAATCATTCTATGAATCACGCATACATCGCCATCTGCATCCTAACATATTAGAACCATGCATACATCGCCACCTGCATCACAAAGTGTTAGACTCATAATACATCACATCCTGCATATATACAATGTTCATACAAAATCCATCATACACATATACATACATGACAATAAGTCAACTAGGCATCCATACATATAGGTCATCATAGATACAACATGTACACACATCATATCACCATTAATAAAATCATCCATATTCCACAACTACATACACCCAATCATCCACATAAGCATCTAGTATCATAAACATGTAAATAAACCAACATATCCATCCACATAAGCAGGAAATATCATATACACATGCATATAATCACCCATCACAAAAGGAAACATACTATATAGTGTCAATAAGAACTGTCCCATGTCATAATCAAAGTAATATAATATGTGTCATATGTCCATCATACATCAAAATATATCATATATCCATCACATAATAAACTACAAAATCCAGAGATATAGAACATCTCTGATCTCTGTCGATAAATCCTACATGCTCCACCCTGCATCTGTCAAAAACTCAGTAACCTGTCACCTCCCGAATGAGCTACCCACGTCTAATCCCTGTGGTGAATCTGGTATTGATCTCCTGCCTGGTGTGACACCCGGTGAATCACTGTAACCTCGAGAGAAATGTGTACCTTGGAATTTTATCCTATTTTAATGTGCAAAATATCTTATAAATGCAAATGATAAAATACTAAGAACACTTCAATGATTAGCCTAAAGAGTGATAAAACAAGAAAAATAAACGAAATAAAATGCAAATCGATTATACCTTCTTTGCTGTTGAAGACTAGCACAAGGCAAACTTTTTCCATGGGGGAGTAATTTAACTCATAGCCGACCAATGTTCGACTGATGTAGTAGATTGCCCTTTCTTTGAACGAATCATCATGTTGTGCCAACAATGCCCCCAGTGCAACTGAAGTAGCAGAGATGTAAAGCAGGAGGGGTTTTCCTGTAATGGGTGGCATCAAGAACGGTGGATGAGCTAAATATTCCTTAATTTTATCAAAACCCATCTGACACTGCTGGTTCCATCGGAAGGTGGAATCTTTCTTCAGAAGATGAGTGAATGGCTGACACTTATCTGCTAGCTAGGCTATGAACCGACGGATGGACTGCATCTTCCCCTGGAGGCTTCTTAACTGCTTCAGATTGCGTGGAGGTGGCATGTCCAGAATAGCCTTTACCTTGGTGGGATCAACCTCAATGCCCCTACGAGAGATTATGAAACCCAACAACTTTCCTGACATGACTCCAAAGACACTTTTTGGATTTAGACACAATTTGTAATGCTCTAACCGTTCAAATATCTTTTTCAGGATGGCAGGATGTTCTGCTCGTGTTCTGGATTTTCCTAACAAGTCATCGACATAATCTTCCATGATGATATGAATGAGGTCATGGAAGATGACAGTCATCACCCTCTGATATGTTTCCCCCGCGTTTTTGAGACCAAAGGGCATAACATTGTAACAGAAAGTACCCCCAAGGTGTTGTGAAAGCGGTCTTGTGTTGGTCCTTTGGTGCGATTCGAATCTGGTTATAACCGGAGAAGCCATCCATAAGGGATAGCATCTCATGTCTTGCTGTGAGGTCGACCAACATGTCAATGTTAGGCAGAGGGAAGTCGTCTTTTGGGCAGGCTTTGTTGAGATCCCTGAAGTCTGTACAAACCCGAATGTCTCCATTTGGTTTGGCAACTGGTACTATATTAGAGATCCACTCAGAGTAGTCAATCGGTCTGATAAAACCCACCTCTAGTAACTTCTCCAATTCCTTCTTGACTAGTAATGCGACCTGCAGATGCATCTTGCGGAGCTTCTGTTTGACAGGTTTGGCGTCTGGGTGAACGTCTAAATGATGAACCACTAAGGCGGGGTCTAAGCCTGGCATGTCTGAGTATGACCAAGCAAAGTTAATGATTCCCTCTTGGAGTAGTTGCACGATGACCAGATACTCTTGCTCTGAGAGTGACTTAGCTACATAGGTGATTTTAGGATTTTCAGCAGTACCCAGATTAACTTTTTGAGTTTCTTCAATTAGGATAGATGATCGGGCAGATAACTGAGTTCCCACAAGGGGAAGATGAACATCTCCATCTTCTAGCGCCTCTTCAAGGTTTTCGCCATCAGATGTGTCCTTTATTTTTACTTTTTCAAGGTCAGGAAGTGCCTTAGGGAGGTTTTCACTAGATGACCGTTTTTTACTTTTCTTATTCTTATTTTTGCGACTAGAGTGTTCATCCTCCCCCAATCCCATAAGGTTGACATATGTATCCGCAGACATACTAACAGGTGTGCTATTACGTAGGTCCCAATCAATAAGTTCAGGGTGACAAAGGGATAGGCTAATAGTGCAGATGGATAGGCATTCGAACATGGATGATAGGTCGGTGTGATCGACGCCATCATACGCATGTATGATGGATTCCTCCTCGGATATGTCTTCCAATGAGCCACTGTCCACGACGACACTATTGGAAGTATTAGACGATGTTTCAGGGCCTTTCTGCTTTCTGTCATACCCAATGCCTATGTTTTTTGGTAGCTTTGACATATCAATGGGTTGCAACTGCCCTTGCTCTTCTTTACCTAGGCCCCTACCTTGATAGTTATGTTTTTCCACGAACTTTGTTGGCTAGGGGTACTTTTCCTGAAAATATTCCTTTAGAGGAGTTTCTGGCTGAGGTTCTTCTCGGTAGACCCATTGGCTTATGTCCTCTTTTGGTGCATCTATCTTGACACTTGGGGATCTGAAAGTGGTGGTAGGGATGTTTTTACCACTGAAGGTGACAATCTTGTCTTCCTTTGGAGTAGCATGCGAAGGTTGACCATACTCGTGTGGTGACGGTGGCATGGTTGCTACATTAAGAGCAGTATGCATTTCGTATTCACCACACCCTTTGTCAATGATCTGGACTTTGGTGACTGTAGGATCAGTGGTGGAAGATGGAGGGGTTATCGTGATGGAGGGTGGATTAGCAGATGATGACTGGGATGCCCCCATTTCAACCCCGAGACAATAATGTAAATGGGGAAATGACGCTTCTAAAGCGCGACAATATTCAAATGGTTGGGGGTCAGCATAGATGGTGACTTCTTGTCCGTTGACTGGGAATTTTAGGCACTGATGGTATGTGGAGGGGACGGCTTGCATAGCATGGAGCCATGGATGGCCAAGGAGGAGATTATATGGCAAGTCCAGATCAAGGACATGACAGGTAATGTACTGAACCACAGGTCCCACTTGGGTAGGAAGATTGATAATCCCTTCTGAATTCCTTTCTGCATTATCATAGGCCTTGATCGTGATGATCTGATTACTTAATCGCTTGAGTATACCCCACCTGTTTTATAAATTTTAGAGTACACAAGTTGAGGGCAGAGCCATTATCTACCAAGACTCTTTTTATTTTATGACGAGCAACCACGACTTCGATATGTAAGGGGCGGTTATGATTGACATCGATGTTTGGCATATCGTTTTAGCTAAAGTGCAGTTGATGAGATAAAGCTAGGTGTCCTACCAAATCTTGGAATTGTGAAGGATCAATGTCATTAGGTACATGGGTTTCCTGTAGGGCTCTGTTGAGGATTTCTTGATGTACAGGGGAAGACTTAAGCAAATCCAAAATGGAGATATGTGCAGGAGTCTTTCCTAAGTGATCAAGGATGTTGTACTGAGAGCTTACAGGAGTTGATTGGGTGAGTGTGGAAGCTGCAGGGACAGTGATGTGGGCTCGTCGTGTAGTAACAACACACTGAGGATCTTTGGCTTTGACATGTATCATGGATACATGAGGTTCTACCTGCTCAATGTAATGAATAATATCCTCGTAATTGAGGGGTACATTCTTATAGCTCACGATATTTGTGTTGTTGTTTTGAGGATTACTGTTGGAGGTGCTCGGGCCTTGATTATGGTTTGGAAAGGCATTTTGATATATCTGTAATTGAGCATTGGACAATGTGGCTTGACTGGTGTCAACCTTGATATCTCCTCGATCAATGAGATCTTGGACATAGTTTTTCAGACCTTGACACTTGTTTAAAGAGTGTCCTTTGATTTTATGGAACTCACAATACTCATTTTCCTTGAACCATGCGGGCTTGGGTTTGGACTCGTCAAATGGCTTGGTGACAGGGTACGTGATGGGATAGTTGATTTGTAACAACTTATTAAAGACAACACTCAGAGGTTCTCCTAATTGAGCATACTGGTGCTTGGTGTTCCCCTGATTGTTTTGGTTCAACTGTTGAGGAGGGTGAGGTGTCCCTTGTGGTACAAAGATGGCGTTAGGTATAAACGATTGTTGTTTTTGGGATACATTAGTCACTTGGACGTGTTTAGTGTCTGTCACGCCGTCATTCACTGCATTCTTGTTCTTGTTCCAGAATCATGGTTTATCACCAAATGACCTCTCTTTATCATGACTATGTATCTTGATGTGCCCCTTGGCAATAAGGGCACATTCAAGGATGGGTCCCTTTTCCACTATCTCTGCGAAAGTGGTGACACAATGTAACCTAAAATTATGAGCCATGTCGGGATGAGAGTTTTCTACGAAAAGAGTGACCATGTCTTTTTCTTTCAGAGGGGTCTTCATTCAGCTTGCTAATGCACGCCACCTTTATAGGTAGCTAGTAAAGGTTTCCCCCTCACGTTGCTTCTCTTTGAGGAGATCTAAGGTGTCCGTGTCCTTCTCCAAATTGAAAGAGAAGTAGGATACAAATTTTTCTGACAGGTCTGCAAAAGTTTTTATGGACCCTTTTTCGAGGGTCATGAACCAATCCAGGGTGTGGCTTGTCAGGCTTCGTGGGAATAGGCGCAAGAGATAGTTGTCATTGTACATGACCTCTTGACATTGGGAGTAAAATTCCTGCAAGTGAGCCTTAGGGTCTTTGTTTCCCTTTTATTTATCAAACTTTGGTATTTCAAAATGTTTAGGAAACGAGATTAATGAGATAGAGGGATCAAATGGATATGGGCATACGTCTTCAAATTTGAATGATTGTTTGGTAGCCCCGGCTTGAAGGTCTTTCAGAGTGGCTTTGATTTCCAACAGATCCGAGTTGGCCGATGGCGGGTTGGGGGGATATTGATGCTAGGATGATAAAGGATCTTGGTGAGAGAGCGTCAGATTGTTGAAATACAGATTTGGATAGTTGGATGATGACATGCCTCATTGGTAAGACAGGGGATTTTGTTGATACGGGGGCTATTGTTGTGGGGTATAGTACGGATTTGTTTGATAAAAGTGCGGGGTAAGCTGTTGAGGAGCTTGGATGGGATGTTGTGTATTGGTTTGTTGGTGTTGAAGGTACTGTTGTGATTGTTGGGAGGTCACATAAGGCGATTGTTGGTGAAATTGTTGCTGATTGTGATAGTAGTAGTGTTGAGGGGGTTGTTGTTGTGATGTCAACTGTTGTATGGGCCGAGATGGGATGTTGTGTTGTGGTTGAGCCTGCAGACGCAAAATGGATGCGAGAAAGGGGGATATGGTGTGAGCAATAGGTCAAGATGGATTGCCTTGTGGTTGGTAGGGCAGTTGTTGTGAAGAGACCAAAGCATTATGTATAGGTTGTTGCTAATGGGATGGCTGAGGTAGCGTAGAAGCGTTTTGTAAAGGGGGTTGTTGGGTACCACTCAGAACGTTCAGTTGGGATGTGCCTTGTGGAGGTAATTGAGGCAAAATGTTGGATTGGTGAAGATGTTGAGATGTATATGAAGATGATGGTAGATTTGTGGCCCTAGGAGGTGGAAGCAATGTGGTAAAGGGGGTGCCCCCAGTGTTGACTGTAGGTTGATTCAAAAGAGGGGGTGTTGTTAGCGTTAATGGTGGGGGTTGTGGAACATTTTGTGGCATACCATAGGCAAAAGGATTATTGGGATCAGGCACTTGAGGACCTCCCATAACTGAGGTTGAAGCGTGTGGGGGATGGTTAACCTAATAGAGAATAGCATTTCCAAATTCAGGTTGATGCCAACCCTCAACTGGAGGAACATTGGGGAAGTACGAACCTTCTGGTGCATTTTGTGAACCTTGAAGCATGTTAGATGGGGTACTCCTATATTTGGACAAGTCAACACCCGAGGGGTGTTTGACAGCCTTCTTAATTAAGTGGGCCAAAATTTCTTCCCCATGTTTTTCAAGCAGACGGTCAGTCATTTGCACATTGGCGAGATTACTAAAATGTTCCTCAAGTGTGAGTTCAGGTTGATTAACCATACTCTCTTCATCGTGTGGTGAGTTGTTCCGATTTTCGGTGTTGGAGTGCGATGAAGTACCATTATGAGGATCTTGAGCAATATTTGCACCATTGGTGGGATTTGTATTGTTATTAAGGTCTTGGGACATGTTCACTTGGGAATTTTGACCTTGTTGTTGTTCCATTTGTCTCTTAACTTGTGACCTAGTTTGAACGGGCATGCAAATGTGCTATGGGTGGATTATAAAGATGTTTTTGACGAATGATTTGATTGTGATTGGATGAGATCGGATTGTGATGGGGTTTGGATTTGGATCAGATTTTGTTTGGATATATTGGATTGGATCGAATTTTGATTGGATCGGATTTTGATTGGCTAGATTGGATTTTGATTGAATTGGATTGGATTATTAAGAGCAATAGGATTGCATTGGTTGAACGGATGTGATTTGATTGGTTGGACAATTTGATCAAATGATTGGTTTTGATAGATTTGGATGATTGGATGGGTATGATTGGATGATGAAAGATGTGAGAGAGACCTTGAGTTTAATCAAAGGAAGTTATCCTTAGTGACCTAGAGCTTTGATTGATTAAGAGGATGATCATGGCACCGAATCCACCTTAAGATAGGAATGGATTGATTGGGCCGAGGATGATAACTTACGACATCAAATTCACCTCAAGATGGAAGCAAATTGATTTGGGTCAAAGTTAAAGACTAATAATCAAATTCAAGTGCTATGGTCAATTTGGGTAACCACTTTGTAATACGAGGTTATGAAGGTTTGGTTATGAGTGGTGTTAGGTGATGTAAATGGTAAAATTATGATGTTCGCTAGGTGATGGTATGGAATTTTAAATGGAATATGGGGGAATTTAAATGAGCGGGTGGATTGAAGATGATTGTGGAGAATGAGTGGGGATTTAGAATGGTTAAACAGAGGTTTGGAATGATGAGATGGAGGTTTAAAATGATCAAATGGAGGTTTTGGGAGACTTAGAGGGACGAAACAGAGGCTTGGGATGATGAGATAATGGTTGGGAATGATTAAATGAGGGTTTATAGGCTAAACGAATCCAAATGGGGCGATTTTGGGTGTTCAGGAGGGCAAATTCGCCCTTCTGCAATAAATCAAAGGCGTAGTCGCCTCACTGCAGAAAATCAGGGGCGTAATCGCCTCACTGTGGAAAATTAGGGGCGTAATCGCCTCACTGTGGAAAATCAGGGACCTGGTTTGATGAAAATGACTATGAAAAAGACTTTAAAATGACAATGATAAGGCCAATTTTCCAAAAATTTCACTGGTTTCTCACAAGAAAACACTCTCAAACAAACACAATTCTATGATTAGTGTTAAGGGTATGGCCAAAGAGGTCTTAATCTAGGATGCACAAGGTGTCTAGGGAGTCCTCGATATACTCTCGGTACGTGAGGCACAACCGTGAACACCAGCCCATCACAAGCGTGAGTCAGGAACCCCAGCGAGATACTAAAAGGCTCGGACCAACTCTTCATGTCTATCTAGGTATCACCCTAGCTTCGACGCTCCGCCAATTAGAACGTGACTGGATTGGGGTACAACTTTCGCTCTCCCCCCTTTATATACCCTACCGTACATGTGGTTGGAATCATCCCTTGGGGTGATGAAATCCCCAAGCAGGTCCCACTAGGAAGAAAGCACTAACAGTTTCCAACTACTCCCCAGGCTCACACGAAGTGCAAGGGGAAAGCGAAAACAAGCTAATGCTCACTTTGGGTAACAAAAAAGATGGACACAACAAGCAATAAATATTACTCCCCCTAATTAAACTATGTTCTTAGATTAAGCCAAACAACAAGGATATTACAAAAAGTTTGAGAGAGCAAATAGCCCTTTCAAAATGTGTTGCTTCGTGGTGACAAGGGGGCGCAGTCGCCTCACTGCAGAAAATCAGGGGCGTAATCGCCTCACTACGGAAAATCAGGGGCGCAATCGCCTCACTATAGAAAATTAGGGGCGTAATCACCTCACTGCAGAAAATCAGGAGCACAGTCACCTCACTGCGGAAAATCAGGGGCGTAGTCGCCCCACTGCAGAAAAAGTGTTAGCCAAAAATAACTTTCAGCCCAGGGGGGTGCAGTCGCCTCACTGTAGAAAAAGTGTTAGCCAAAAAAAACTTTCAGCCCAGGGGGCGCAGTCGCCTCACTGCAGAAAAAGTGTTAGCAAAAAATAACTTTCAGCCTAGGGGGGGAGCAGTTGCCTCATTGCAGAAAAAGTGTTAGCCAAAAATAACTTTCAGCCCAGGGGGCGCAATTGCCTCATTGCAGAAAATTAGGGGCGTAGTCACCTCACTGCAGAAAATCAGGGGCGTAGTCGCCTCACTGTAGAAAATCAGGGGCGCAGTCGCCTCACTGCAAAAAATTAGGGGTGCAGTTGCCTCACTGCGGAAAATCAGGGGCACAGTTGCCTCACTGCAGAAAATCAGGGGCGCAGTCGCCTCACTGTAGAAAATTAGGGGTGCAGTCACCCCACTGCGGAAAAAGCAGGGGCGTAGTCACCCCATTGCGGAAAAAATAGGGGTGTAGTCACCCCACTGCGACGTATTCCTGCAAAAAACCTAACAACAACAAACGTGAAGTATAGGAACCCGCTTGTGGGTCCCACCGGGCATGCCAGAAATGTGTACCTTGGAATTTTATCCTATTTTAATGTGCAAAATATCTTAAAAATGCAAATGATAAAACACTAAGAACACTTCAATGATTAGCCTAAAGAGTGATAAAACAAGGAAAATAGACGAAATAAAATGCAAATCGATTATACCTTCCTTGCTATTGAAGACTCCTTGGTTGGCCCTTGATTTAGATGAATTTGTATGCTCCTTAGATGACTTTTGATGTTATTAGATGCAAGATTGATAATGCAAGATGATCAAAGTGGATGGCTAAATGATAGTGAATGCTTGAGAATGCAAATTGACAGCATAAGGTTGCTCAAAATGAAAGTGTTGAAAATGCCCTTGAGGAGGGGGTATTTATAGAAGAATTTGAATTCTCTAAAGAATTTGACGGTTGAGATTCATCCAACAAGGTCAAGATGAAGGGCTATGGTGGGTTGAAAACTCACAAGCTCTCTCATCTTGACATGTGGATGGTGAAGTGGCTAAGAGGAGATGAGGTGTAAGTAAGGTGGCCAAAAGGTACATGAGGTGGAGGAAGGACAAGTACCTTCCAAGTACCTTGGGGAGTGAGAAGATTTCCTCAAAAAAGAATTTCTTGTCCCCAAGTGAGAGTGAAAGGGACATTTGAGAAATTTTGGAATTCCTCAAAAATCTCCATGCGAAAAGGAGAGGTGGTTGGAGAAATAAATGTGAATTAAAAATTCACATTCTTAGGAGAGTCTAAAGGATAAAAGGTGAGCTCCAAAAAGGTGGGACTTAGTCACATGTGGATGATGTGATAAGTCCAAGGTTCTAGAAGCCTTGGAAAGACAAAATGTGAATTAAAAATTCACATGGAGAGGAGAGAGACATAGGATGAATAAATGAGAATTAAAAATTCTCATGGGAAAGAGGGTCAATGCTTAGAAAGGTAAAATGGAAAGGTTGACTAAAAAGTGGTTCTAAAAGTGGTTAATGACCTTGGTTAAGGTTGTGCAAATATCTGATTAGAATAATTAATGGAAGATTAGAGGCAAGTGGAAAATGTAGGAGGATGTGACATTAATCATTGATTAAGAGAATGCACACCCTAAATATGATTAATTAAATTAACTCATATTAGAGATGGATTATGGAGGATGTGACAAGGAGGGAGAAAAGAAGAATTTTAAATTGATTTTTAATTCAAAAGATTAGGATGACTAAATTAAATAAATTGGTGTATTTATTTAATTTAGAGAAGATAAAGGCACCAAATAAAGTGTTTAATTATTAAATTAAATACTTTAAGAGTCCTATGTGGGAAGTGTAATATTAATTAAATTAATTAATATTGACAGAAAAGAGGTAAATTTGATCATATGAGAGTGATCAAATTTGGGTGTCTACAGTTACAATCAATACAAAGCCTCCATTATGTGTGCAAAAGCTTCAATGTGTGTAAAGATTGAACTAGAATGTGATGATTCATAATGTGCTCAAGAGGTAATTATGCAGTGCTTCGCTATGTAAATTCTAGATGATTTGTGAGAAGGTTGAAGGTTATTTTATAGATTTTACGTTTTGAGATGAATGATCAAGATTTTGTAGTAGAATATCCTGATCAACAGTTCAAAACCGTTGAGAGGAATTAGATGGGAAGAATCAATGGATTTAGATTGCATAATCTATATGATTGATGAAATCAAGTTTATTATTCAGTGGAATTGAAGAAATAGATTGAGAGGTTAGTGGGATTGAAGAATAGATAGATTAGTTAGGAAATAGATGAATCAGTTAGCCAATTAGAGTGAGCAATTCTCGGTCGTAATTTGCTCAATCACAAAAGGGGGTTAGGGTAATTAATTAATTAGCATTTAAAGTTTGAATGTGCAAGTCATGTTTGACTTTAACAAATAAAGTTGTATTTGTTTGTTTTGACCTTTTTGAATGATGTTTGAATAATTAATTTAATTATTCGATTTAAAAAGGTGAAAAGTGATTTAATTAAACTATTAAATGATAAAAATGTAATTGATTTAGGGGAATAGGGTATACTAGCGACATAATTAAATAATTTGCATTTATTTAATTAATTAGGAGGAATAAAGTTAGATAAATGATGAAATAGTGAATTAATTAAATAATTTAATATTATTTAATTAATGGAGGAATTTAGGGTTTTTGTTGTAAATGATGTGAAATGCAGTGATATAAAATGATAATGATGTCGATGATGAGAAAATGTCATTCAGGATGTGTGATAAGTGTTAGGTCATTTTTACATGTCTACATTTTGCCCCTCTTTGAGACAAAGTACTGGTTGCTTTGTTCAAAGAATTTGATGTTAACATCAAGATTTGAAAATTTTTATATGCCCCACTGTGCCCCAGCGGTCAATGGAAAGATAGTACGACATTGGGTTGCCCCCTCGAGAGGTTGGTCGAAAAAGTCATTTTTCGGGTCAAGCTTGCGACAAGGTTTAATTTTATAGCACCAAATCAAAATGTTTCCTAAACTAAGAAATCTTTTTGAAAAATTGGACTTGGACCGTTTGTCTTCTCTGCAATCAAAGTGTTAAGTTTTTTTTGTCTTCATACAAAGATGTGTCATAAATCATGTAAGATTTGCGCAAGAGATGTTAGAAATTTTCTAAAAACAAGCAGTCACGTGTTAAGGTTAGGCAATTTGAAAAAAAACTAGAAAACTACTTGTAGATTAAGAAAGAAAAATAGAGCAATAGCGTTTATTTTGTCTAGGGCAATAGCGACATTATTAGGCAATAATGGTCCAGAAAGGTGCAACTGTGGACCTGTTTAGTGCAATGGTGGCCCTGTCAAAATCCACTGTTAGAAACCTGCAAGTCAATAGCGATCACAAAAGTCAATAGTGCTCTTGTTCAGAGCAATAGCAACTGAAAAAATTTCAACAACAGTAAGAATGTGAAACAATTGTGGAATTTTTTTTAGAACTTCTATGTGACAATTATCAACTACGTTTCTAGAAAATGCGATTGTGTTTCGAAACTTGCAATTGTTTAGGAAAACTCAAGGAAACATTAATGTTAAGGACCGAGGTCCCACCAGGCGTGCCAAATGTCGTAAGGGGGGGACAAATCATACGAAAAATAAATGAAATGAATCAAACAAAGCTTAATTCAAAACAAGATTAAGATCCCATACCTATTACTCACAAAATGAACAATATAAAAAAAATGAATTCAATAAATTATATTGTTACCCATCTCGTGTCTAAGTATATTTGTATCGATGTTGAATTTCAAATTGTTGCAATCAATACAAAGCCTCCATTATGCGTTGCAAAAGCTTTAATGTGTGTAAAGTTTGAACTAGAATGTGATGATTCGTAACGTGCTCAAGAGGTAATTGTGCAACACTTCTTTATGTAAATTCTAGATGATTTGTGAGAAGGTTGAAGGTTATTTTATAGATTTTATGTTTTAAGATGAATGATCAAGATCTCGTAGTAGAATATCTTGATCAACGGTTCAAAACCGTTGAGAGGAATTAGATGGGAAAAATCAGTGGATTTAGATTGCATAATCTGTGTGATTGATGAAATCAAGTTGAGTATTCAGTGGAATTGAAGAAATAGATTGAGAGGTTAGTGGGATTGAAGAATAGATGAATCAGTTAGGGAATAGATGAATCAGTTAGCCAATCAGAGTGAGCAATTGGTGGTCGTAATTTGCTCAATTACAAAAGGGGGTGAGGGTAATTAATTAATTGAATCAATTAATTAGCATTTAGAGTTTGAACGTGCAAGTCATGTTTGACTTTAACAAATAAAGTTGTATTTGTTTGTTTTGACCTTTTTGAATGATGTTTGAATAATTAATTTAATTATTCGATTTAAAAAAGGGAAAAGTGATTTAATTAAACTATTAAGTGATATAATTTAATTGATTTAGGGGAATAGGGTGTATTAGCAACATAATTAAATAATTTGTGTTTATTTAATTAATCAGGATGAATGAAGTTAGATAAATGATGAAATAGTGAATTAATTAAATAATTTAATATTATTTAATTAATAGAGGAATTTAGGGTTTTTGATGTAAATGATGTGAAATGCAATGATATAAAATGATAATGATGTCGACGATGAGAAAATGTCATTTAGGATGTGCGATAAGTGTTAGGTCATTTTTACATGTCTCAATATACAATATACGTATATATATATATACAATAACTCATACGATTATCAATTTATTTCATTCGATGTTCGAATGTATAAATGTATACCCATTTACTATTCAAACTAATATCACACATGTATATATATATATATATCTATATACATATATACACATGTATATATATATGTACATATATATATATATTAATATACTTGTATGGACGTTGCCTTCATGTCAATACATACATGTATATCAATATATATATACACATATGCGCGCACACACACACATATATATATAACATTATCTTCAAACATATATAAAAATAATAATATCAACTGACATAAATACATTAAATATATGTATGCATATATATATACATGTCACTTTATCCATTCAATGTTCCCGTGCATATGGGTAATTCACCCATAAGTATGCATGGATACATCTATCTATGTATACTCATGTATGTGATTACTCATGTGTATGAGTTCATTGTGGAAATGCATATATGTATGTATATATACATCCTATGTATATATCATAGATTGTACTCTTAAAAAAGTATTCAAAAACACAAAGAAACTCAAACACTTATTTCAAGCATGACCTCACAAACAAGCATAACCTCTCCTAACGATCAATTCAAGGTATCTTTCCTTTTACCCAAAACTATTGACTTGACTATTCTATTAGTGAGTATGTGAAAGCTTAGTTTAGACTCATTAAGGGTTTACAAACCAAAATCCTTCTCCTGAGTGATACTTCCTCTCCCTTCTGGAGGTGTGAACCTGCACTTGCAACCAACTTGTCACATTTGTAAAGGTAGTCAATTGATCACAAAACAATCACTTGCAAAATATATTCAATAGTTAACATTAAGACACATATTTATCATCAAATTGAATCAACCATTTATTCATTATATTTCCAATGATTCATACAAACACGTGTACATTCACATTTATTTCCATCAAAGTTACAAACACACACACATAAGCAATTATTTCATCTAGCTAGGTAAAAGTAACTAGGTAAATATACTACAGGGTGTAACAGTCAGCCTGTAATGTTTAAATTTCAAGAAATTAAGGATACATACCTATTAATACAAGGTCTTTTTATCAAATCAAGTCTAGGTTTTTTAAGAAGAGTTTTCATGCAAGCATTCCTAGAGAAAAGTTTATGATCAAGGGAATTCAAGAGTAGAATTATCAATGATTTATTACAACATTCAAGATCTCAAGCATCATGTCAAAGTATTTTGCATCATGCAAGTTTTTGGAGCTAACATTGTTATGTAGGTTTCAAAGATCAAGTCAAAGCATTCAAGCATCAATTCAAGTATCAAGATCCACATCCATTGAAGCCATCTCATGCAAGATCAAGATCAATATTGCATATTTCCAAAGGTTTATTCAAGGGTTTGTTGAGTTGCAACATTGAACTGTTCATTCATAATTCCTTTCATATTTCATTATTTCAATTCAAGGTTTAATTACCCAAACGAAGTTTGACCAAGGAAAACCCCCATTCACCAAAAACAAAAAATTGTCCCTCTTGTGTGTGTTGCAAATATCAAGTTGAAGAAGGATTGAAGATCTCTTGAAGAGCAATATTGGAAAAGTTATCAAAGTTACACAAGTTGTCAAAGTTGTCATCAAGCCATGAAAAATCGCCTACAAATATGATTTCTGACTTTTTGACACTGAAACCTAGATCAAACAAAAGTTATAGATTAACATCAAAGGCTCCTCGAAAGTTTTTTTAAAACCCTGAGTAGAGACCCATTCACCCATGGGTGAATGAGTCCTAGTTTGCCTCCCAAAACTTCCTTTTGGTGACTGGTACATAGTGTCTCACTCTTCTCATATCTATAGAAATTTTACTATTTCTATTTGTATTGAGCTTTGAATTGTTGTTTCAAGTTTGAATGGGCACAATTGAGTAAATTTTCTATTTTTATTTTTTCTCCCAAAAGTGTTATTCAGGTTGATACCCTTGTCTTCAATCATAAGGAAATCAGTAGATTCCCTCATTAAGTTGACTCACCTAAGGGTTGTAATTCAATTCTTTGTGTGGATCTCATTTCCTAATGAAATAATGAGAAACAGGCCTACATTTTAAAATTGGTGAACCCCCTACATACCCTTCTAAACACCCCAACCTATTTTTCACCTTTTCATTCTGGTGAACCTGACATTCTTACACTATAAAATTTCTAAATTCAGAGTCTATTTAAACCCTAGATCTAGGATTTGCATTACTTTGCATTGCATTGCATTGATTTACATTTCATTTAGGGTTGTTAACTTGCATCTCATCTAGGGTTTTAGGTTTCAATTTTGCATTCTTTAAAATCTAAAAAATTCAAGATTTCATTCATTTTGCAAAGTGTTTACATAACATTGCATGATCAATCACTTAAATCAGAAAATTGTTTCAAAATTGCATCTCAAATTAGGTCCTTTTGCTTGTCATTTAACATCATTTCACACTTACATCTAGATCTGATTTACCAAAAAATTGAAATTGTACTACCTATTTGCAACTGGAATTTGAAAAACATAAACATCAACTTAGAAATCTATAATTTAATTTTTCAAAACCCTAACACAAGACCCATTCGCCCATGGGTGAATGAGTCCCTGATCAGGCTTGTTTCTAAATTTTTGAGCACTAAAAACCCTCTATCTATATTCTGTGTTTCTACAACCAGATTTCTATTTTAGTTTTCATAAATTGTTGTTTGTTGCAATCATTTACAATAAGATTAATTGATCAATTCAGGAGCATTTCAAACATAAATTTTTGAAATTAAAAGACATCATTTTTCAGGTTTTTGTATAGTATAATAAAAAAATTATCTTGTTTAAAATGTGAAAATTGCTCTCTTTTTACATACTTGCATTGCACTTCATATTCTAGGGTGTTTGATTGCATTTTTCCTATTCTTCATTTTGGGTGCACCTGAGGTTTGGTAAAACTTGTATGAGCTTCACAACCTAGTGTCCTATTGTGAATACTGTCATGAGACATAGTTCAAGACTCATGTCATCCCGTAATACATCACTCACTATGGATCTTGGGTTTTCCAACTCTTTCACCCATAGTGTTGACACTAGTCAACCATCATGGACCATACCCTTGACACCTCATTTCCTATGACCTCCTTACAAACAACTAATGTTACTAATGTTGAATAAATGGTTGCTAATGTCCCTCAAGAGAACCTAAGAAAAATGCATGAAGAATTAGACAAATTGTAAAACTTTGTGAGTTTTGAATACATTATTGGTACTGTGATCCCTGTAATAGATAACATGAGGAGAATGATTGATAATGAACTAGGAATAGAACTTATGTGTAGCCTATCTCACATTATTGATAAACATTCCCCTACAATAACTAGTTGTTCTCAAGCTTTGGGGTATACTCAAAGTCAAGGTGGAAATCCAATTCCTTCTTCCACAACCATGACCTCCATTTCGACATACACTAATCCAATTGTTACTAAAACCATACAACCTACTAGCACTGCCAATACTACCTTAGGTATTTCCACTAGGAATCCCTCTAGCTTTGTGCATTCAAATCTCATATCTCCTATCTCCTAATCCATCTCCTCACACAAATTTACAATTCACTTGCCCTCTGAACACATATACACCTCCACCATATTCACCTCCATCTCAAAATAAAAACAATGATCCCATCCTTAACCAACTCTTGTAAAGTGTTTCATCCCTCCAACAAAAAATTGCTACATTGAATCAAAATAAAAATGGCCAACCTTCACAATATGTCAAAAGAAACCCATTATCCTTGGAGATATTGAGAACACAAATGCCACAAGGTATAGATATTCCTAGATTTGAGAAATATGGTGGGAAGGAGATCTTGTTAGCCATGTTTTCACATACACAACCTTATGTAGTGACTTCAATTTTGAGGATGAACCATTGGCTAAACTCTTCCCTAGATCCTTGAAAGACACTACCTTGGAATGGTTTTGTTCCTTACCGAATAATTCAATGTGTTCATTCAATGAACTTATTGGTGCCTTTCTTAATCATTTCCAAGTGCACATGGGTCCTAAGATGACCTTAGTAGATTTAATGAGATTTAAGCAAAAGGATGATGAAAAGGTCACTGACTTTATCTCCCATTATCAATTACTTTACTCACAAATCAACATTAAGATTCTCGATCCTGATCTCCAATGAATATTTATTGAGAATTTGAAAAATAAGATTCAAGATAAGATTGGGATGATGAAATTTCTCTCCTTCACATAATTGTGTACTTCCCTTCGTTATTACCAATATTCTGTTAGTAGTCGTGAAGTGAAAACTCCCTCTAATCATCCCGAAAAATCTAAATCCATGCCTCAAACCAACTGCCAACCATTCAAGAAACAAAATTAGGACTCTATACAATTCAATGCTCCTCAACCAACTCAACATGTTGACACCCAAGTGGTTGCTATAAAGGCAACAAATCCATATACATTTAGAGAGAGGAATAAACAATTTACCCCTCTACCCGATACCCTTCATTCCATCATGTTGTAGCTCTTAAACAAGAACTTAATTTCCTCACCTCATGTTAGAGCTCCTAATCCTACTAAAACTTTACCTCCAAACTATAGACAAAATGTAGTATGATACAGAACATTGTAAGCACCTTAAATATATTGTGCAAGACCTCATTGATTCTAATCACATTCAAATTGGAGGTGTTAATGATAAAGGTAATAAGTCTGTTGCCCCTCCCAACAAAATTTTGCAAATCTTTACCAATCCTATGCCAAGTCATAACATATCCTTTGTCAAAGTTTCAGGAAATAAGCAAATGGTTTTTTTTTTTTTTTTTTTTAAATGGGAATAAGTTGAGCCATTTAAAATGATAAATAACAGAATGCGATAAATAAGGTAAATCCGCTATGGATCACGTATGATCTGAATCATTAAAGCCGTGAACCTTGTGGTCCCAAACTAATATGTCCCTTTCACATTGCTTTGCAAAATGTTTCCGGCTTCTAAAACATGCACCATGGTCCTCTTCACATAGCGTGGTAAAAATATGAATCAAATGACAAGCTCTACTAATGGATATATTAATTGATCAGCAAGTTCGTAGAGAATGTGATAACTAAAGAATTCTTGTTTGTGCGTTAAATTTATCAAGATACTTATGACAACTGAAAGCATGGATCAAAACACATAATGGTTTTTATTTCCCTATAATAAGTTTGATAACTCTTCCTTTACAAGTTGGACCGAAAAGATTGAATGTCTCATTCTCCACCATCCCGACATTGGATCAATTTCATGCAAAGTTAGGCTACTCATGGATTTGCTCCATGAATGTCGTCTCGTCGGTAGGTACATAAATGCTTAAAGTTTCCATTTGGAAAAGAAATTCAAATTCCAGGTGTCATGGTTTTAATCTTGTGTCTTTCCCTGTGGAATCTCACCTAGATTCTGGGTCTGTCCTATGGTGAACCTATTAGGGTCTCTATGAGGGAATTCTTTTTGGAATCTTACCAAAGTTTGGAAAAGTGCATAGCAGAATTATCCCTTAGCAATATGCCTCAACCCACGATTGAGCCTCCCATCATTGATGAGACCATGATTGAACCAAAATCCCTCCCAAGTAACCAAGACCAAACCATATCAAATCATTTACCCAATTCCTATAAGAGAGAAAGTGGTTTAATAACCTCCTGTGGTTCCTTCCATTCCTCCCTTGTGGGAAGAAAAGAAACCTATGGTTGATAAACCCACTCCTACACAATCACAACTTGAAAATTGAATAAAAAGGAATAAAAATGCTAGAGAGCGTAGGCATAGACGTAGACGTCGTGATATTGCTCATCTAATACAAGCAAAACATGAATCAACAACTAAAGATCAAACAACTCAAGAAATGCATGATGATCCTCCACCTTTGTCACAACAAGAAAATCCCATATCTCGACCACAACAAGAACAATCACCTTCCATGGATATTATCATTAGATCTCCTGTTGTGATTAACTTAGATGATGATGATGATGATGAGACCACTAAGATTGATAAGGAATTGCATAATGAGCTAAATTTATTATTTTCCTCTTCCATGAATTTAGATTATAAGAACTGTGATGGTCCTCCCATAAAGCATGACTCACCACGTGTTGAACCTAGTGATGTTCCTAGTACAACACTTGTTGTTGTCCCTTTGGCTAGTTATCCACCTTCCACATATGATGAACAAGATTGTGATGCAAACGACCTGCTATAGGTTGACTTGCATGTGATCTACTATTATTTTAATTGTCTTATTTTCATGTTCTTTGTGTGTGATTGCATGTGCATAATGTGATTTCCTATATCATTATGTCTGACATGTATTTATGTTCATTCATCTATTTGTACCCATATTCTTCTATATGTCGTAAGCCTCTATCTTTTCTCTTGTCTTGTGTTTTCCTTTTGGGGATGATGCAAGGCATTGAGACATTTAAGTCTGTTCCATGTTGACCCAAAAGTTTTCCTTGGTTTTCACTCTCTATGTGTCATTCTTCTAGTTCTACAAGTATTTGGAGAATGATGACGTTTCTGAGCTCTATAATAACATTGTATCAAAGACATACACTAACCCCAAATTCATGGATCCCTTATGTGTTTGAGATTTTATTTGGGGGAAACCCCTTTTCATGATGTAGCTTCATTTGGAAACATATGCTTGACATAGGGATTTCCAAATAAGCTCTCATGTCTTCTTTATTGTTTAGCATTTATCATTTTCTACTTTAAAGTAATTGCTCACAGCATGGTGTTTAGCAATTTCTTTAAAGTGGGGGCACACATTGGCAATATCATTTTGACTATAACTGTGTAAGGGGGAAATCGAGAATGCAAATGAGATCATCAATGTTAAACGAATTAAATAAAATCTAATTCAAACAAAGGATTTAGATTCATGCCTATTACTCACAAAATGAAACTACGAAGAACAAACTCAAATAATGCAATCAAAAGAAAGAACATAAAATTAATTCATAAAAATGTAGCGTTACCATCCCGTGTCAAAGTGTATCTACATGCAGCCGGACTATTGTTGTATCAATGCAAAGCCCATTTGTGCAGCATTCAACAGCGGTGTTGATCAAGATGTGTGTAAAATTTTGGTCAAGATATCATTGTGATTTCAAGATTACTCTTTACAGGCAAAGACATTGATTCGAACATTTTGAGGGAAGAAAAGATGGCTGTTAAGGATTTTGCTCAAAATGAACATGTAAGCATCGTAGTAGAATATCTCTGATCAATGGTTGAAATGGTTGAGAGGACTTGTACTGTGCCATGAACCAGCTGATTCTTGGATTACTTAACTTACCCAACTGTGGAGAAACCAATCTGTTCTGGATCATTGAAGAATAATGGATTCAGCCAACCAACTGTATAGAGAAACCAGGGATCCGTGAATTCTCCTTCAATCATGAAAAGCCGGGTTTTGCAGGACACCCATTTAACCAATTTAATCAATTCAATCCTTTGAGCTGAAATGCAAATCATGTTTGAATCTTACAAACAAAGCCAGGCCTGCCTTATTCTGACCTTTGATCGATGCCTGGAATAATCATCCAACTATCCTAAACTTAGGGAGCTGACTTCCACCAAAACCCCATTAAGCATAAATAACTTTAACTGATCTTTGGGGAACATAGCGAATTAGCCGCACACACATAACCAAATAACTGATGCCATTTTAACTAACTAGAGGAATAAATTTAGATTAGGGACCCACAATAAATAAAATTTATTTAATTAGTTGAAAATGTTGAAAAAGTGAATTAATTAAATAATATAATATTATTCAATTAACAGAGGAAATTAGGGTTTTTGATGCAATTGATGTGAAATATAGTGATATTAGGTGATAATGATGTCGATGATGAGAAAATGTCATTTAGGATGTGCGATATTGGTTAGGTCATTTTTACATTTCTATATTTTGCCTCTTTTTGAGACAAAGTACTGGTTGCTTTGTTTCAAAGATTTCGATATTAAGATCATGATTTGAATAATTTTATATGCCCCACTGTGCCCTGAAAGTCAGCTGAATGATGGTAGGACATTGGGCTACCCCCTCGAGAGGTTGGCTAAAAATATCAATTTTGAGGTTAGGCTCACGACAATGTTTTATTTCAGTTTAGATGCATAGAGGATGAAAAGTAAGCTTATAGGACCCTTGCTGATATCTTAGATGTTCTCGAGAGCTCCTAACCTAGAAGGGCTTCCTAGGTCAAAAATTAGGGTTTTGGAGGGTTAAAATAGGTAATTAGGGTTAAAATCTCCTCATTTGCATTATGAGCCTATAGTAATTTCTTGCCTCTGGATTTTGTGATTTGTCAATTTTCAAAGAGATATAGTGAGGATTTGAGGAGCCCCACATCGCACGAATGCGGTTCGCAAGTTCGGACGGCCTGCAGGCGTTGGTGCCTAGGTATGTACGCTTTTCTTTCATGTTTTCAACTTGACATTTTTGTGTAATTAATACATGAAGTCAAATTAGGCGATAGTGGTAATATTTTGTTATTGACGCTTTTGAGTTGTTTTTACCACTTTTGATGTTTATAACTAGATCTCTCTTGCTTTTTTTGCTTGAACTTGCCATAGATGTTCACATTTGACCTAAATGTTCGCCTTTGTTTTTCCATCTACTTTAAAGTTTCACTTATGACTTTTTTCAAATTTTATGGCCGCCTTTGTAAAAAATGTTCACTGTTGGGAAACTTTTTCACTTTTGGTGTTTTTAATGCTTTTGATTTTGTGAATCGCAGTTGACAAAATAGTGACCGCTTTTGACTGTTTTTAACACTTTTGACAAAAAGTGACCACTTTTGCTTTGCATATATTTTTGAGTCAGTTTGTTTAAAATTTGAGGTTTGTGTCACATTTTTGTAGCAAATATTTAACATCGTGGGTTGAATGGTTGTAGGCGGTTCTCAAACTGCTTATGTCGAGGGAGCAACGACCACGCGAGCTATTTGAATTGAACACTGGGTTTTGATAGGTCCAAATAATAACTTATTTTCTTTTGTTTTATGCATATCTTGAGATACTTTTAAATACAAAAATTAGACACGACTCCTACATTATATTATCCTTTCATATCCATTTTGTAAACTTAAACCTTAAATATGATGATGGAATTATGATTATAATATATCAGTATTATATGGTTTGTATGAATATATGTATGGAATGTTGATGGAATGTTATGAGTTAATTGTGATAGTTATCCTTGTGTACATGTTTTGTGGAATTAACTTGTTTGCTGTCAAAAAGGAACCATGGCACAATAGTTGTAAGATAAAACTGTAGCAAAAGGAATGACTGGACACCGAAACAGGGGAGATCCAAGCTAAGCTAAACATGATGATCATTGATTAAAGGCACTTAAATACCTGTGGATATGTGCTATTATGTAACGTAGCCAATGAAAACGCCGTAGTTAGCAGGATCTCCCACTTAAGGAAATTTTGACAAATGTATCGATAGATTACATGCACCTCGCTTTGATAAAAACTAGTCCCGAGTAGGGATTCTCTTCCAGTTATAGGCTGAATAAAATCACCAATTCTACACCTCCATTATCCTGAAGTGAGCACGTTTCAATTAATCGAGCCTCTTCAATGTTATCTCCTGCTTCCTAGGCATAGTTGCTGGGCCGAATCCGTAGAGGATAGTTTATTATTTTATGTTGAATGGCCATCTTCTGGCCATATACTTTTGCATTCGTAATGATTGAATGCCAATATGGATATATCTGTGTAAATCTCTACTTGGAAATGGCGCTACCGAAACGAGCCATTTCATTAAGGGATGCTATAGGAATCTATTAGTTTAGATTTGAGTCTGCTAAAGTAAAATTCTACTCTGGAGCGTGGCACTGCAGGTTGCATTGTTCTTTCAATTTCATAACGGAAGCTATTTCAGCTTTGTTTAAATAGTTGTTATTAGTTTATCATTGTTTCATGAATCATATGCAAGCTAAAAGAATTTCATCTCTTGCTTATTGTTAATGAATTCTTGTGAATATGCATGTAATGGTTAACCAGTAGCACTCTGGAGGATAGTTTAGCTGAGTCATTAGTTTTTTTTAAGTTTTTAGTTGATACAATATTATTTCATCAGTAACAGTTCAGTTACAGTCTAAGTTGTAGGTACCTGTAGCAACTAGTTATGGTTTATGCTTTTACTGTTTTGCAATTTTATGAATTTCCAGCAAGTAGGATAACTTAAGTTGGGTAGTTTAGGTAGCTTTGAGTCCAAAGCGGTATTAGGTATACTGCTGTACCCATCGGCAGATTAAGGCTCAAGCCGATAAATTAACGTAATCTGGCAATGCGATTCGGCTCCAGCTGCTTAAACCTCCAATTCGTGAGCAAGTTCCCCACCAAGTTTACAATACATTAGCTTAGACTCTACATTTTTGGCATTGTTGTCGGGGATGGTGCTATCTTCATAGACTTGTTTTTATAGTTTCATAGTTAATTTTTCTTTTCAGTATTAGGACTATTAGATACAATATTTTCCAACACTGTAGATATACTAACATTGTGCAGGACCGTTGAATCTAAAGCCATATTTCATTTATGGAGAGGCAAAGAGATTCCTTGGGTAGGTTCCTTCCCTCCACATGCCAGGAAGCTATCATAGAAATTGGTGACCATAGTACTCAAAGTGAAGCTACCACTAAAGAAGAAATTTCCTTCTCACCAACATCTAGCACACATACAAAAGGAACATACCACACCATGGGTGATGCAATAGATGGTGATGTTGAACAGCCAAAATTTGAGTTCCCCATCACTAACCAGTGAAGGGCTACAATGCTGAAGAACATTCCTCCTTCAACATTACCATTCTTCTATGGGTTAATGATTGAGGACCCAGATACATTCCTCTTCGAATTTGATGTCCTATGTAGAAGTTATGACTATACTTTTGATGCACATAGGCTAAAGCTTTTCCCTACCACCTTGAAAGATGCAGCTTTGAGATGGTTCATGGGATTAGGTAAGGATGTTGTTCCTGATTGAGACACCACGAAGACCCTATTTTTAGAGAAATATCAAGACTATTGTAGAGGACCTAACAAGAGGAAAGATGATATTTTTAGAATGACACAAAAGGATGATGAGACCTTAGAATATTATGTGGGGAGATTTCAATTTTCTCTCAAGAAAAACCCACAAAATAAGTTGTCAGAAGAGTCTCTCAAGTTAGTATTTTTGAGAGGAGTCAATGATGACTGCATGGATGCCTTAAACACCATTGGAAAAGGATATATTTCACAAATACCATTTTAAGATATCTATAAGGTCTGTAGGAATTATTCCAGGTCCTTTACTAAAAGGTCAAGAGGAGATAAAACATCAGTTATTGCTAAATCATCTACAGGGGTTTCCAAAATAGAGCTAAGCAATCTATTATCCAACATGAAGGAGGATGTCATCAGTCATTTCGTAACTCATTTGGATACTCTCCACATTAAGAAAAAGTAGGAGGAAGTTGAGGCTATGCTCACTAAATATTGTTCAAGCTATAGGCAAAGAAAAACAATTTGTAAATGCAAAAGAGTGGCCAGTATCTAGCAAGATAAAGTTGAGAAGCCTAATTTTTAGCCAATTGAAGGAGATGATGGACAACTATTTTATATAGCACAAAGGATTCCATGGCATAAAAGACAAGGTATACCATAAGACCCCCTTAGCTTTAACTCATCCTTTCCTATTGGGAATCAAAAAAAATTTGCTTGGAACTCTTAGCCTTGGAAAGCAAACCAAAACTAGTGGCATAACCCTCAACAATGGCCACAAGCTCAACCAAATTGGAACCAACATCCAAACCCTTGGACACAACAAAATTTTCAAGGTTCCAATTATAATCCACAATGGCCAACCTAGCAGAATCAGTGATTGCCTCAGTGGCTGAAAGGCCAAAAATGGCAACAACAAAATATGAACTACTAGTAGCCTATGCTCCCTCCTCCACCTCAACAAAAAAATTTAATGCCTCCATAAAATCCTGCATCCTAACCACCTAAGCAACAACAAATACCTGCCCAACCTACACCTAACCCTAACACTAAGCCTCTCTATCAGGCTTATACTAATGAAGCTATGCAATACCCCACTTATGGGGTAGAGGTGAGTGATGTCCACCTCAGATCAGGGAAACAACTTGTTGCACCTTCATCCCCCCAAATTACAAAAATGGAGGATGAGGAACCTGTAGTTTAGGCTTTAGATAAACCATCTTTGGAACCTGAGTCAAATCAGGTACACCAAACTACCTCAAGTCCCAAGCCACCTTTTCCTAAACACCTAGCTATACAAAAGCATCACACACAGGCTAAGGTTGATCTTTTAGGATAATTGAAAGATGTGAGCATTAAGATTCCACTTATCCAAGCTATCAAATACATCCCTATCTACACCAAAACTATAAGGGATTTATTCCTTAAGAAACTAGGTAGGAAAAGAAAAGATCCTCAGACAGTCCATGTCTTGGGAAATCTTGCAAATATCATGTTAGGGAACATTACAATCCCTAAGTATACAGATCCTGGTAGTCCACTTGTGGACGTTAAGATTAATGGAACCCTCATTAAGAATACTTTGATAGACTTGGGGGTAGCAATCAATGTCATAGCAAAAGAAACAATGTAGTTGCTTCAGTTGGTCAACTTCAGGTCCACACAAATTGTTTTGCAGCTAGCTGATAGGTCCACGGTCAAGCCTGAGGGGATTAGTGAAGGCCCAGTCATTGCATTGGATTCTTGGGAATACCTTTCGGACTTCATAGTGCTACAACCCAAAGTCAATCTTGCAGGTTACCCACTCATCCTAGGTAGGCCTTAGTTAGCTATGACTAATGCATTTATAGGTTGTAGGTCTGGTAAAATGATAATATCCAATGGGACAGTTACAAAGAACTTGGTTCTTTATCCATCAACCCAACCATATGCAAACCTTGAGCATACCATTTGGCCCAATTTAGATGAGGAGGATAACTATTCTCTACAGACATTGATGACTATAAAGTGCAACCCCTTATTGGATGACTAGGATGAAGATGAGCTCATTGCTCACATAATCCAAAATGACTATGGTAGGAGCTCACAACAACAGGACTACCTCATATGCCTACAAGACCCCTTGCAAAGTATTATAACCACTAATTCTACATAAGAGATATCACAGCTATTTCATTCATTACTACCTCAACAATGTCTACCCATCATACCAAGCCTTGATCTATTGTTAGTTCAAGAGTCGTCAAAGGAATTAGAAATCATGCCAGGAAGGAAGTTAAATATCAAGAATTCCTTGATAGAGGAGCAACATAATTCTTTGCAATCAGTGCTACAAGCACACTCAACCACATATGCATAGGATTACCATGATATGATAGGCATGGATCCTAATTTATGTATGCACATGATTTATATTAATGATGGATATAGAACCATTCGCCAACCACAAAGACATATGAATTCTTCCCTCAGAGAGATAGTGAAAGTTGAGCTACAAAAGCTCCTTGATGCAGGTTTTATCTATCCAATATCAGATAGTGAATGGGTCTCACCTTTGGTAATTGTTCCCAAGAAAGGTGGGAAATGGAGAGTTTGTGTAGACTACATGGAATTGAATACAACCACTAGGAAAGACTACTTTCCTCTGCCCTTCATAGATCAAGTACTTGATTCTCTAGCTGGGAAGAAATACTTTTCTTTTCTTGATGGCTTTAGTGGTTATTACCAAATCAAAATTGCTCCTAAGGATCAGAGGATCAGGACAAAACTACATTACATGTCTTTGGGGGACTTATGCTTACTATGTTCTGCCTTTTGGCTTATGCAATGCTCCAACTACCTTTCAAAGAGTAGTACTCAACATATTTTTTGATTATGCACATGACTGCATGGAGATACACATGGATGACTTCACTAATTATGGTGAAAATTATAAGGAAGCTCTCAATAATATGGAAAAAGTGTTAAAAAGGTGTAAATAACACAACCTGTCACTCAACAATGAAAAGTATTTCATGACGATGACACAGGGAATTGTATTGGGACACTTTATATCTAGTGCAAGAATTCAGGTTGATACACACAAAATAGAGATAACATCTACTTTACCTATTCCTCATAAACAAAGAGACATCAGGAGCTTCCTTGGTCATGTAGGCTACTACAGGTAGTTTATCAAATATTTTAGTAAGATTGTTGCACCATTATTTGTCTTGTTGGGTAAGGACATTGAATTTGAATGGACTTCCGAGTGTCAACACTTATTTGAAGAACTGAAGAAAGCTTTGACTCAAGCACCAGTGTTGAGAGGGCCTAATTGGACTCTGTCATTTCACATACATATAAAAGCTTCAGATTTTACCATTCGAACAATTTTGGGTCAGAAGGATGGCAACAGAGTATGCAATTTATTATATCAACAAGAATCTTCAAGAGGCAAAGTTAAACTATACTATAACAGAAAAAGAGATGCTTGTTGTAGTATATGCTATTAATAAATTCAGGCACTATATTACTGGGTATTCATTCTTTGTCCATATAGATCACACAACAATCAAGTATTCGATGAATAAGCTAGTAGTTGGAGGAAGATTGGTAAGATGGCTACTTCTCTTACAAGAATTTGACATTACCATAGTAGGAAAACCTGGTAAAGCAAATGTGGTGGCATATTTCCTATCTAGATTGCCAACACAATCAATTGAAGGAGTGGTGGATGATTCATTTCTAGATGAACACTTGTTTTCTTTACAAGTACAAGTACCCTAGTATGTAGATATTTCCAATTATTTGGTTACAGGGCAGATTCCACAACATTTTTCACCAAGGGAGAAAAGATAGTTGGTTCTCAAATGTTTTCCATACTCTTGGGTATCTGATTATTTGTTTTATACTAGGCCTGATAACATCATGAGAAGATGTATCAGGGAAGATGAGATCTTTGACATCATAAAGGAATTTCATGATGAGCCATGTGGAGGTCATTTTGTAGTAAAGATAACAGCCTTTAAGATCCTCACAACTGGCTATTATTGGCCTACTTTGCATAAAGATGTTAAATATATAAGAAGTTGTGATAGGTGTCAAAGGACGGGAAGGCCAACCAAGAGTGATGAGATGCCCGTACAACCTCAGTTGACATTGGAACCTTTTGACAAATGGGGTTTAGACTTCATTGGGCCAATCTCCCCTACATCTAACAACAAGGAATATATCCTTGTTTGGACTGACTACTTGAAAAAATGGGTGGAAGTCAAGGCCTTACAAATTGCAAAAGATGGTAATGTGGCTAAGTTCTTATATGAAGGTATTTTTACTAGGTATGGAGTACCTAAAGAAATAGTCACTGATCAAGGGCCCCAATTTACTTCTAATCTAATTGCCAGGTTAGTTGAGGAATACCAAATTAGACACAAGAAATCAACACCCTACCACCCATAGGCTAATGGTCAGGTGGAAGTCACTAATAGGGAGATTGAAAGTATTCTCACCAAGATAGTGCAGCTGCATATGAAAGATTGGGTTTCAAGGTTACCTAAAGCAATCTAAGCATAGGAAAACTACCACTAGATTTACACCTTATGAGTTAGTCTATGGGAAGACATCAATCCTTCCTATTGAATTTGAATATAAAACATTAGGGACTGCAATAGAATTGGGAATGGATTTAACAAACACACAAAAGGAAAGGCCACATTCTTTAAATGGGTTTTATGAGATCAAAATGGAAGCAATACATCATACAGAGGTAGTACAACAACATAGGATGAAGTGGCATGATCAATGCATTAAAAAAAAGGAGTTCATTGTGGGGAATTAGGCCTTGTTATATGATTCACGGTATAAAGACTTCAAGGGTAAATTTTAGTCTAGATGGTTGGGCCCCTATGAGATTAGCAAATGTTACCCTAATGGGGTAGTACAATTACACACCATTGATGCAGTCAGATTTTTGGTTCTTGTAAATGGTCACAGGTTGAAACTGTACAAGAAGCCCTTATAGAAGGATGATTTCATATTTTCGTTGTTTCAACAATATGGTGTTCACAGTGAACCCAACACAAAATCAGACACACAGAGTGATGATTTAGTAATACATGACATACCCAACACTTCTGGTGGCCGAGATATTGAGTTACACAACTTAGTCCCTGAGCTCCCTTGGCATTAACTTTTCATGTTTTTTTCTCACAAGCACACACTACATGTTATCATAATGTTCGCACTATCTTCATAGGGACCTATTATCAATATTTACAAAGGGTTCTAATGCTGTAGGGACCTGTAGCTTCATACTGTCAACATTCATAATAGGTCCTAACATTGTAGGTTCTTGTAGCAATGTCTGGCAGCCGAAAATAATATTCAACTAACTTGATGCCATATTTACTACAAGTTCATGCACATTCATTTCACATATATTCACCTATCTTATCCACCATTTCAATGCAAAATAAAGTGGCATAATTCTTTTATTGCCTGCTCTCATTTCAAATACTTAAGCTGTCAAATCACCAACTCATACTCGTCATCCCCATCCCATCATATCCACTCACCACCCACTATTCATTACCGTGCAGTTAATAATCGTCAAATCAAATCAATGAACAAATATATTCTTTTTAGTCTCCATGCGTGATGGATGGCTATTTCTTCAAGGAAGTACTTCAAGTACACTAAAATGATTATTCTAGTTTTCTTTAAACTTTCATGCAGTTTTTCATATTACTCCATGCATGCAAAATATTATATCACTAATTACCATCATTTTGAATTTAAGCCACCCCCAAATCTTAAACGTGAAGTGAGGTCACTTCACCAATTAAGTTGGGGGGAGGGTACACCTTACTCAGTCTTTTTTCCAATCCTTTCGAATCTACCACCCAAAACAAATTTAATGAATTCCATGACATGTAAAACCCTTAGTTTTATTTTATTTTTGCTACTATTTCCACTGCCATTTTAAAAATTTCTGAACTTGAAACCGTGAGAACTTATGAGAATTTCAGCTTAGTTTAAACTCGAGTTGAACTTAGGAGGGAGCTTGCAGTTGTAGTATGGTATAGTAGTAAGGATATATAAATATATGAGGAAACAAAGGTTTTGAAGTGATAGAGAAGTTTGAAGGTGGTGGGAAAGATTGAATTGAATTTCCAGAGCTAAATTTGGTACATTGAACAAAGAAGTAAGCAAGGATGGGAGGAGATGTTATAAGAAGAGAGCAAGCGACTCACCAACAAATTCTGGAGGATGTAGCAGTCCTACCCATCTTTACAAGGGTTGGTTGGCTTGACTACTTCTTGAAATTAATGAAAGTGATGAATTAACAAGAAGGTTTGCAGACAATCTTCAATATGATGAGGCAATGGTAAAATTATTTTTAGTTGACGCATTTGAAACCACCATTGCACAAGTCACAGGACTACCGAGAATAGGGACACAATTTCCAGCTCGGGCCGATGGAGTTGAGCTCAGGAAGAATTCTGCATATGAGGTGAAGAGTTAGATTCCTCATCTCAAGGTACGAAGAGTCTTTCTCTCCACTGGTTGTGGGCAAGATGTGCCTCTTACATTATTAGATACATTACCTGTGATGGTGGTCATAACCTTTTGTACACAGTCCATTTCAGATTATTGAGTCATCTCAGGCATAATAGGGTAGTGAATGTACCAAATTTTCTTTACAACTTGTGGAAATGAATGGCCTTAGAATACCAAAGGAAACAAAGTGATACTTCCCTCTCTCATCACTATTTAGTTACCTTATTGATAAAGAGGAGTTAAAAATTCAATACCCACAAGTTAAGTGGGAAGATTTCAGGGAATGCATAGGCATTAATAGTTTGTTGGATGCACCCATAGTACCCGAGGATACCAAAATCCAAAATGAGCCCCAAAATGAGCCTAAAGAGGAAAACCCTCATGTTTCACCTGTGGTTTCTCTTGCCCGTAGCAAAGGTGAGCATAAGAAACTTGAACCAAAGTTTGGGCCGCCCATAATTGAGGAATTACCTTCTTTTTCTAAGTCACAAAAATCTAAGAGTCGAAGAGGCAGTGTATCTACCTCCTCTACACCCTCCAAACCAAAAGAAGATATTTCAAAGAAAAAGAGGGATACTCAAAAGCGAAAAAAGGAGGATGTTCCTAAAAAGAAAAAGAGTGTTAAAAAGGAAAAGGAGAAAATTGAGGAAGAAGTACTCACACCTAGACACTCTAGTAGGCTTAGGAAGTAAAGTGCCACAAAGGAAAATATAGGGGAACCTAAAGGAAAATAGATGGATAAAGAACAACCTCAAAAAAATGTTATGATTGCAGAAATTGACTCTGAATTAGAAGGGAATGTTCCTGGTAATGTGAATATACTAGCGAAAAAGAGAAGGTATGTAGTGACAACTTCTGAATTTGAATCAGAAGATATATTTAATGCCAATAAATTATGGATAGAAACCTTCCCCATTCTTGGAGATTATGAAAAAAGTAATGAGTAGTTTGAAAATGTAGAGGAAGTTTACATTGAAGATAGAGATGTAAGAAAAGAACTCCAGGAGACTGGACATAATTAAACACCTAGAGGAATTGGTGCAAAATTATGAGCAAAAAGATAAAGAAAGAGAAGCAAAATTGTAGGAGATGGAGGAGAAACTACAACTATATGGTCATGGTGCTAAACTAGATTTGCTGGCACAGTTGGCTGTTACTAAGATAGGGGACAAAGAACTAGCAATTCCAGATGAGAAACCCCCTCCTCTCAAAACTCCTAATTATCATACAACCTGCTATCTTGGCTACCAATTGTGGAAAGTAACTAATCAGTTTATATAGGAGAAGGAGAAGTGGAAAAAGGAAAAGAAAAATATGAACAAGAATTGGAGAAGAAAGATATGGAACTAAATAATTCAGCAGTCCGATTGGAGGAGATAGCAGATAAAGTTGCACAAATTGTTAGATGTAGACCTCCACCAAGTACTTATGCACTTTTTTAACAGGAAAGGTTTTTATGCTTTCAATTCAGTAGGTTAGTTCACAAACATTCAGTTGGCATGAGTCAAACTTCCGAGTTTCTTAAAAATTTTGTTACTTCCACACCCAAAGAACAAGATCAGTTGTGTGGTTTTTATTTGCACAACTATGCAATACCTGATGAGAGAGAATGGAACCCTTTAATCTTTGTGGGGGATCTTCAGATTAAGGCACTTGCCTCTTACTATAGCAATGAGCAACATAGAGGTGAGATTATGGAAGAGTATGAAGAGAAAGAGAAATCCATTGCACTCCCAATCAGAAGAGAGGCTAAGGATCCAAATGCAGTCATTGATGAATGGTTGAAACTTCTTACACATAAGGGAGTAGGTAAGAAGAGAAAGAGAAATCTTTGTGGGCGATCTTCAGATTAGGGCACTTGCCTCTTACTATAGGAATGAACAACTTAGAGGTGAGATTATGGAAGAGTATGAAGAGAAAGAGAAATCCATTGCACTCCCAATCAGAAGAGAGGCTAAGGATCCAAATGCAGTCATTGATGAATGGTTGAAACTTCTTACACATAAGGGAGTAGGTAAGAAAATCATGAAGCTTAGGGAGGCAGACTATGACATAATGAAAATGCTAGCTATGGGTGTAGGACAACAGTGTTATAAGTATGTGCAAAATAGATGGAACAGTCTAACACCTGAACTACAGAAGAAAGAGCCACATTTCATGCATAACTTCACTGCTATGCTTCAAAGGGCACACAATTACATGGAAATCGATATCAACAAGGGAGTTCATTGGATGCCACTCACTTTTCATCCACCTATTCTCCTTTATCCCATCCCACATTGAATTGGGGAGAAGGGTGATGAATGCGAGAGAGCAAGAACTATCAGGATGAGGTACCTTTTACAATATCAAGGTTTTTATTTGAGACAGATTCAAGGGGTTAACATAGTTATGGACTTGAGATAAATTTCTCTACAGTACAATCAAGATCCCTAGTGTTTTTCTTGGGGACAAGCAAAAGGCTAGGTGGGGGGAGATGATAGGTCCAGATAATAGCTTATTTTCTGTTGTTTTATGCATATCTTGAGATACTTTTAGATAAACTTTTCAGACACAACTCCTACATTATATTATCCTTTTATATCCCTTATCCAAACTTAAACCTTAAATATGATGAGGGAATTATGGTTATAATATATTAGTATTATATAGTTTATATGAATATATGTATGGAATGTTAATGGAATGCTATGAGTTAATTGTGATAGTTATCCTTGTGTACATGTTTTGAGGAATTAACTTGTTTGTAGCCAAAAAGGAACCATGGTGCAACAGTTGTGGGATGAACCCGTAGCAAAAGGAATGACTAGACACCAAAACAGGGGAGCTTCAGGTTAAGCTGAACATGATGATCATTGATTAAAGACACTTAATTAAGGTTGGACACACGTTATTATAACTAGTTAAATAAATGCTGAAGAAGAGGTCTCCTTCACTTATGAAATTTTGACAAATGGTTGTATGATTACATGCAATTATGTTTTGACAGAGTTCTAATCCTGATAGGATTCTCTTTCCTTTTCAATTATAGCTTGAATAAACCAGTCTTAATTCTATGCTCTATTATCTGGGAGTGGAGTTGATGATTTCAATAAAGATTCCCTCAAGCTTGAATATAGTTGTTGGTTGAATCTGTAGGATAGTTAGTTGGTTTTTCAATTTTATGTTATCAGTTACCTTTTAGTTTTCAAGACATGAAATATTCAAAATGATTGAATACAATCTATGAAAGATCTTGTACAAATCTTCATGAATATACAATGAATGGAGTTAATCTTATGGGATGCATAGAATCTATTAGTTAGATTTGAGTTCGGTTAAAGTTGGAACAATTACTTGAGCAGGCCACTCAAGGCATTGTTCTTCACTTCATTTTCTATTTATTTACTTTTGTTTAAATAACTATTTTAGTTTATCATTATTTCATGAATCATATGCAAGCTAATTATAATTTCATCTCTTTCTTATTGTTAATGAATTCTTGTGAATATGCATGTAATGGTTAACTAGTAACACTCCAGAGGATATTTCAGCCAAGTCATTAGTTTTTATTATGTTTTTATTTGATACAGTATTATTTCACCAGTAACAGTTCAATTATAGTCTAAGTTGTAGGTACCCATAGCAACTAGTTTGGTTTATGCTTTTACTGTTTTGCAATTTTTTGAATTTCCAACAAGTAGGATAAATTAAATAGGGTAGTTTAGGTAGCTCTGAGTCCATGAAGGCATATATAATATTTCACCATCATAAGATTACAAGCCTTGGGTTGATAATTTAATGTGGTCTTAAGCAATGTAAAGTGGACTGTTCAACCAGTTAAACCTCTGAATTGAGTAGCTTCTATCAAGTTTACAATACATTAGCTTAGAATCTATAGGTTTCATGAGTTGGGCGAGATGTTCTAGATGTTGTGGGGCTATGACACGTATGTTACATGTCGACTATCAGATGCCACCGAGCAATGATGACTACTCTTGTTGAGAGGTGGCACTCGAAGACATCATCTTTTCACTTACATACTGGGGAGGCCACCATCACCCTAGAGGATGTGTGGAGGATTTTTCGTGTACCTATTCATGGAGAGCTTGTGACCTATTTTGTATGGTGGGGTACACGTGCTATGTGTCGAGTCCTTGGTGTGAGGCATGTTCAAGTTCATGAGTTAGAGATAGACCTATCTCCTTTTGTTGGCAGTGCAAATCCCATCTCATTGGTTCTATGTGCTTTGGTCTCGGGGCTCGTCATTCTTGATCGACGGGGCAGGAAATTTCCCATTGGTTGGGGTGTGTGCATCAAACAGATGTTCAAGCATGGCACTAGATATGCACGGGGCTTGTGTCTTCTTGTGCATTTATATACAAAGATATGCACGAGGTTTCCTATTGAGGAGGTAGATCCATTTCTGATGGTGTGACCTTGCTTCACATATGGGCCTAGGAGGACATCCCAGTTACCAAGCCTAATGGCATCTTGGATCAAGATCCAGAGAATCTGTATTCTTACAAATATGGTGACTTTCTTCATTACACTTGGCTCGGGCAACTACCTTACTGGCGTTGCATGATAGATGACATGCCGAGTTTTATTTAGAGACCATGGTTGGGATGCGAGGCATGACATGATGACCAGGAGCATCTTCCATATTGTAGGAAGACACGATGGTTGATCGACCATGTTTGTTCTTTATTAGAGAGATATCTACCTGATCGTTTTGGTCACCAGTTTGGTGAGAGACAGGGCCAGTTCGTAGATGGTTATGAGGCTCATTTTGGCAAGACTACTTGAGAGGTTTGGGTATGGGGGTTTTAGGTAGATCAAGATGTAGCTAGGTTCGGGTATGGGGGCTACAGGTAGATCAGGATGTAGTTGTTGTAGAGCACTTGTTCCATTTGGATGGGGATGGCCTATTGGGCTTGCAGATCTTGGGACTACCCCAAATTTTGATCAGTGGTGGGCTAGGCATATTCCATTGAGATTTATAGATCATGTTGGTGTTGTGCTAGTAGTGGTTAGAGTAGGGATTACTGGTCGCCGTGGTGAGTGACAATGAGTTCAAATTGTTATTGAGCAGCTTGACAGAGCTCGACGAGACAAACAATAGGATGGACATGATGATCCTATACAATAGGATCAGGCGCAGGTTCCATGTCCTCCTCCACCACCTGGTGATGTAGCGGTGGTGGATCAGATAGTTCAATTGACAACTACTAGAGACATAGGGATTTTGTAGCAATAGGCTGTTAAGGTGTAGGTTGTTACCTTGACGATAGAGAGGGACAACTACAAAGTAGAGTGAGACACTGAGAGTGGGTGACTCTATGTTGTCGAGGCCTAGTTACAGGTGATTACAACTGAGAGGGATACCCTCAAATTAGAGCATGATGCCCTCAAAGAAGAGTGAGATTAGTACATGAGTGAGGCCACTTATTATTAGATTCTTTATGAGGTCTTTGTACCCAGAGTTTAGTGGTGACTGTGCTTTGGAGAGCCTAGTACTACTATGGGTGCCGAGTTAGGTGGGAACTCAGTTAGAAATTCTCCTGTCATGCCTAAGCCATCCCCCCATCACAGTGAGCATCAGTCGAGGTTTCCATCTCAAGATGGCTAGCAGGGGTGAGTTAGTTTTTTATCTTTATGTTGTTTACTGTCCAAAGACTTATATTGTAGACATGATTTTGTATATACATTCATCGGCCCAACTGAGGCCTCGTATATATGTATCATTTGTATTATGATATAACACATGTTTATATGATTATGTACCTAACATTTTCATTTTTGATGATGATATATATGAGATATTCATGCTTCGATTCAAATTCATTATGTGTTATGTGATGATTATGGATGATGATGTATGTATGCTTATACATGTTTTTGTACTTTTTTGATGTATGCATATGATGTGGATGGATGATCTATATATTGTTTATGATATATGATGTTTTATTATGTATATGATGGATGTTGATATATGATGGATGATTATATATGATACATGATATTTTTATTGCTTTATTATCATCATGATATGTATTGACAAAATTGTGGATGCAACGGATATGGAACTAATGATATTGTGATGCAGGATGGATGTTAGTTAGCAAAAATGTTGGATGATAGATAGAAAATTGATATTTGTTAGTTTGATGAGTTACTTTTGTTTTGAATAGAGGCTTTGTATCTTTAACAATCCTTTTTGATGTAGCAAACAAATACGATGCACTAGTGTATTAATAACCAAGGTGGCTTTGTATCCATTGTGTGGAATTTGATTCTACATACAAAGAATATTCTTGCTCACACCAGACATACGGAAACCCTATTAGAATATATGGTTGAGTTATGTTTAAAACTTTTCGGACCAGTTACACAAAGAGATATGGAATACCTAACATGAAACCGCTACATGAATTTTCTCAAAACAACTTCCATACATCAAACAAAGCAAGTATTCGTCGTGGTAGTATCACAAAACATCTTACGAATAAAATTAACAAAAATAGTTAATACCACCATTCCTTCTTCTCTAAATCCTTATGGACATCCTCGATAGATCCTGGGAATGTGGTAATACGATAAATAAAAAAGATAAAACTATAAAAAGATAAACACTATTGCAGTATCAATTGCCATATTTGTTTTGAGGTTTCAAGTTGTTTATCCGGTGTTGATGATTTCTATTGTAGGAACAGATCCATTAAGACATATCTTAGGATGTTATTGGTGAATTGTCAATAGATAGGTAGTTAACACTTTCAACATTGATTTCACTTGATAGTTGTCTAATCATTTTGATCTTTCTCCTTGGAATTTTTGATTTTGATGTTTGTTTTTTTTTTTTTTGTGTTGTCAAAGAGTGAGTGTGGCGATTTGTTTATTATGGATGAAAGATTTATTTTGATGATGATGGAGGTATGAAATTTTTTATTTTTTGAGTTTATATGATGTTGTTTTTGTTGTTTTCAAGGGACTAACCTAGGGCCTCAGGGGCTCATCAAAGATAAGCCTTGCCTACGTTGTACATGCAGAGGCTCGTAGTTTACTTGGTTTGATATGAATATGTTTTTGATCTTCTCTATTTTTTGAATGTTTTTGGATTTTGAATTTTTTGACTAAGTCGAAAGAAAGTATGATAAATACCTAAGAGGGCTGACCTAAGGCCTGAGTGCTATAGCCTTGCCTACATTGTACATGCAAAGACCACGTAGTTTGACTGGTGTTGACTCAAAGCATAACATGTTTTTGAGATTTTGATATTTTTCAACTTTGTTTTGGATTTTGATAGTTTTTAACTGTGATGGGATTTACAAGAATCCAATCCGCTACCCATTTCGAGAGGTTTCCCCCAGTTTGAGACAAGATTACCTTCCTTAATCAGTTATCGATCCATGGTTAGACATATGTTTTATTATGACATGAATGGGTGGATGCTTCAGATAATGCTGATAGATAACGATGCAAGTCTTATTAAAACGTAGCACCTATTTTCCAAGTTTTCACTATGGTACCTATTCTAGAAGTGGCACAAAGTGGTTTTCACTTATAGAACGTTTATTTTTTCTATTTTTCTTGCATTTTGATTTATTTTCTTTTTTAAGTTTTTGATTTTTTTTTGGATTTTTACCCTTTTTCATGGGGTATTATGTCATGTTTCAAGTATAGAACTTCTTGAGATGGTTGTTGTTTAGCGGTTCAACTAAAGGTTCCCCTTCAGGAGTCACCAATTGATAAGACCCAAAGCTGTAGCTTGCTATGATGATGAATGGACCTAACCAATTGGGTTCCAACTTACCTTTTCCATCTTGATTCAACTATACCTTCTGATTCTCCTTAAGTACCAAGTCACCAACCTAAAAGTTTCAGTTTTTGATCTTTTTATCATAGCTTCATTTGAGCTGGTTTTGATAAACATGAAGATGGTTTAATGCACTCAAATGCCTTTTGTCTAGGAGTTCCAACTCATTTAATCTAGACACCCAATACTCTTCATCACTAACCATGCCTTTTAGTGATATTCGTAGTGAGGGAATTTCAAATTCAATAGGTAAGATAGCTTCAGATCCACAGACCTAGGAAAATGGTGTGGCACATGTTGGTGTACAGATAGTGGTTCGGTAAGCCCATAGGGCTGGGTTCAGTTGGGAATGCCAATCACGGTCAATGTCATTAATAGTATTTTTTAGGATTTTTAGAATAGTTTTATTAGATGCTTTAGCCTGACCATTTCTTTGGGGGTAATAGGGTTTGGAAAATATGTACTAGGTAGAGAACTGTGAACAAAGTTCTTGGACATCTTGATTTTTGAATGGGGATCCATTGTCCGTTATGATGGTTTTGGGAATTCCATATTGACAAATCAAATAATTCAAGATGAACTTGGATATCTGTTTTCCTAAGATATATGTTAATGGAATTGCTTCTATCCATTTTAAAGTATTCAATTATAGTAATAATGAAATTATGCCCATTTTATGAAGTAGGATAGATCATACCTACCAAGTCTAATCCCCATTGCGAAAAAGGCCATGGTGTTGTGATGGGTCTCAGCTCCTATGTTGGTGCATGAACAAGGTCAATATGTTGTTGACACTGATGACATTTTCAAGAATATTGAATACATTCTTGTTCCACGGAGGGCTAATAGTACCCTATTCTTAGCAACTTTTGTACTAGGTTAGGTCCACTAGAGTGGGACCCAAAAACACCTTCGTGTACCTCAAGTGGAAGGAAGTTTGCACTTTTTCTATGTTAAGTCATTGGAGTAACATACCATCTAAACTTCGACGATACAAGGTGTCTCCTAGGATTGTGAATTGGGAAGTCCTACGGGAAAATCAGGCGGTATGATACCATGTTGGATATAATAGAATGTTTCTTGGTACCGTGGTGAATTAGGACCAACAACAACAACACACTAGTTCTGATTCTGGGAAATCAAACGTCGGTATGAGCAATTGCTCAACTAGGAATTCATACTTATGAATGTTCTGTGGAATATCGAGAAGTGAACCTATTGTTGCCATGGTGTCAGATGCTTTGTTGTTGATCTGGGGAATTTGTTCAAAGATGATGATGATGATGATGAAGTACTACTTGAAACTATCCACCATTATTTTATATGGCATCATTTTTTCATCCTTTGTTTGATACTCGCCATTTACTTGCTTGATCACTAGTTGAGAGTCTCCGTAGACCTGTTGTTATTTTATCCTCCATTCAATGGCCATTTTGAGTCCTGTGATTAGTGCTTCATATTCTAAGATGTTGTTTGTGCATGGGAAAGAAATTTTATAAGCCTTGGGTATACTATCTCCCTATGGTGTGAGAAATAGGATACCTGCTCCTAAGTTGTGTTGAGTGTGGGACCCGTCAAAGTACAAGGTCCAACGGCTTGTTTGTTCTATTAGCAATATGCTTTCATTTGGGAACTCTGTTGTGAGAGGTTGGTGGTCTTCCATTGGTGCTTTTTCTAGTTGTTCTGCTATGATATGTCCCTTGATGTATTTTATGTCCACATATTCTATGTTGAATTCACTTAGTATCATTACCCATTTAGCAATTCTGCTTGTTAGAGCTGCTTTTTCCAATAGGTATTTTAGGGGATCTACTTTTGAGACCAACTTTACTTGTCTATTCAAGATATAGTGTCTCAACTTCTATGTCACAAATACGAAAAAGAGACACACTCTTTCTATGGGTGAGTAGTTCAACTCGTAGCCCACCAGTGTTTGGCTGATGTAGTAGACTGCTCTTTCTTTGTTATTGTCATCTAGCTATGCTAGGAGAGCTCCTAATGTTGCTTGTGTTTTAGATACATAAAGTATCATTACTTTATTTGGAATAGACAACATTAAGACTAGAAGAGTGAGTAGGTACTCTTTGACTTGTTGGAATGCTTGATCACATCTTCCATCCCACTTGAATGTGATGTCTTTATGTAACAGATGAGTGAATGGATGACATTTGTCTGCCAACTGCATAATGAATCACCTAATGGATTGAAGTTTCCCTTGTAGAATTCTCAGCTAATTTAATGTCTTTGGAGGTGGCATTTCTAATATGGATTTCACCTTTGCAGGATCTACTTCAATGCCTCTTCTTGACACTATGTACCCTAGCAATTTTCTAGACGTTACTCTGAATACACACTTTTTCGGATTGAGCCTTAGGTTGTACTGTTCAAGTCTATCAAACAGTTTTACAAGATTTTCCAAGTGGTTTTCCCTTTTGATGGACTTTGCTAGTATATCATCTACATAATCTTCCATAGTTGTATGCAACATATCATGAAAGATTGTAGTCATTGCTTGCTAATAGGTCACCCCTGCATTCTTTAGGCCAAATGGCATGATGTTCTAGTAGAAGGTCCCCAATGCATAAGTGAATGTTGTCTTATATTGATCTTCAAGAGATATCTTTATTTGATTATATCTAGAGAATCCGTCCATTAGCGACAAGATTTCATGTCCTGCTATTAGACCTACAATCATATCAATTCTTGGAAGAGGGAAACCATCTTTTGGGAAAGCTTTGTTCAGATCTCGAAAGTTTGTGCAAATTATTATGCCCCTAGTGGACTTTGATACTGGTACTAGATTCGAAATCCATTCAGGGTAATCAATTGGTCTGATGAAGCCTACATCTAGCAATTTCTTCAGTTCTACCTTTACCAGAAGTGCTATTTGTGGATGCATTTTTTGTGGCTTCTGCTTGATAGGTTTAGCTCCAGGAAATACGACAAAGTGGTGTACAACCAATGCTAGATCTAGTCCAGGCATGTATGCATATGTCCACATAAGGTTTATCTTCCTTTCATTAATGAATGTTGAGAAGTTCACTTTCTCTTCAGGATCAAGTGACGCTGCATGGTATGTGATCTTTGGGTTCTCTGTTGTGCCAACATTGATGGATTTTGCTTCTTCAACTAGTAGTGTCAACTTCTCTTGATATTCAAAACTAGGGAGATTGAATCCTCCATCTTTGGGTGTCTCAAAGAGGTTTTCACCCTTAGATTCATCCTTTATTTTCCTCTTTTCAGGGTTTGATAGAGCCACATCGTGGTTTTCCCTAGGGGATCTCATTTTAATTTTTACATTGTCTTTTTCAATTTTACGACTAAAGGACACAATATCCCCTCTAAAATATGCTTCATGTTCGAGTTCCATGACAAACCCTACTGTATGATCTCCTAATGGTATATCAATTTGAAGTCCCATAAACTCTGCAAATGCTTCACCATTTTGGAATTGATCCAAAACAGGTGTATGCTATTGTTGGTCCCAATCTATTAACTATGGGTAGCAAAGGGGTGGGCTGTCATCGTTATCTGCAAAGTTTATGGAAGTTGTCAAAATGGTCAATATGGCTCTGGTATCATTCTCCCATTGGGTATCTAGGTCATCATTGCTAGAGGTGATAGAGGAAAGAGAATCCCATTCATACTCGTTAGAGGTTGTTTCATAATTATAGTCTTTAAATATAGGTTTGCTAGGTTGGGTAGGGACTATACTCAAGATAAAGCTTTAAAATATGTCTTCAATTGGTAAATCAAAGTTTATACGATGGTAGATATCCAATTTCTTAACAACAATAGAATCAGATCTTTTCTTACGAGAGGCACATCCAGTGTTTGGAGTACCCACGTTTATTGAATCGTAGCCTAGTTCCATGTTGTTCTTTCTTTGTTCCACTATAATAGGTTCCCATCTGCCTTGTTTGTGTCGCCCAAGGCCATCTTTTCCAATGTATCCCATTTTTTAGCTAGTTGATACCCTTTATTGCTAGGATCAATTAAAAGGGGTCATAGCTGTTAATGTTCTTCTTGGTCTTCTTTGTAAATAATTGATGAAAGGTCCTCTTTGAATATTTCCTCATCCTTCATATCTCCCCACTTGGTAAAGATCATGGGTTTGACTACTATTGTTATTGCTTGAACATGTTTGATCTCCTTAGGCCCTTCATAAACCTTTGGTGTTGGGGGAAGCATTCCAATGTAAAAGGCTTGATTGAAATAATAGTTCTCGTTACCTTTGTCAAGTATTTGGATCTTACTATCGGATTTAGGCATCCCCGTTGGTGATGGTTTAGCTGAGGTTGATGGTAGTGTTGATGGGTCAATATATGAGGAGTGGAATGATATATCATTACTAGGTATTCACTAGATTTTGTTATATTTCTCCTCCAATTTTGCACAGTAGTGGAAGGGTTCAAGATCAACATATAATGTAACCTCCTTTCCTTCACGAGGAAATTTTAGACATTGGTGAAATGTCGAGGGAATTGCTTGAAGTGAATGAATCTAAGGGCATCCCATAAAAAGGTTATATGGTAACTCAAGGTCCAGTACCTGACATGTTATTTCTATTGTTTTCAATCCTATTTGTACAGGTAGCCTGAATGTCCCTTTTGAATTTATTTCTAGGTCATTATAAGCCCTTATAGTGATGATTTTTCCTTTTTCAATTACAAAATACCCCAACTATTTTACAAATTTTAAGGTACAAATGTTCAAACTTGCACCATTATCTATCAATACTCTTTTTACCATATGTTTGTGGACACCAACCTCTATATAGAGGGCTTGGTTATGGAACGACTTCTGCAGAAGGTCTTTCTTGGAAAAGACTAAATGATGATTGGCTGTGATTTTTCCAACCATGGATTGAAACTAATCAAGATTAAGGTCATTGGGGACCGATGTTTCCAAAGATTTCTCTAGTATTTCCCTATATGTGGGTGATAATTTCAACAACTCTAGGATGGAGATCAAAGCGAGATTCTTCTTCAATTGTTCCACAATACTATAGTTATTGGATGACTTAGTTGTGGGTTTAGGTGGGGCTCCTTGTATTATGACTTTCCCTCGATAGGTAGTTACATTACATTCGGGGTCCCTACCTCATATAGTTAACACATTGACCCTAGTGTCATCTACTTGGGAGAGGGTACCTAGGATGGTATCACCATAGGTGTAGTTGGCGCTATGATATTCTTGTTCTTTCCCTTTGTCATTTTTCTTAGCATGGTTAGGAATTGGATTCGTGTAGATTTGGAGATCTTTGTTTCTAGGATGGTGTTTAATATCAACTTCTCCCTTGTCAATCAAGTCTTGCACTATATGCTTAAGTCCCATGCAATTATTTGTCGTATGTCCCTTGATCTTGTGGAACTCACATAAGTCTTTTTCATTGTACCAAGGTGTTTTAAAAATTGACTCTTCATAGTTTGGGTGATCGTTGACTTTGATGAATTTTTGTTGAACTAATTTTTGCATGATTGTCTCAAGTGGTTCTCATAATGCAGTAAATTTCCTCCTTGGATGGTCATATTGTCTTTGTTGTCCTCTTTGATTTGTTTGTTGTTTATTCGATTGATTATTTTGGGGATAGCTAAGTTGATTATTTTGTGTGTTGTTGGGAGCATAGCTCATTTGTGCAACTTGAGGTTTATTTTGTGGTCCATTGGGATTTTGTACGTTCCATATAGCTCTAGCATCGACTACTCCATTGTTCGTAACTTTTTTGTTCGTGGCCCAAATCTTGGGTTTGTCATTCGAACTAGAAGGATTGTTGTTTGAATTGTTTAGTTTAATGACTCCCCTTTCTATGAGAGCTCTTTCAATGTGTAGTCCCTTTTCAATAGTTTCTTCAAAGTTATCGGGGCATAACATGGTGAATTGGTAATTTATTTCTGCTTGGACATTGGAAACAAAGATATCCATGAGTTCTTTGTCGGGAATAGGTCACTTGCATCTACTAGCTTTATGTCTCCATCTTTGTAGGTAGGAAGTAAAGGATTCTCCTTGGCTTTGTTTAATACTGTAGAGGTTAGTGATGGTAACATCTTGTTCTATGTTGAATGAGAAGTGGTTCACAAACTTGTTAGTTAATTCATTGAAATTCCTAATACTTGGTGGTAGATGTGAGAACCATTCCATGGTGTGACCAATAAGACTGCATGAAAAAAGTCTCATTAGGTAGGAGTCATTGTTTTTCACTTCCATGCAAGCTATTGAGAAATCTCTCACATGTTCTACCAGATCTCCTTTTCCCTTATACTAGTTAAGTTTTGGTATCTCAAAATTTTTAGGGAAAGGTAGCATAGTAATAGAGCGATCAAAAGGGAATGGACATATATCATGTAGGGTGTAGGTCTTCTTTGGTTTTCTGATCTACATGTCCGATATCCTTTGATTCATGGCTTGTAGTTGCATTCCTACCTCTTTGTTTGGTACATTTGTTTGGGGACCTTGTGCGTAGTAGCCTTGTTGTCCCAAAACGTTCGTTTGGTCATAAGTTGGGTATGGTAGAGGTATAGAACCTTGGTAACCATGTTGGGTGGAAGGAGGGTTAAGTCCTTGTTGTGTGAAAGGAGGATTAAGTCCTTGTTGATTCTAAGGAGTGTTAAGTCCTTGTTGATTGTAAGGAGGATTAAGTCCTTGTTGTGTGGAAGGAGGATTAAGTCCTTGTTGGTTGTGTTGAAGAAGGGTACCTTGATAGTGTGTTGGTGGTACACATTGTTGTTGAGACAAATTGTATTGAAGGTTACCTTGGTGATGTGTTGGTAGTATACCTTGTTGTTGGGACGAATTGTATTGAAGGTTACCTTGGTGGTTCGTTGGTGGTATACCTTCTTGTTGAGACAAACCGTATTGAAGGTTACCCTTATAGTGCATTGGTGGTACACCTTGTTGTTGGGACTGTTGATTGGGAAGGGTACCATGTGGCACACATTTTTGATGTTGTTGATTCGTTTGAAGGTTGCCTAAGTAGTTTGTTTGTGGCATACCTTGCTGCAGATTTTGTTATGGAAATTGCCCTTGTTGAGTTTGTACGTTTTGGGAAGGGTTAATGTATGAAGTGTTTCATGGCATCACTAGTACAAAAACAACAATAAACTACTGAAAAAACTACTAAAAACTAATTATAAATGACTAAACTTGGTCATGTGACCATTAGTAGTTTATTGCCAATCATTTATAATGCAACCAAATTGATGACTAAACCATTTTTAGTCATTTATTGATTGTTTTGATTGATCAATTTGGTAGTATATTTAGTCATCGATTGCTATAGCCTGGTCACTTATTTAGTCATTTTTTTTTTCATTGATATATTTAGTCATTGATTTAGTCATTGATGTAATTTGGTCACTTATTTAGTCATTTTTTATTCACTGATATATTTAACCGACGACTTATTTAGTTGTTGATTTATTCATTGATTGCTGTAGTTTGGTCACTTATTTAGTCTTTTTTTTATTCACTTATATATTTAGTTATTGATTGTTGTTAACTGGTCACTTATTTAGTCATTTTTATTCACTGATTTATGTGCATTGGTAGTATATTTAGTCATTCATTTTAATAATCATTTTGATCAATTTGGTGGTATATTTAGTCATTTTTATTCACTGATTTCACTGGTCATATATCTAGTCATATTTATTCACTATTCACTGATTTTTGTCAATTGGTAGTATATTTAGTAATTTAATTATTAATTGATGTCAATTAGTAGTATATTTAGTCATTTTAATTGACTCATATTTGAGGATTTAAACATAAAACATAGAAATACACATCAATCATCAATTGCACATAATAAGAAAACCATTGAGAAGGAAAACTTGGTGAATTTTATTAATAAAAGAAAGGTGTTCTTGTTACAACTTAGAAATAAAGTATTACAATTTTTATTTTCAATTACAAGACTAAAAATCTGAGTTACAATATTGAACAAAAAATGACTACAAGAAAGAAACTTCTCCAAAAAACTTCTACAATGATGGAAACGCATGTTTGGAGCCCTTAATGCGAGCACATGCCCCTTTCATCTCTTAAAAATTCTACAACGTGGGAAATATTCCTGGAGCAAGCTGTAACATGTAGAATCCAAGAAGGAGAGTGTTGATCGTGTCCCATATATGAAGCTCTCTCCTTCAATGCAGTCAATAATAACCCAACTAGAATATTTCCTCATTTATATGCAAAGTTCCATCTGATATGAGCAACATGGTTCTACCTTTTCTGCCATGAATGAAGTTGTGCCTCAATACAACCAAAAAAATTACTATTAGTCTCAATCTAGAAAGAATAAAAGTGCATTGTATATTGCAAGTTTACAAAAGTCCAAACACAACAGAGAGATAAATCAATTAAAAAGTTGTAGCCTTGTCAACAAATTCCTTAAACAAAGTGTTCAACATAGGCCTAAAATATGGATATTGAACCCTTGATTTCAGAACCTTGTTCAAAGTTTAAGAAAGGTGATATGCTCAGATTATAGAATGAAGTTGACATTATAGAATGAATGCTATCAACACTAACCAGACTAGAACAACATTATCAACAAAAATTTCCTAGAAACTAAGCCCAAGAATGCCATCAGACTTAATTAGACAACAAAAATGTCAACCCTGGTACATGTGTTGTTTGAGTAAAGACTTGCATTATGGAAGATTCCATTTATACATAAATTCCAAATTAAGTTGATGAGAAAAGATATTTGATATCCAACTGGGAAGCCTTAACATCCAAAAATTACTAACCTAATGTCTCACAACAAGTTTCCCAACTGCGACATCATCTTTACTTAGGAAACCGAATATTGATCCACTGCCATATTGAATCTCACAAGATTCTCCTTCACAAACAAAAAATGATATATATTAATTTCTTAGCAACTTCCTTAATATCCCCATGTAAGTAGACTAAACTAAGTGAGGTTGAGGGTTTGAAGTAGAGTACCATCATCTTGGTATGTGCTTGACTTTGATGACTTGTATCTTGAATGAAAATAGCAAGCTAGCTACACTGTAAAATCGTTGTTACAAAAATAACCACAAAATCCTCTTTAATTAAAATTATCCTTCTAGATATTTTAGTTAATTTCTAAGAGAGCTAGTTTCACTATCCAAACAACCATCAATATATTTACTATATATAATTTCCTAGAATTCAGAATTTGAATGTAATAAACTAACCATAATTACCAAAGATTTAACACCAAAATGTAGTACAAAATGAATTGTTTGACATAATGCATCAAAGAGATGTCATCTCATGGAATGAAATGATATGATTGTAGAATGTGCACAAAATGGATTTTGCAAGGAAGCTCTCAAAATATTTGAATTAATGAAGCACTCTGGAACACCAAAATTGTAAGCTTTGCTTGTGTTCTAGATGCATGCAATCATGCAGTTTTAGTGGATGAGGGCTGCACATACTTCACATATCAGTAACCCTGATTGCATTACATATATAGTTGATCATTAGGTGTGCATGGTTGACCTTTGTGCCTGTGTTGGCTATCTTGAGGACACCCTAAACATTATTACTGAGATGCCAGTTAAACCTTTGATGTTTGTGGATCATATATGAATATAGGATAAGTCTTCCAGCAACACTGCTTTTTTAGTTAGATCCTAAAAATGCTGCAACTTATGTTCTTCTCTAAAACATCTGTGCAAAAGTGGGCAAGTGTGGTGAGGTTCAAATAGTAAGGAGATTGATGAAAGATGGAGGAATTAAAAAAGATACCTGCATGTAGTTGGATTGAAGGGCATAAAATGGTACATGCTTTTTTATGTAGGAGACAGATCACATCCACAAACATGGGAGACCTATACAAAATTGGAGAAATTGGCTTGGAAAATGAAAGCAACAGGGTATTTCCAAATTCAAGACTTTTACTTAATGTTGTGGAATAGAAGAAAAAAGAATCATTGATCTGCCACCATAGTGAAAAGTTAGCAATTGTATTTGGTTTGTTAAACATGGCCCCTGGTACAACTATTAGAGTTGTTAAGAACCTTTGAGTATGTTCTGATTTTCACATTGCATCTAAATTCATCTCCAAGATTGTTGCAAGAGAAATTGTTTTGAGAGATATGAACCATTTCCATCATTTTAAAAAGGGACAATGTTCTTGTGGATAATATTGGTGATGCTAAATGAAACAATCTGAAAAATAGGCTTACACTATAATAATGTGCACTACATTAGATATCCAGTAATAACAAAGGGGCATCCATCAAAGCGTAGTAGCAGGGAGTTTTTTGTCATATGTTGTAATTACAAGTGCCCTACTAGACATACATGAAAATGTGGAAGCAATATACACAAGGAAAGCAAACTGTTTCAAAAAAATGCCTCAAAGAAATGTGATATTTCATTATATAGTTTAATCGCAATACCACACTATTTCGAATTGATCCTTGTGGTGATGTGGGATGTTACCGCTACACAACACCATTATTGCTTGGCCTCCTTGGTAATGCAGGATGTTACTGCTATACCACATCATGTCTTCTTGGATCTTGCAGGGATGCGGGGTAAGTATTTGATTTACTGCCATACTACACATTTATTGGTTGGCCTTCATAGTAATGCGAGATGTTATAGCTACACCACATCGTGTCTTCTTGGCTCTTGTAGTATGGCGGTATTATGAAACTTTTCACAACAGTCTCATGAAACTTGTCACAACCATCTACTACCTTGACACAAAAGTCTTATGAAACTTGTCAATATTTATGGGCACCTTTTAAATTACATTCATATCTATAAGGAAACTATCCTATAGGGATGACAGTCCCAAGAAACATGGCAATGGTTACACCGATAAATAGTTAACTAGAAACCATGAATTTTCAATGCATAAAGGAGAATATACAGAGAGTTAAGTCAGTGAGTAAACATCCTTGGAGAATTATCATCAAAAGTATGACAATCTAAGAGTTCATAGTAGAAAATCATATACCCTCAAAGACCTAACAATCATAATAGACCTAGTGATAGCTTTTAGAGTCATAACAATAAATTCATAAGAGAATAGATGCAAGAGAATGAAAAGACATTGAGATGGGAGGGCAGTTGGTAGAGTTGAAGAATCAGAACTGTAGTGATAAGGTAGGGAGAACAAAGTAATTTACAGTTAAGAGCATCATGGCAGTTTCTCAGGTGACTATATTTGGGCAAGGAGAGAACTTAGTGACAACATTACCATCAAAACAATAACCTGATACTCAAAACCATGCCAAACCCTAGGGCCTTTTTCATCACCTTGTAGAGATCTCAAAAATGCATGAAAATATTTCAAAGGAGGGCATAATGAGATTTACATATACTAGGCTCTATTATCACAACACAAACTAGAATTAAATGCACAAAAGGTAACAAAGATTTAGATTTACAAGTGATGAAAAGAAGTACATGGAAAGTATATTAGGTTGAATTTATTTTAAAAAAAGAACTTAACCATTAACTATCCAATACAATCTAACAAAATACAAATATACAATGAAATATTATGATTAACAAAATGATAATTTTAACATTTATCTTAAGGTAAACAAATTTTTTTCGTGCAAGTGAAAAATAACACCCTTAGATTATTATGAACAAATAACATTTTCATTTACATCATTTTCAAGCAACAATTTTTTAGATCTGTCTAGCTGTACAAAATTCAAATCAAATTTGCAACAATTTGAAGGTTTAAAAATCTAATATTTTTAGATCTATTCTTGGGTGCATCCTGCATCTCACTATAAAAAAGATCAAATCTTTTTCTCCAATAGGGTAAACACATAGATCACTATGATAGATTTTTTTGACTGTAAAGCTTATTTTTTGTAGATTATAGGATCCATAAGAAATTTGTTTTGTTTTTCAGAGTTATCTCCCTTGTGAGACTCCTCTAGCTCTGTTAAAGTGGAGGAATGACGAGCTGGAAAGCTTGATAGGTGATGGAACAGGGAAGAGAGAAGAGTGGGATAGAGTGTATGATTACAATTTGTACAATGATCTGGGAAACCCAGACAAAGATGGAATAGGGAAGATAGAAGAGTGGTACATGGTAGCATGGAGGTCTTAATGAGCCATTTGCATCATCGCGAAGCCCCAACAAGAACTGTGTGGTGTTGTAGTGATTGTGCAGAAGTTTTTGTGAAGGATTTGGTGATCCGAAGTGGAACTTGCAACTACAATATCTAATAAAAATCCACTTGGTGATCATTGTTAGAGAGTTGCAAACTGTGAATTGTCCTTTGTCCTATAGGACTGAGAAAGGAAGAACATTGTCAAATAGTGATTGAATCATAACAAACAATCCAAAAAAAATGAAAGTTACTGTCAAATGGTGACAAATATCTATCCTCTAAGTCATTTGCACATGGTGATTGAGAACACAATGAGTAAGAAGTAAAAGAGCATTGGATCATAGCACTTGAAAATGGTCATGAGTTATGCAATGAACTTCACTGCTGATCACAAAGGAGATCGAGATAATAACCGACATACTGATGTGCACAAAGAATGTTCATGGAGTGAAAACTTCCTTACAAAGCAATTACCACAACAGAGTTTAAGGTGAATTGTACTTGCTATTTTATGCTGATATGGATATGTTCTAACCTATAGTTAATTATTGTAGCATAACAGATAGGCTAAATAGTTGTTCATAAACCATTGTTTCAAATTCAAAATCACTATACCTTATTCCAAGAGCAAATCACAGGGGGAGTCTATACATAAGACACTATTGTTTCAAATTCAAAATTGTTGGCTCTTTCACAATTGTTTGCTTCATTTATTTGATCTAAGACAACCTGCTATATAGAAGATGCTCTCAAAATCATAGTAAAATCCTTTATTCTGGGATGACTGTTCAAAATCTTCCCATCATAACAATGAACAAAAGCATTAGTCATTAACCTAAACTTTGCAAGAGTTTCATCAAATTATACTTTTCCACTCTCGTTTCCATTTTGAAGTTTATTCCCAATTTCATCCATGAAGAACTTCCTCAACCTGTAGATCCTGCTGTTAGCCATAACTTTACTAGGTGTTGAGGATAGCTTCGAGTTTTAACCCAAGCAATAATTAACACCTAGGTAAAAACTCGAAGCTATCCTTGACACTTGGTAAAGTTATGGCTAACAACATGATCTACAGGCTGAGGAAGTTCTTCATGGATGAAATTGAGAATAGAATTCAGAATGGAAAAGAGAGTGGAAAAGTAGAATTTGATGAAACTCTTGCAAAGTTTAGGTTAATGACTGATGCTTTTTTTCATTGTTATGATGGGAAAGATTCTAAACAGTCATCCCGGAATAAAGGATTTTACTATGATTTTGAGAGCATATTCTATACAACAGGTTGTCTTAGGTCAAATAAATGAAGCAAACAATTGTGAAAGAGTCAACAATTTTGAATTTGAAACAATGGTGTCTTATGTATAGACCCCCCTTGTGATTTGATCCTAGAATAAGGTATAGCAATTTTGAATTTGAAACAATGGTATATGAACAACTATTTAGCCTATTTGCTATGCTACAACAATTAACTACAGGTTAGAACATATCCATATCAGCATAAAATACTAAGTGTAATTCACCTCAAACTCTGTTGTACCCGAGTATGACAATACTTGAGCTTCTGGTGTGTTTAGACGTAACCTATAATGGAAAAGTGTAGTTTCCATCTGAAGGAACCATCTTCAGAGATCTTCCCTAAAATAAGGTTTGAAAACTTTAGAAGAAAAGCAATACCATAATTCTAAAGTAATAATTTGTATCAAGCCAAATATCAAAAAGTATAATTAAAAAGACAAATCCTTATAATTGGACCTCAAATTGGACCAAGCAGATTTATGATTTTATCTTTATAATGTACAAACTTTCTCTATCAGAGCTTCACAACCTCAAATTGGATCTCAAGTTGGACTAAAAAATTTATGATTTTATCTTTATAATGTACAAACTTTCTCTGTTGGATATTAAATATGTTAGGTTGGATGCCAAATTGGACCAACAAATTTATGATTTTATCTTTAGAATGTAGGAACATCCTCTGTCGGATGTTCAAAAATTCCTATACTCAGGTTCTGCTTCTAAGTGAAAACATCTAGAAGTGTTTTAGACCAACTCAAGGTACTCTCTAACCTGGTTATGTCACTGATAGCAATCCAAGTTTTCCTAAATCATCCATACCTGAACGTTGCATCATAATCTATTCTTCCTCCACATAAAAATTCCACATATTAACCCCTTCTAAATAAAACTAAAAATCATCATAAAACCATAATTAATAAATCATTTCAGTTTCAAAAAGAATCCGATGTCATTTACTATCAAAACAAAAACTATATAAATCACAAAAAATCCATGAAGCCATCCATCCAAAGAAAAAATAAGCAATGTAAGGATTTGAGCAATATAAGTCCAAAGGGTTATATTGTAACAATAATGGAATCACCATAAGAGCACAACTGAGGAATAAATTCTTGTGACTGTAATTATGTGATCCATAACTCTATTGGTCATGTGGCATAGTTGTGTTATAGCAAATATAAGATGCATTCATGTGTGACCCAAGTTTAATGTGGCTATGTTGTGATAGAAATGGAGTCACTCATATGAGCACAATTCATGTACAAATCATTGTCATCACAATTAGGTGCCAATCATCATTGGGTGCATTTAGGTTGACTCAAGTTTAACAAGTTATGATGTAATGATAGCATGATCCAAGAGCGATTACCTCTTGCTGCAATAAAGAGCCTATAACTCTGGTTGATATGTAGAGTGGTTGTGTTATATCAATTATGTAGTGCATTCAAGCACAACCCTTGCTTAATGGGCCATTCTAGAGAGTGATCAAGATTTTCTAAACCTTATGAATGTTACTTAAAAGTGTACAACTTAAACTATAGACCGAGTTTGTTACATACTTGAATGCAATCTTGGGTTACCACAAACTATAATAATGTGATCTGCTAATAACCATTATGGAAAGTATTAAAGCAAGACCCATGCTATATGGGATGCATTTCCCTGATCAGGTTTACATACCTTAATGATCAAACACAAACTTCCCACACACTCTAGAATACAATCCAAGATCATACCACAACCCTGTCAAGATATCTAATTTTCTGACCCAAGATTTAAGGTTGTTTTTTAATACCAATAGAAGCATTGGTAAGAGCATGACTAGGGTACAAACCTTAGGCCTCTATAGAAACAAAAACCATAACTCTAGTGGATTAGTGAGGTTACAATACCAGAAAGATTGAGACATTGTAGCCAATAACAAAATCCTGAAATCTAAAGATTGTAGCAAAAAAAATCACACTATGTAGCTCAGTGACATTTGTAAATGCAATCTATGGTGAGAAGAATGACAGTCACTTGAGGTGTGACAGTCAAAAAGAGACTGAGCAGTGACAAGATAATAAAGCTCAAACCTTGCATAGTAAAGTGGAAATTTTAACAGTGAGTTTCCTTACCCCCTTGCTGACCTTAAGGGTTTTTCAAATGCTATTGATAGTGTTAGACAAGGAAAATGCAATCATGGAATGACTGTCCAAATGAAGTAATAGTGGTAATCATAGGTTCAATGTTTCTTCTGAGCAATTGTATAATGGAGGTAGTGGATTGCATGCTTGAGTGGTGTTTTGAGACTCATCAAAGATGGGAGAATAGTGAATAATACCTTGTGGACTATGAAGTAGTGACAATAAAGTTGAAGGATCTTAAGACCCACAATACCATGAAACAATGAGTCCCCTGTAGTAAGTAAGTAGGTAGTCTATAGGGAATAGTTTGATTTTATAGAAGGATGCTCATGAAATGAATCTTCAAGTGACAGTGAGTGAGATGTTTGAGATTGCAGCTGAGGGTGTAATATCCAGTCTTAAAGGTAGTTAGCAAAGTAGTAAATGTGCAAGAAAATCAAATCCTACATAGAAAACAATTCACAATTCTATCTTACATAATGTGTTGAGTCTGAAGACAAAAATCTCTTTGTATCTTGATGAAAGTAGTGACCTTAATGGTCAATCACTGGCAACCATGATTTTAAAACATGTTATTGTGCTTATGGAGGTAGCATTTTAAGCAAGGCAGTGAGTGGTGGTTTGGAACAGTGGCAGGTATTGACTTTCTTTATATGCATACTATGCAGTCTAGCTTAAGACAACGTTCTTAGAAGAGATTGAAGGTGGATTATGGAACTCAAGGGTTAGCATGATAAAGATTAAAGCAAAGATTGAGATCTATTTAAAAGCCACTATCATGAAGATATTAAAGATGTCACATGCAAAACCCTAGCAACTGAAGTAATGAACACAATGCCAAAGAGGACAGTGTGCTGGGGCAGATTTAGGAGATCTCCACATTATCTAATCACATGCAAATACATCATTTATTTATTTTTTTAAATTAAAATAAATCATTCTAAAACCTATATAGGATACATTGATACTTCAAAAGCATCTAAAGGAATTTGAGATTATGCAAATATATGTCAATTAAATACCTAGATTACAAACAGTAGCATGAACAATGTAACCCTTGTTGACCAGAGTTTGAATGAGATAAGCAAAAATGAATCCTATGCCTCCTGTCCCACACATCTCCTTACCATTAACTTTCATTCTTTACTGAAACACTTCTCCATTTTGGTATTCTATGCCTGAAAATAAGGTTTTAGAGTATGTTTATTAAAATAAAAACTCCATTTTGGTGGGCTACGCTTGAAAATAAGATTTCAATGAAAGTTTTAGAGTATGTTTATTAAAGTTTTAGAGTATTTTGGTGGGCTATTGATTCTTGATTCCTTAAATGATTTATTCAAATAGATTGTGACTAAATAAATGACTAGCTATTTAGTCATTTTTATTTGTGTGAGTAAATAATTTTTAGTCAACGACCAAATTAGTCATTTATTTACCCATTTATAGCCGAGTTGCACAAAAATAGTAGAATTTAGTCATTTTTAGTTGTTGTGACTAAACGTTTTAGTCACATAGTCATTTATTTGCCAAATTCTACTAGTGCATTTATTGAGTTGGACCTCCTTGATATTGTTGGGCCACTACTGCTTGCTCAATTTGGGATGGTTTCCTAAACAAAGGGTTTTCCATTAGTTGATCATTGCTCTATGAGAAGATTGGTGGCATGTTTGGAATCTCCAATGGTTTGGGTATTTCCCTCAAAACTTATTTATCCCCTAAGAGAATGAGGTGAGGATCCTTAAGACCTTCCAAATTAAAGTCTATAGGTAACTTACCACCACTTTGTGCTAATTTGAAGAAGTAGGTATTTGGATCTTTTCTTAGGAGTTTGTCCATTAGTTTAATCACCTTGGGATTCTTGGAGTGTTGAAAGAATTCTTCCTCATCTAATTCTTCCTCACTATCCACTTCTTCTACAACCATGTCTTTTGGGTTTTGGTTTGAATTATCCATCATTTCTTGTTGTCTACTGATTACCTCCTCCTCACTTGGTGGTTGGTTTGATGTTTCTTTGAATGTTGGTTCCTTTTGAGGAGTTAAGGTCACTTGGTCTATAACCCCATGGGTCATTTCTGTCGTTTGTGGTGTTTGTTGGGGGCACACTAGAACTACCTTTATTTGCTTCCATATTTTTTCTATGTTGCAATCGTGTAGTTGTCATAAACAAGTTGCCAAATTTTGTGAAAGTTTGGTGGTTTTCTAAAAAATAAAAGAATACTTTGTTTTTTTTTGGGATTTTCTATTTTAAGGAAAAGTAATTGTGTTTTTGGGATTTTATGTTTTAAAAGAATGATATTTATTGTCACATAAGAGGTGGTAATACGAGGCTTTCAACTGCAAGATCAACTTTTTGCTCTTGTTTGTCTAGGATATTTGTTGCGTTTATCCACTGTGTTGGTGTTTCCTTTGCATTGAATATGAAACTCCTCAAACTATCAATAATGTTTGTTTGTTCACCTTCAATTTGTAGGAGGTTTGGCTGTTGAACTGGAGCAATTGGACGCCAAATGGTCATAAGGTGAATGATAATGTGAAAGACAAACTTTTGGACAAAAGGTGTTGATGTTTCGCTATGGTTTTCATGATACTCAAGACCCTAAGTCTTGAGTGATGTTTTGGAAATAATGCTAACTTTTCGGATTCAAAAATATTGAAAACTTGGATTGATATTTCACTTCCTTTTCTAGAGGATATGTTGCAGAGAATCTACTTGAACTAGCCTTGAGGTTCAAGCAAATGTTGATATCTTAGAATTTTGAGTGAAGGAATAATCCAAAGTTGTATTGATTTTGAATTTTAAATTTAGATTGGAGTGTTTTGATTTCGTAAATGGATGATGGACTGATGTGGATTTATGATGTGTTTTGGGAGTCTAACTATTTCATTCCCAAAAGGATTTGTAACCAGTTTCAGATTAGTATTATGATTTTCACTAGGAAGTAAAGCAAAAGTGACAATTTTAGAGCAAAAACAATAATTTTTGTCAAAAGCGATAAGATTTTGGTTGACTGTGGCCAAATCTGAAATGCAATTGTGACAAGATTTTTCAAGAGTAGCTTCTGTTTCAAGTTTTCTATCTGGTAAACAGTGTAGGCAAAAGCAAACTTCTTGGTCAAAAGTGGCCTATTTTAAATCAAGCACGGTTGGAAAATTGTGTCAACTACAACAATAAAAAGATCAATTGTGGTAACTTTATGTCAAGTGCGCTCAATTTTGCAAAAGTAACAGGTTTCTGATTCTGACTGTCAAAATCTAGAGAACAAAAGCGACTTGTTTTAGGTCGACTGCAACTAGTTTTAGGTCAAGTACGACAAAAATAGTAGCAATAGCAGTTTTTTGTGTAGATTTGTTTTCTATTTTTTGTGTTGGCAACAATTTTGGATAATTTTGCAGTCTTGAATGACTTTGTTTGATCTGATTTTTCACGTGTCCTATTTTTGAGATATGGAAAATGATACAACAATAAATGTATGGACTAACATTAAGCTTTTACCACAAACACTCATTTTTGGATCTAAATGTCTATAACTTTAAAGGCACGTTTCTTTCCACCAAGTAAAAATTGAGATACCAAAAAGCTATAGTTTTCCAATGTTAACTTTAGATTTAATGCGACTTGAAATCTAAGCCTAAATGTTCAAAAACCTTTAGAGATTTTTTTTTAAGATATCTTTCAGGGAGTGCAAATAAATGGCTCTTTTCAAAGTTATTCACACTAACCTTAAAGTGTTTGAGATTTTATGAATATGTTGATGTGTGTTTGAGTTGTTTTGGAATCATGCAATGTGTTTAAACTAACTCACAAACAACACAATCCTAGCTCAAGTGGGTGCGTTCTTCTTAGTGGGCTTGCCAAGGGGTGATTTTCCATGCAATCTAGGGAAAAGTGTAGAGGTATGTTAAGAATGAACTCTTAATCTCTACACTTAAATCAAAATCGAACATGACAAGTAACTTCTTGGAAATAAATTCCAATGCACCACTTCAAAGAACTCTTTGGAAGGATAAAGTTGGCCACTACAAACAAAGGCTTTTAATGACAACAAACCAAGAACACTCGTCATTTCACTATCGTCCATTGGCCACTTAAGGCTCTTTAGCCTTCCTCGTTCCACTTAAGGTATGCGATTAGGTGTAATACGTTGACACCTCAGGATTGAAGTTACTTTCTCACGATTTCATAAATTTTGATATAAGCCCACCGGTAAACGTGCTTCGAGACCTTGCTTATGAATTCTCCATCGTGGGATGTATTTCAAAGCAAGGCCCCCTCTTTAAGGATAAAAATAAAGAGACCAAAATGTGAAACTCAAAGTACTTTTCATCACCCAAGATCGCCCAAAAGACGCGAGGGGAGAGGATAGGTACTCAGTTTTCCAAACACGGAAGACATAGTATACACTTCATCACAATGTTCTTTTTAAGCTCCTTGAGCGACGCTATCCAAAAGAAATGAAATAAAATGTGTACAAGATAGCAATTTGTTTTTAGGTGCACCAAATGAAGTATTCTAGATTTCAAGCAATTTAGATATTAGTGTACAAAATCAGAAAGTATTTGTCCAATTTTAAAGCCCAAAATTGAGTGCTTCTAACAATCCTTGTCTTAATTGGTCAACAAAAGTAAATCGTTTGTTTCGTCAAAATATTGAAAGTGTTTGGTCAAAAAGCAAGCATTTTTTTAGAGCACCAAAACAAAGTGTTCATTCTAATCTAGATAACCTTTGAAAATTTCTTTTTAGAACACCAAATGAAAACGTGTGAGTTTGTGGGGTTCAATTTTATAGCACCAATTTCAAAGGGTTTTCCTAAACTAGAAAGCTTCTTGAAATGTTCTTTTTAAAGCACCAAATTTGAAATATTGTTCTAAACTTAGAAAGATTTTTGAACGTTCTTTTTAAAGCACCAAATCAAAGGCATGCAAGTTATGGGGTTCATTTAATAGCACCAAATTGAAAATTTTCTAAACTATGAAAGCTTCTGAAAATTTCTTTTTAAAGCACCAAATTGAAATCTTATTCTAAACTAGAAATTTTTTTGAACATTATTTTTAGAACACCAAATTGAAAATGTGTAGGTTGTGGGGGTTCATTTTAAACACCAATTTGACAAATTTTTCCTAACAATGAAAGCTTCTGAAAAAATTTAAAACTTCGACCGTTTGCGTTCACTGCAATAAAAGTGTTAGTTGGTTCTTGGATAAAGACATTTCATGCTCCTACAAATCCTATAATAAATAATGTTAGCACCACTCAAACATCCAAACCAAGTGATTGTTAGTGTTAGAAATCAAAAAAATACTTGTAGCTTTCAGAAAAAACTTTAACAGAGCGAAAGCAAAATTTTTAAGTCAAGAGTGTCCTTCTTTTGTGCGCCTGTGAACCTATTTTTGGAGGCAAAAGCGGTCCAAAAAATCAAGTGTGACCCTATCATGTGCAGAAGCAATTCAAAATTTCAAGAGCAGCCCTATTGTTGCATCAAAAGTGGTTAGGAAATGCAAAAGCGGTTGAAAAAGGAGTGACTGCAGCAGGAACGACAGAATGATCGCGTAAGTATTTTTGTAGCTTCTATGTGAAGATTTTTCAAATGCATTTCTGAAACCTGTAATTGCTAAAAAAATCATACAAATATTAATGTTAAGGACCAAAGTTCCACCGAGTGTGCCAGAATGTGTAAGGGGGAATTCGAGAATGCAAATGAGATCATCAGTGTTAAACGAATTAAACAAAATCAAATTCAAACAAAGGATTTAAATTCAGGCCCATTACTCGCGAAATGAAACTATGAAGAACAAACTCAAATAATGCAATTAAAAGAAAGAACATAAAATGAATTCATAAAAACATAGTGTTACCATCCTATGTCGAAGTGTATTTGCAAAGATGTTGGATCGTTGTTGTATCAATGCGAAGCCTCCATTTTTGTGTAGCAAAAGCTTCAAATGTGTGTGTGTTGATCAAATATGTGTGTAAAGTTTGTCAAGAGATCGATTGCGGTTTTAGCATTACTTCGTCATGCAAAAGGTGTCGATTCTTCGATCAATTTTGAGGAAGATGGTTGTTATATAGATTTTTTGTTTTAAAATGAATGTGGAAGATCGTGTAGTAGAATATCCTGATCAATGGTTGAAAACCATTGAGAGGATTTAGATTGGAAGAATCAGTGGATTTTGAGTATGTAATCATTATGATTGAAGAAATCAATTTGAGCCTTCAGTGGGATTGAAGAATAGATGGATCAGTTAGCCAATCAGAATGAGCAATCGAGGGATCGTAATTTGCTGAATCATGAAAGTGGGTGAGGATAATTAATTAACTGATTTAATTAATTAATCTTTTTGAGTTGAACGTGCAAATCGTGTTTGAATTTTACAAACAAAGTTGTATTTGTTTGTTTTTACCTTTTTGAATGATGTTTGAATAATTTATTCAATTATTCAAATTTAGGGGAAAGTGATTTAACTAAACTATTAAGTATTAATAATTTAATTGATTTTGGGGAATAAAGTGAATTAGTGACATAATTAAATAATTGATGTTATTTAATTAATCAGGAGGAATAAAGTTATATTAGGACCTTATTAAATAAATGAAATTTATTTAATTATTCGAAAATGATGAAAAAGTGAATTAATTAAATAATGTAATATTATTCAATTAATAGAGGAGATTAGGGTTTTTGATGTAATTAATGTGAAATACAGTGACATTAGGTGATAATGATGTCGATGATGAGAAAATGTCATTTAGGATGTGCAATATGCATTAGGTCATTTTTACATGTCTAAAATAACTTATGTTTCATAGTGCAGTCTTCTTACTTCATGCAATGTGTCTTCTTCTTAGTGGTGTCACTGGGTTCGATGTCCTTCAAGATTGTGACCTTTCTAAGAATATGGAATTCCTCTTAGTGGTAATGCTACAGATTGCATTCTCTAAGTTGCAAATCTTTTATTCTCGACTTGTCCTCTCTTGGAGACATTAGGTACGATGTTCCCTGAGAGGAGACCTTACATATCCTATTTGCATTTTGTTCATGAGTGCTTCCCATAATGCAACTTGCTAGCCTTGTGAAGCTCAAAGTTACAACCTTTTTCATGGCCACCAAGCATAACACACCTTGCTTGCCAATAGGGCCATGTTTGTTCATAAGTGCTTAGCGTAACACAACTTGCTAAGCCTTATGGAGCTCAAAGTTCATATTGTGTGGTACCTTATCAAAGTTATCAGGAGGTATAAATCTGGTATGGTTAGTTCAATGGGAGCCTAATAAGACTCTCTCATTGGCCACTTTTTGGGGGCTCACCTAGTGTATATCGGACTGCACTAGCCCATGTGAGCAGATTTTTGTTTACATAGTGGACAACGGGTTTCACTTGTAAATATTTTTGGACAATTAGCTAAGGCTTGATTCACATCGAGTTGGACAAATAGTTGATGCTTGATCCACCCCTTTCCTTTTCCTTTTTTCTTTCTTTAATTCTTTGACATTGTATGATTGAGTATCTTGTCATTGTTGCTGCATATTTAAAAAAGTTATGCACCTCTTTGTGCCTTTGTTGGTTTATCACGAGATCTTAGATCTTGGGGGATTGATCATCCTCCTTGACCTTTGTCGTCTTACCTTTACAACAATTATACAATTAGAGCTCTCTTGATTGTCTACTTTAGTGTGAGTTTGATGCAAGGTCATCCTCTCACTATAGTGGGGGCTAAATGTAGTGTAGAAAAATGTACTCCTTTACATTTTCACACTTTGTTTCGACCCCTCAATTAAATTGGACTTAATTATGCCATAATAAGCCCTATTTTACATCTACAAGCCTAATAAATTACATTTTTCGAAGTGGAAACCTAACAACAATTAATGCCAATACATAACACTTTACCTTGAGCCATGTGTGTTCTAGGAATAGGGACCTGGGACCCATTCGTCCATGGGTGAATGGGTCCACCCTAGGCCTTTGAACCTAAATTTAAACTATGTTTTTGGTGGTATTTTAATGTCCCTAAATTCAAATTTTCATGTTGGCTTGTAATGTTTAAAATTCCAGGAAATTAAGGATACATACCTATAAATACAAGGTCCTTTTTATCAAATCAAGTCTAAGTTTTTTAAGAAGAGTTTTCATGCAAGCATTCCTAGAGAAAATTTTATGATCAAGAGAATTCAAGAGCAAATTTATCAGTGGTTTATTACAACATTCAAGATCTCAAGCATCATGTCAAGGTATTTTATATCATGCATGTTTTTGGAGCTAACATTGTGATGTAGGTTTCAAAGATCAAGTCAAAGCATTCAAGCATCAATTCAAGTATCAAGATACACATACATTGAATCCATCTCATGCAAGATAAAAATTGATATTGTAGATTTCCAAAGGTTTATTCAAGGGTTTGGTGAATTGCAACATTGCATTGTTCATTCATCATTTCTTTCATATTTCATTATTTCAATTCAAGGTTTAATTACCCAAAGGGGGTTTAACCAAGGCAAACCCCCCTTCACCAAAAACAAACAAATTTTCCCTCTTGTGTGAGTTGCATATCTCAGGTTGAAGAAGGATTGAAGATCACTTGAAGAGAAAGATTGAAAAAGTTGTCAAAGTTGCAAAATTTGTCAAAGTTGTTGTCAAGCCATGGAAACTCATGTACAAATATGATTTCTGACTTTTCAACACTAAAACCTAGATCAAACAGAAGCTACAGATGGACATCAAAAGCTCCCAAAATTTGTTTGAAAACACTAAGCAGAGACCCATTCGACGGTGAATGAGTCCAAGTTTTCCTCTTGAAATTTCCTTTTGGTGACTGGTACACAGTGTCTAACTCTTCTCAGATCTATAAAATTTTTACTGTTTCTGTTAGTATTGAGCTTTAAATTGTTGTTTCAAGTTTGAATTGGAATTGTAACTATGGGTTTAGTTTTTAGGTTCGATTCAATGTTAGCAAATCAATGAATGACAAAGAAACCCAAAGACCTATCGAGTACAAAGGAAATTAAACAATAAAACAATTATACCTGTTTCTTGGATTTTCCATGATTACCTCCATAGTACCTTCTAACTTGCTGGTCGACGTATTGCCCTCATATCGAATGTGCGAGCAATCCTTGACGAAGTCCTACACCAAGCTTTGAAGGATTTGAGAAAATATCTATGCCTATGACTATGATTGAAAATGTTTAAAATGTCTATGTCTAAATATCTCAAAACTAAATGAACTATGACATTAAATGCTATGAAAAGTCTAAGTGTGCAAGTGCAAGAGTGTATAATGTGGATGTGTAATATGTCAGTGTAATCGAAAAATGAGAGGAAAATGACATTTTATAAAAAATGCCATTTCGAATGGACGGGTGAGATCGACTTTTGCTCAAGACCTAAAATCAAAGGCTCGGATTAAATCTGAGAATCCCTAATTAGGGTTAGGGAAAAATCATTAATCGAGCAGTCAAGATGCCATCTAAGAAGATCGAATCGGCGGTGGAGAATAAATGAGGAAATTAATTCGAAAATAAAGATTTTCAAAAATGAAGAAGATAAAGACCGGATTGAAGCTCAGGTTTGGAAAGATCAAGAATCTGCCCGATCACTTGATTTTTGGAGGAAAGTTACCAATTTGGAATTAAATTAATTCCAAATGTGAATTTTGTGAAATAATGAATAATCGATTTTTAGATTATTTACCAAAATGGATCGTCAGTTAAGATTGAGATGACATTTTAAATAATTTAATTTATTTAAAATGAGAGGAATATTAATTTTGTCAATTAAATAATTAAAGATAATTATTTAATTTAGCAGATAAGATTAATTAATTAAATAAATTAATTAATTCATTTAATTAAAACAATTAGTGACATATTAAATAAATAAATAAAACTTATTTATTTAATAATCAGGAAGAATAAATAAATTTATAAATTTATTTAAGGGAAGACTTAGACAATTAATGACATTTAATAAATAAATAAAATTTATTTATTTAATAATCATGAAGAATAAAAGGACATGAATTAATTAAATAATTATGAATTATTTAATTAATAGTCGAATGTGGACCAAGGACATAATTAAATGTCATAATTATGCTAGGACGAAAGTGGTAAAAAATGAAGCTTGCAGGCCTAGGTTATTTTTAGGTGTCTACAGGAATAATTGAGTAAATTTTCTATTTTTTATTTTTTCTCCCAAAAGTTTTGTTTAGGCTGATACCCCCATCCTCAATCATAAGGAAATCAATATAGTCCCTCATTGAGTTGACTCACCTTTTTGTTGCAAGTCAATTCTTTGTGTGGATCTCATTTCCTAATGAAATAGCGAGAAAAAGGTCTACATTTTAAAATTGGTGAGCCCCCTTCATACCCTTCTAAACACCCCTACCTATTTTTTGCCTTTACAAATAGAAATATGAAAACTGAAATGTAAAAGTGGATTGGTAGTTATAAATTAATAAATAATTGATTTTAGTTTTTTTCAGTGTTGGGACTTGATTCACTCATGATTTGCACACAATCAATTCTAACATGATAAATTATGTCTAGATCTATTGTTGATTGTTGAATCATTTTCACCACTAAATGTACCTACATCTAAAAAATGGTGGTGCTAAGATGTAAAACCCCATCCCGCAACCTAGAGGATGATGCAACACTGTGGAAGCACAACTAATTTTTTTTCTTAAAAAGAGTAACAATGATGAGTGAAGTAACCTACTCTAACACATACATCCTCTAGGCCACACAACGTGTCTACATGTGAAATTCCAAACTTACAAAATTATTCTTAAACATAGTATATGGAAATAACTCATGATAACAACATACAACAAGGCAGCAATGCATTGCAAAATAAGTCTAACACATAGAAATGTAATGAGCATATTTCCACAGATACAACATCATATAAACAATATATACCATTTAATCCAACGATGAAAAGATCATACATAATGTTACAATTACATCACAAGGGTTCCTCCTTGATTACAAATAAGGAATACAATATATAGTGTCCATTGTTACAATGAAAAAGAGAAGTACAAATCCATAGAACCACACGAGCTCCTCGAACAAGAAGATCCCGCCATCAGAAACAAGAAGAGAAACTCAACAGAGTAAGGTGCACGCCACCCAGCCATGTGGTACTCGTAGGACCAACCCCCGTGCTAGGAGACAGTAACAGGTAACCAAGACTAGCCTACTACCTCTAGACACAGGCAAGGTACAAAATCACACAGTACTATTAAATACAAAACATAGGGTTACATTGCTTCTAGAATCACGAAATCAAGTACGACCACTGTACAATACCATCGACTGTTGTCATAGGAGGAGTGTCATCACAAAGGTTGCATTGGTTATCCTAAGGAGATATTCCTAGGTCCCGACCCCCATCTTGGGTTATCCTAGTAACCTCTTACGAACTCCAGCCCCACATGCACACCAGTGCATAATCAATTATCTTTCGAGAAGACAAGATAACGACCTTGCCATTCCAGGCCTTCCCGACTCATCTCAAGTCTAACACAAGCCCTTGAGCCAATGAGCGAGGATAATTATCAAGTTAAATATGTTAACTACCCATTCCCCTAAAGTAGGTTATTTAATTTCCATTGATTACATTGACTTCCACATGAGTTATCCTGGGACCACTTTGTGTCCCGACCCCCATTGAAAGCCACTCCCCTATCGACAACACAATAACTTATTCTACACCCAAGGGTAGACAGTGCACAAACTGATAATAACATAACACAAGAGATAACACATCCCTACAGATGTCCAATACTGAATCCAACTACATGCACTACCCAAGGACATATCAAGGCGAATAACAAAAATGACAACCCTGTCACAATTAAAATCTGGAAGACTTAGATTTCACAATAACAAATACTCCCCCCCAATACACAATTATAGAAACATTAAATATTATAAACACAAACTTAAGCAATTCAAAACACTACCATTCAAATTTCCTAAATCCAAATCAATCAATATCCCATATTTAAATACATCATCCAAAACACAATTTCAATTTATAAAACAACAGCCAAATAGTGCTAAATGTTTTAATTCCAATTTCACAATTATAATTAAACAAATCTCAATTCTTCTAATAAAAATTATTTTTTAAAATAAAATATCTACTGGTGCTTTGCAAGCACTAACAATATAATATTCATTTAAAAATCATTTACTTACCTTCTAAAAAAACAATTTAAATAATTATATTTATATATATATATATAAATATATATACAATTATATATATAATAAATATATTATTTAATATACAAAATTATATTACATTACAACCATATCAATTAATGTATACATAATATACATTTATAATATATATAATATATATTATATATAAAATATATAACATATATTATGTATATATATATATATATAATATATATATATATTAAAGAAACTATCGTACAAAAACCCACAGCACACAGACTGGCCGCAGGCAATCATGAGGGAGACGACTGTTACAGCTGAGCCTCTCCACTATGGGGGTCAGCAGTGTCGACCACGCCAGCACTGCCTGTGAAGGTAGCGCTGGGCATTGCCCTCACCGCCGTCTCCCATGTGGGAGGGACGACTGTGGGGGTAGCTTCCCCAGCCTCACACAATATACATTTTTTTTAACAAAAGCCCTGTAATTAATGAAAATAGCGTACAATGATTTTTCCCAATTTCATTTCAAAATAAAAATTCCTACAAGAAAATTATAGTACCTTATAAAATAGAAAATATTTATATATAATATATATGTATATGTACATATATATATATATATTTCAATATATATGTATATGTACATATATTTATATTTCAATAAATATGTATATATATTTATATATAAATTTATCCAAGCATTTGTTCAAGTTGGGCAATTAATTTACACAGCAGAAGTTTTCTACAGGAAAGATAAACAAATTTTACACAGAGGATCTATAACTTTAATAGAAAGAAATCTTCTACAGGAACAATGTATGTGTATTTTACAGAGGTTTCCTATCTCAATAAATATTTTCTACAAATGAATTAAATTCAACTTTCCAGAAAGAAGAGGTTTTCTAAGTTTGTTTCAAATTCAACATAGGTTCAATTTTCACGGCAATCTTTTAAAACAAAAGCTTCTATAGTAATGAAAATCTCTTCTAATCTTTTCCAATTGCATTACAATAATTAAATAACTCTTTCAAATCAAAATTCACAAAAATAATTAAAGAACCTGTTCCAGAAGAATTGTTGCCTCGAGGATTGATGCCGAGCTTCTCTGTAACTTCAATTTTCCAATGTTGCCAAAGCTTCCTCTAGAAAAATTGCCACTTCCCAGAGAACAAAAATAAACAACTAAGAATTTCCACAAACTAGATTCCTAGAATTATTAGAAAGCTTCTAAGATCTAAAATTTCTTCAAACCACAAAACATATCATTCATTTCCCAAAAACCTCTGTCTTTCTTCCCGTGCAAACAACTTCCTCTTTTCTCACCCATTTCAATCAATCTCTCTGCAAATCAATTTTTAAGACAGTCAGAAAACAAATCCTTGTAACTTCCTGTTCACACAACAAATATCTCTTCTTTAACAAACCAAGATATTTCTAAGATCTTTTCCCAAATATGCATTTAAAATTAAAACAATTTATTTAATCTAATTTACAATTAAATAACTTATTTATTTATTTTTATTTTTTTTGATCGGTAAACGCTTTTGACTGGAGCTATGAACCAGTGGGGTCACAATGGGGGACCCCATCCCCAATTTTTGTCTCATGCAGTTGTCTCTTTTTCTTCCTCCTATCGCCCGTCCTCCTTACTCCATTCTTCCCGCCTCCCTTCTTCTCGTCTCCCTTCCTCCTGACTGCCTCTTCCTCCCTTCCTCCTCCTCGTCTCCCGTCCTCTGTCTGCCCCTTCCTTCCTTCGTACTTCTTCTTCCTTAACTCCTTCTCCCGTTCTCCTTCTCTCCCGTCATCCCGTTCTTCCCGTTCTTCTTCCTTCTCCGTTCACCTGCCCCCGTCTCCACCTCCCATCAACCGTCTGCATCCTCCGGCATCTGTCACCCGTCCTCTGATCTCCCATCCTCCAACAGGCTCGACCCGTCCAGCCTCCATTTGTCTCCTGCGCAGTATCCACCCTGGCAATCGTTCCCCTGCACCTGCCACGAATCTTTTTACATCCATCAGTCCTCCTTCCTTCGTGCGCTGAGGAGGGCCTCGAACCTGTGACGCCCTATCAACAGGGCCCGTGACTTAACCGTCACGCTGCGGGGTGAACCCCTAATAACTTATTTATTTTAATTCCCAATTAATTTAATAATTAAAATCACTTAATAATATAATTTAAATTAAATTAATGAATTGATAATAAAATCTCCATATTAATTAAATAATAATCACAACATATAATTTAATCCTTACAATTTAAACTTGCATGATAAATAAAATACCAAGACCAACATGGATAGGGAACATGACCAACATACAGACTGACGACACACTATGCTAGGGTAAAGGTTTGACTAGGTAGCCCATTACTATCTTCCCAATCATTACTATTGAGTAGTGGACATGCTTAGACTTATGAAACCAGGTGAAGCTATTGTCCTGTACCTGCAAACCTACAACAAAAGTAAAATTCGTACATGTATATAGATAATAATTCATACACACCGTGAAGAGAGAATCACATAAATCATAGGGAACTCGCAAGCGAGTGATGCAATACCATTCTCTTCACTAATACAATTTCACATCAACTAACGAGATAATATATCAATTAAACTACAATAACCATATATAGCAATGTCATCACAACTAAGCATCTATGCAGACATAAAACATATTAAACATAATCACCATGCATATAATGTATCATCACATCCATATAGTCTATCATCGCTCCACTGTCAGTGATAAAACAACCATAACATAAAATAAGGTCTAACAAAGTATCAGAGCTATCAAGAAAAACATAACAAAACAGAGGGGTGTCACATAAGAAGAACCTCTAGGACCTTGTTATGTATAGAGGAAAGTATATAACTTCATTTATGATAGTCAAACCCCTAGATTGATTCAACAAGATTGAAATATAGAATGTTGGATGTTTATGCCTTGAGTAATAAGTCTAATGCCAATTGATTATTTCTTGTTATAAATGAATATCTTTATGTAATAATCAATAATGAAAGTATCACAAGGTGATGTCAATAAATACACAACATTAGACATGAAATTTGAAACATTTTGGCTCACACACCAATGTATAATGACTATATCTTAAGATTGACAACTTCAAAATAAAGAACATCATTTTTTTAAATTAGGGATTTTTATAACTATCACTAGTTTTTATATAGTGGTCTTTTAGTTCTTATTTATTTATTTTTTACTATTGTGTTGGGATTTGGAGTGATCTAGCTATTTTTAAAAGAAAGCTTAGAAAATAAAGGTTTGGAAAGGACTATGTAATCTACCTTATATATTACATGATTTCTTTGTAACCATTGGAATGCAATTTGATTATAGTGGATAATGAATGGAATTTTTAAATGATTAATTATGTTATGTTCTTTTTTGTTATATTTTAATTCATTATCATCTTGATTAGAGTATGTACTCATACCAATATAGGTTGTCTACATTAATTTCAATCAGATATGAGTTATAATCATTTTGTATGTTATATTAGTTATTGTTTTCAATTTGAAATATAAGTTGTAGAATCTAAGGATCCATATACATGAGTTAAGTTTGTAATATCATAGGTTTATTTGTATCAAGATGATATCTAAACTATGAAGGAATTTTTTTAAAGAAGTGGATCAATTTTTCTCTAAAGAAGATGATTTGTATAACAAATGATAGTTTAGATTTAGGATCAATAAGTGCACCAAAAGAACAAAAATAAATGCTAGAATTATTCATTAAAGATATCCATGAAAAGTGGTGTAAAATGAGAGGAAAAGTGTAAGGAATGAAATTTTATCTTTTACATTTTTCCCCAACTTTGGTCCATACAAATCTAAGTGCACAAGCATTCTAAAGTAGAAATGTAAGAAATAGATATCATAAAAAGGATATATAATTTATAGAACATAGAAAAATGAACAACCGAAATAATTTTATTCTATCTTTGTCCCCAATATCCAACAAAAATCCATCAAGTTTATCATATTTTTGAAGGAAAAGAAACATGTGAAACTATGTATAAATTAAAAGTAGAATTAGTAGGTCTAGATAAGGAATTTGAGCAATCCAATTATTCATAAAACAAAGATTAAAAAGTAAAGGGTTCGTAGCATGCACTATATACTATATGAGTTTTTGTATTTATTGGAATGTAATTGATTATAAAGTGGATAATCAATATAACATTTGGATGATTCATTATGTTGTTTCTTTGATGTTATATTTTGATTCATTATTAGAACAATTAGAGTATGCACTCACAACAATAGAGGTTACTTACATTAATTTTAATCAAACTATGAGTAATAGTCCATTGTTATGTTATATTAGTTCTAGTTTTCAATTTGAAATATAATTTGTAGGATTGAAAGTTCCATATACATGTGTTAAATTTGTAAGAGCAAAATTTTATTTGCATCAAGATGTGATCTAAACTATGAAGGAGAAATTCCTAAGAATTAAATCAATGTTGCTCTAAAGTAGATGATTTACATAACATAGTGAAATTTAGATTTAGGTTCAATGAGTGCACTAAAAGATCCAAGATGAGTGCTATAATAATGCATAATAACATCCATGAAAAGTGGTGTAAAATAAGAGGAAAAGTGTGCAAGTATTCTAAAGTAGAAATATAAGAAATAGAAGTCATAAAAAGTACAAAATTTATCAAATCTAGAAAAATGAACTAGAACAAGTGTGTTATCTCTTTGTCCCTAATATCCAATAACAATCCATCACTTGTGTACCATGTTGTTGAAGGAAAAATAACATGCAAAACTATACATAAATTAAAAATAGAATTAGTAATGATATGCCCCCTCAATTCGTGTGTGCTACAAAATAACTCCCATAATTAGATGAGGAGAGAAAAAGAAAAGGAAATTAGAAATTGAGCATGACATGTGAATATGAAATTGTATTAAAATAAGTACCTATTAAGATATACTTACATGTATGGTTGACTAATGTGTATGGAAGATGTTATGGAATGATGTTCCCACTTTTTCCACCAATGAGAATGAGCATGGGCACATAACAACATGTAACAAGTAACTATATTTTTTCCCACAAATGGAAATATCAAATGAAAGCATAAAAAGAACATGGATAAAGCATAATGTAACATATAATATGCAATGTGGAATATGGAATATAAACAACAATGCAATAGACATGGGAAAGAGGTTAACTAGTGTTTTCAATATCCTAAGGTGGTAACGTGTATAACTCAATAGGATTAAAATATGTATCATAAAATTAAATGGCCCCCATGGGACTATCTTCTATACAAATATGGTGTATATATGATGGAAATGATGTATGACTATAGGGTATGTCTCTATGAACAAAAGTAGTTTATAAATGTGGCAATGTTGATTTAATCTTTGGAGAAACTAACCCATATGTTGTCACTTGTAGCTTACATATTTCCTTTTGAGATTTTTCAATAAATGTATTTTTGTCACAACCATAAGCATGTGTAGCTAAATATGTATCTATTTTTGTACCCTTTTATCTCATTTTTTAGTAGCCTTGTTCCTATCATAATTTTCATTAGAGATGGCACGTCATTTATGCTTGCTTATATGTATATATTTCCTTGATTATCATGATTTTTGATATCATCATTTGAAACATTGATGTTTTATGTGCTAGATGTGTGCTTGTATGTTTAAAAAAATTGTTATATGAATTATGACTAGCACTAGAAGGATCTGCATCATCCACTTTCACTTGATGAGATTCATCATGTTGATACATAGGGAAGGGATTTGTTAATATTTCAATATTTTGATTAAGAGGTGCTATTGATTTGTTTCTATTATCATTAATATCCTCAACTTATATCAAAATATTGTCAATAAGAACTTTTATTTCACATATAGCTATTATATGCTTACTCATAGTATGTGCATGTGTTTAAATATTCACAAAAAGAATTAACATTAAAATAATGTGGGATATTATTTGATGTATCAACTAGTTTAAAGAGAGGTAAGGTGATAAGTTGATTTTTCAATAGTTGGTGTAACACTACATGGGGAAGATACACCAATCTAGTGAAAATTTTATACCATTTTGGTTTCAATTAAATATATTTGCATGGCTATCCTCAATGGAATAAAAAAATTAAGTCACCCTTATTACTTACAATTTTGAAATTTTCCTTAGATTGAAACTTATGTGGATGAGTGAAAGTTATAGACATGCTATATAGCGAATGGAATCATTTTCTAACAATAAAATCTCATAGTGGCATAGCCTAGCACACAATCTACAAAATTAGTGTAATTATCAAGAATTAATTTTCTTAGACGATGGGAAAGAAACTATTGGTAAATAAGTGTTGGAGATCACTTTTTGGTGTTTTGAAACTCATTTTATCTAACATAGTTTAAAATATAACCATGTAGTAATTTGTCTCATATATATATATATTTACTATGTTAATTATGCACATGCCACTTTAGGCCCAATATTATATTAGATATTATTAAAAAAGGAGTTGGCTAAACCTCCAAAAGAATTAATTGAAGTGTGAGGTGAATAATTAAACCAAGTGAGTACATAATGTTTTTGGATTCTTGAAATAACTTAGAAACTAATTTCTCAACATAAAATAAATATAGAAATGTTGCATTGAAAGAATAAATGTGGTGGTTCACCTCTACCATCATGCATAGTAAAACTAAGTGCCACAAATTGATTTGATAATGAATATTCCACTATGTCATATACATATGAATTATATTGCAACTCACTTGTTATATCATTTTTATGAGACTTGTACAAATAATTGATACAAGTGTAAATGTATTTCAACTCACTCATTGTGATGCCCAAAAGGTTTGGTGGTGTACGGTGGTCAAGGAAGGAATGGGGAAAACTAAGCATATATGAGTAGATATTGAAGGAATGGTGGAAACAAAATTGGTGTGTATTTCAAGGGGGAATATGAATATGTTGATATAAGGGTTGTATGGCTAGAATTAGGTATGTGAATGACTATTTAATGAGTAGGAAAGGGGTTAAAAACATAAGGAGAGATAAACTAATTATCATAAGTAATATAAATGAGAGGGGTAAAAGTAAACATGGAGAGTAATATGAAATTTAAAGGAAAACTATGAGAAGTATGGGTAGGACCTAAAGATGGGAAATGGGTGGCAAGATTTCATACACCATATAAGGATCATGTGTATCATTGATGATTTCCCTATAGCCTTATGTGTACCCATGTCATGTGTAAGAGTTGAGGGTGTTGTAATAAATTGATAATCAATGATTCACTTATTCTCAAATGAGTCAAATAAACATTGAAAGATAACATTTGAAGATTCTTTTTCCTCACATATTTTTAAGTTATATGCCTTTTCATGTTGGTTGATGGGATATGTGAATGATATATCATGGTAATCATGTAATTATTAAAACTTACATCATTATTAAGAATAAAATGGTCCACCTAGGAGAGTTTTTATAAGTATCTAAAAAAATTACCAACATGAAATGTAGATAAATCCATCATATATCATAAGAAATTGTCACTATAGGTTGAAATATCATAATCATTATATACACACACCTTGAGACAAGGTGTAAATTAATATATGAAAGAAAAATATAAAGAATGGGATGATGTATAATAAGCATGACATGAATTGAACTATTTTCTTGATCTATCAATTAAATTATCTAGTCTAAATAAATTCACTAGGTTAACTTTATTGTCTAAAAAATGATTGAACATGTAAGATTGCATATACAATTCCACTAAATGGATCAATGATCTAGAAAAGTGTTTGTTATAAATAATATGAATTAAATAATCATGAAATAATGAATCACCAATAACATTATGTGAGGAAAAGTATAAAGTATATTCACTGGCTAAGCAAGTACCACCAAGCTTCTCACTAGACAACCATCAAGAGACCGAGAATACAAGGATATAGACAATGGACTATCATGTGTTATATGCTGTATATCATCATTTTTGGGTGAAGAAATATCATTAATAGACTTAAAGTATGGAGTGTGATCATCCCTAGATGCATAGAACCAAATCAATATTATATGCCATAAAAGAAGTATCATCATCATTGTTGTAAGGGGGAAATCAAGAAGCATAAGATAATCAAACATGAATGAATTAAACAATATTTAACTCAAGTTTGATTAAGATTCATACCCATTACTCATGAAATGAATGATATAAGATTACTCAATTCAATGAACTAAAACAATACAATGAAAGAACATACAAAGAATTCAATTAACTAATGTCGTTACCCATCTCATGTTGAAGTGTATTCACAATTATGTTGGATCGTTGTATCAATGCAAAGCCTCCATTTATGTGTTGTAAAAGCTTAAATGTGTGTGATGTTGATCGAAGATGTGTGTGAAAGTTCTTAAGAAATCAAATGGAATTTCAGTATTACTTCATTGTGCAAAAGATGTCAATTCTCCGATCATTTTTGAGGATGAAGAGGATTGTTATATAGATAAATTACGTTTTGAGATGAACAATCAAGATTGAATAGTAGGAAATCCTGATCAATGGTTGAAAGATGTTGAGAGGAATTAGATTGCTTAGTAGCTTTTGTGATTGAATCAATTAAGGATGTTAATTGATCAATTAGAGGAAATAGATGAAATAATTTGTGGAATTGAGGCAATCATGTTGAGACTTCAGTGGGATTGAAGAATAGATGGATTAGTCAACAAATAGATGGATTAGTCAGCCAATTAGAGTGAGCATTCGGTGGTCATAATTTGCTCAATCATGAAAGTGGGTGAGGGTAATTAATTAATTTGATTTAATTAAATAATCTTTTTGAGTTGCACATGCAAGTCATGTTTGAATTTTACAAACAAAGTTGCATTTGCTTGTTTTGACCTTTTTGAATGATGTTTGAATAATTTGTTTAATTATTCAAGTTTAGGGGAAAGTGATTTAATTAAACTATTAAGTATTAATAATTTAATTGACTCAGGGGAATAAGGTAAAATAGTGACCTAATTAAATAATTGATGTTATTTAATTAATCAGGAGGAATAAAGTTAGATTAGGACTTTATTAAACAAATGAAATTTATTTAATTAGTCAAAAATGGTGAAAAAGTGAATTAATTAAATAATGTAATATTATTAAATTAATAGAGTAAATTATGGTTTTTGATGTAATTGATGCAAAATGCAATGATATTAGATGATAATGAGAAAATGTCATTTAGGATGTGTGATATGCGTTAGGTCATTTTTACATGTCTACATTTTGCCCCTCTTTGAGACAAAGTGGTGGTTACTTTGTTTCAAATAATTCGATGTTAAGATCAAAATTTGAAAAAAATTATATGCCCCACTATGCCCTGGCGGTTAGCAAAAAGATGGTAGGACACTGGGCTACCCCCTCGAGAGGTTGGCTGAAAAAAATCATTTTTTAGGTCGAGCTTGCGACACTGTTTCATTTCAATTCATATGCATAGAGGACGAAAAATTAAACCTATAGGACCCTTGTTGATAGTTCAAATGTTCCCCATAGCTCCTAATTTCAATCTAGGAGGGTTTCCCGAGGTAAACAAAATTAGGGTTTGGGGGGTTAAAATAGGTAATTTAGGGTTTAATTTACCTCATTTGCATTTTGAGCATATAGTAATTTCTTGCCTCTAGATTTATTGATTTTGTGACTGTTAAGGAGCTATGGTGAGGATTTAAGGAGCTGCACATCATGCAGAGGTAGTCCATGAGTTTAGGTGGCCTGTTGGCATTGGTGCGTCGGTATGTACCCTTTCCTTTCCTATTTTCGTCTTTCCATTTTTGAGTAATTAATGCATGAAAACTTTTTAGGTGAAAGTATTAATTCTATGTTTTTTACGCTTTTGCATCGTTTCTGTCGCTTTTGATATTTCTGAATTAATCACTCTTGCATTTCTTGCTCGCACTTGATTAAAATGCTCACTTTTGAGAAAAAAATTCACTTTTTTTTCTACCTTTGATTTAAATGTTTGCTTTTGAGAAACTTTTTCGCTTTTGTTTCCACCTTTGATTTAAATGTTCGCTTTTAACTTTCTTCATGTAAAATAACCACCTTTGTGAAAATTGTTCTCTCTTAAGAAGCTTTTTCGCTTTTGCTATTTGTGTCACTTTTGAGTTTCTTTACCGCTTTTGTCAAAACAAGTCCGATTTTGACTATTTTGATCGCTTTTGATATTTTTGGAAGGTTGAGTCAGTTTTTTTGCAATCTTAGGTTCATTTTGTGTTTTTGTAGCAATTTCTTAATGTTGTGGTTTGAATGTTTTGCTGGGAATATGATGCCATTTAATTGCAATCTTAAACATATTTCATGTATCTCCTAAGTCCTTGGAAAGTGTTCCTCAACACTAGGGTTAGAAATAGAGTAAATTCAAATGAAATGAACATGTAAATTGACATTTGTAATTATTTCTAAATGATAGGAACATGTGAGGGCATCCAAGAAGAGCTCCTACAAAATAGGAGCACATGGGGTGCTCACATGGAAGGTGGAACCCACCTTGCCTAAGTTAACTGTTTGGAGGAAAGATAACATTTCAGTAATGCATGTAAAGATCCTAGAAGTTAGGGATTAAAATTTACATGAGTGGAGTTCAGTTCAGTATCAGTATCAGTTCAATTCAATTTAGTTCAGTTATGGTTCAATTATCTTCAGTTGCATGTAGTTAGTTTGAGTTGCATGCTAATGACTTGTGTTGCATGACAGATAAAAACTGATACATTTAGTTAAGTGGGGATGATCAAGCATGCATAATGTTTGCATGGAATTGATGGAGAGATATGTTTCAGTTAAAAAAGATTGACTTGGACCCACCTTGGGCGCCCAAGTTGGCATCTTGGAGTTAACACCTTTTGCATGAGAAGATATTTATAGGGATGACTTAAGTGGGCCCATTCTTGGGTGCCAACTTTGAGGAGAAGCTTGGAAGATATTTTCTTGACCACCAATCAGTTAGGAGTTTAGTTTGGGGCACCTAAATTGAGGAGACATTGGATTTGACTTCATGTTACATGATGAAGCTCTACTTGCACAAAATAGACGTATGTTTTTGAGAGAAGATTTTTGCTTTGTAATTGACAACTCTTTGAAGTTTTCAAGGCTCATTATTGTCTATTAATTGCAACAAGTTGAAGAGAGTTTTATCAGATTTTATTGTAGGTTGTGAAGAAGAATTGTTGAAGGAAAAAGAAGCATCTCAAGTAAAGGATTGATACAGTGTTATTGTAATCTTATCCTAAGGTTAAATAATACAAGCACTATTGATTCTGGTGGTGGAGTTTTTTCCCGAAAGGGTTTCTCCACGTATATGTTGTGTCACTTCTATCTTCTTGTCTCATTCTTCTAAAATCTTCTATCTACTTTCTACAATTGGTAAAATTGATCTAAACAAATAATCATACACAAAGAATTTGTAACAAAGAACACTTAATTAAGATCTACAATCACATAGTTTTACAAGTTTTAAGCTACATAATTACCTCCATTTTCAACATGTTTGTAGGCGGGTCTCAAATCGATTTACTCTAGAGAGTGACTATCACGAGAGTTATTCAATTTGATCACTGGTTTCCACGAGCTGGAGTGAGATGTGCTAGACGCTGTGGGGTTATGACATATATGCTACATATCGACTATTAGATGCCACTAGGTGATGATGACCGCCCTCGTGGAGAGATGTCACTCTGAGACATCATCTTTTCATTTACCTACTGGCGAGGCCTCCATCACCTTGGAGGATGTATGGAGGATTATGTGTGTTCCGATTCATGGAGAGCTTGTGACCTATAGTGTACGATAGGGTACATGTGCTATGTAGCGAGTCCTTGGTGTTAGGCATCTTTGAGTTTGGGAGTCAGAGATAGACTTGTCTCCCTTTGTTGGCAGTGCATATCCTATTTCATTACTTCTATGTGCTTTGGTCTTGGGGCTCATCATTCCTGATTGGCGAGGTAGATAGTTTTTGGTTGGTTGGGGTGTATGCATTGAGTAGATGTTCAAGCATGGTACAAAGTATGCATGGGGCCTGTGTCTCCTTGCTCATCTTTATAGAGACATGCACAAGGTTGCCTATCATGGAGGTAGTTCCATCTTTGCTGATGTCACCTTGCTTCATGTGTGGGCCTGAGAACATATCCTAGTCACTAGGCTTGATGGTATTTTGGATCGAGATCCAGAGGATTCGTATTCTTACAAATATGGTGATTTTCTTCATTATACTTGGCCTAGACAACTACCTTATTGGCGTCACGTGATAGATGATATGCCTGGTTTTTTTGGAGGTAGTGCTTGGATTGTGATGCCTGGCATGATGATCAAGAGAATCTCCCATTTTGCAAGAAAACATGGTGCTTGATCAAACATGTACATTCTTTTCTTAAGCAGTATCTACCTAATTGAATGCTTTGTTAGTTTGGTGAGAGATAAAGCCATTTTGTTGATGATTACCAGGCTCATTTTGGTAGGACCACCTGAGAGGTCTAGGTGTGGGGGCTGCAAGTAGATCATGATGCAGTAGTGGCTGAGTTTAGGAGACTTTCCCCATTTGGATGGGGGTAGCTTGTTGGACTAGTAGAGGTAGGTACTACCCCAAATTATGATAAGTGGTGGGCTCGTCAAATTACACTCAGGTTTATAGATCTTGCTTGCGCTGTGCCGACTATTGGGAGAGCAGGTATTACTGGTTGTAGAGGGAAGAGATAGTGACTCTAGATCATTGTTGAGCAGCTGGATAGAATGAGACATGATGGGCATCAAGATCAATAGGATGATCCTATACAGTAGGATCAAGCACAGGGTCCCCCTCCTCCACCTAGTGATGTAGCGACAACAGTGTAGATAGTATAGTTGACAACTACTAGAGATGCAAAGGTTGTGTGATGATAGGTCATTGAGGCATAGGTTGTTTTTTTGACTACCGGGCATGACACTATGAGGCAGGAGAGAGATGGATTCAGGTAGCAGTGAGATACTAAGATAGGGCGACATCTTGTTGTTAAGGTGCAGGTGCAAGTTATTATTATTGAGAGGGATACCCTTAGGAAAAAGTGTGATGCCCTTAGAGCAGAGCAAGATTAGTTTATGAGGGAGGCCACCTACTACCAGACTCTGTATGAGGTTGTCATTCCTAGAGTATAGAGATTCCCTCACTTTGGTGAGCTTAGCATAGCTACTGGTGTAACCGAGTCAGGAAATCTGTCAATTAGATAGCTTGATCAACCTACAGTTATGCCACAACCTTCTCCTCACCAGATCCATGATCATCAGAGGTCTCCACCTTCGATCGAGCAGTAGGATTGTTATTTTCTTGATCTCTTATGATGTTCATTGTATCAGAGACTTATGTTACAAACATGATTTTTTGTATATACATTCATCAACCCAAGTGAGGCCTCATATATATATATATATTTGTATATGATATCACACATGTTACTTGATGATGTATATGACATTCTCAGTTTTGATGATATATGAGATATACCATGTTTCAATTTAGATTTATTATGTGTTATGAGATGATTATGGATGATGATGTATGCATGTTTTTGTACTTTTCTAATTTATGCATATGATGTGGATGGATGGATGATTTATATATCTATATGATATATGATGTTTTATTATGTAAATGATGGATGTTGATATATAATGGATGATGATATCTTATATATGTGATGTATGATTATACATTATGCATGATGGTTTTATTGCTTTACTATGGTCATAATATGTACTGATGAAATTTTGGATGCGAGATGGATGTGGTACTAATGATATTTTGATGTAGGATGGAGTTGTTAGTTAAAAGAAATGTTGGATGATGGATAGAAATTTGATATTGTTAGTTATTGATGAGTTGCCTTTTCTTTTTCTTTGCATAGAGGCTTCATATCTTTAGCAATCCCTTTTGATGTAGCAAACAGACACAATGCACTAGGGTATTAATAACCAAGGCAACTTTGTATCCATTGCGTGGACTTTGACTCAACATACAAAGAATATTCTTGCTCATACCAGACATACAAAAACCTTGTTAGAGTATATGGTTGAGTTGTATAAATCATATTAGAAAAGGTAGCGATTTGTTTAGGATGAAGGATAAGTCATCCATGACTAAGATCTAGAAACATAAAGCACACAAAGTGGCATTGGAAATAGAAAACTTCTAAAGTTTTAAACCATATGTAAGGAAAATAAAATAACATGGAGAAATTAAATCTAAAAAATAAGGGAAAACTAGGGCAATGAGATATAGAAATTAGAAAAATAAAAATATACCCAAAAGGATAGGTGTGGAAGTTACAGGTTCACCAAATTCTAGAGAAAATCATTAACACTAATTAAATTTAAATATTCTATAATGTATAATAAGCAACAAACTCAATTAGATCCTAAATTAATCTATGTTGAGGTATGTAATTCAGACTAGTTTAGTTGAGTAAGACTAAAATAAAAATGTTCAAAAATAACTAATATAGTTCTTACCTAAAAATTAGTGTGACATTGATGTTGACTAATAGGATGCTACAAGAAAGATGAGGAATATAAAATGTGACTAGAGTTTATAATGTGAAGGATTTATAATGAAAGAATAATGTGACAAGAGTTTTTGGGTGTTGGAACTAGATCATACCCCATGATCTAGTTCACTTTACACAATTCAAATATATGTGAATATTTCCATAAATTATATTGATTGCATAATCATGTTCATTTATAAGTGTGCCTACATTTGATAAAGGATAGTGCTAAGAAGCAAATTTATGAAACTTCCTTGATGATACTCAGACCACTAAGTTGATTTAGAAAGATCCAAATAGGGTAAAAAAGAATGTTGGATGTATATGTCCTAAGTAAACCATGCTTGATAAAAATTTATATTGATTCCAATTGATGTGTGTGGTTAATATGATTCTCTATGTAAATCAATCATGAAAGTGTCACAAAATAATATCCTTAAATATACAACCCTAGAAATATAATTTGAAATTTTTTGGTGCGCATGTTAAGGGGTAATGGTTATATCTTGAGATTGTCAATCTTGGAATTGGGAACCTTATTTATAAAACTAGTTGCTTGGATTGTGTGTGGGATCTAGTCTAAGGGATGAGATCACAAATGTGATCCATTTTAGAAAGGTGAAAACCTTGTGATCTAGGTTGGGTTAGTTCAACAAGCATGATTTTGCATAACAAAAGGAGGGGTTCAATTTTAAGGTTATTGAGTATATAAAAACATCCAAATAAGTTCTAGAACCATGCATTAATGGTACTCAAAAAAAGTGTTATAAAATGAGAGGAAAATGTGAAGTATGCACTTTTCTCCTCTAAATAATTGTATCCATGCATATAACTCTCCACATTAAAAAGATGTCCTATTATAATCCTCCACCTCTATGAATATTTTTTGATTAAGGGGGAAAATAGGTTTTGAAGGGACTTGAAACCCTTTACATCAAAATTTTGTTGTGACTAAAGAAGAGATAGTTAAAACAATATCCGACCAACAATAAAACAACAAAACAAAAGACTAGCAACCAAAAGAAAAAAATAGAAGAGGAAGCCTATTTCATGTTCTTCAAGGTGTTCGCCACCTCCATTTCCTAGTTTTAGTGTAGGTTGACCAAAGATGACAGTTCGTTCTTGTAGACATGTAAAAATGACATAATACTTATCACACATCCTGAATGACATTTTCTCATCATCGACATCATTATCACCTAATATCACTACATTTCACATCATGTACATCAAAAACCCTAATTTTCTCTATTAATTGAATAATATTACATTATTTAATTAATTCACTATTTTATCATGTTTTGACTAATTAAATAAATTTGATTTATTTAATAAAGTCCTAATCTAACTTTATTACTCCTGAATAATTAAATAACATCAATATTTAATTATGTTGCTAATTTATCCTATTCCCCTAAGTCAATTAAATTATTACCACTTAATAGTTTAATTAAAACACTTTCCCCTAAACTTGAATAATTAAATAAATTATTCAAACATCATTCAAAAAAGGTCAAAGCAAACAATTACAACTTTGTAAAAATCAAACATGACTTGCACGTTCAACTCAAAAAGGCTTAATTAATTAATTATCCTCACCCACTTTCATGATTGAGCAAATTATGACCACTGATTGCTCACTCTGATTGGCTGATTGATTCATCTATTTCCTACCTAATCCATCTATTCTTCAATCCCACTGAAGGCTTAACTTGATTTCTTCAATTCCACAGATTAGGCAATCTATTTCCTCTGATTGATCAATTAACATCCTTAATTGATTCAATCATTAAAGCTAACTAAGCAATCTAATTCCTCTCAACATATTTGAACCGTTTATCGGGATATTCTACTACGTGATCTTGATCATTCATCTCAAAACATAAAATCTATATAACAATCCTCTTTATCCTAAAAAAAGATCAGAGAATTGACATCTTTTGTACAATGAAGTAATGCTGAAATTACAATGATTTCTTGAAGAACTTTGACACACATCTTCGATCAACACACACACATTTGAAGCTTTTGCAACACATAAATGGAGAATTCTCATTGATACAATGATCCAAGATCATTGAAAATACACTTTGACACGAGATGGGTAACAATATTAGTTAATTGAATTCTATGTGTTCTTTTATTGCATTGCTTTAGTTCATCAAATTCAATAATTTCATACCGTTCATTTCATGAGTAATGGGTATGAATCCAAATATTTCATTTGAATTAGATTAGTTTTTAATTCATTCATGTTTGATTATCTTATGCACTTCCCGATTTCCCCCTTACACATTCTAGCACGCTGGGTGGGACCATGGTCCTTAACACTAACATTTCTATGAGTTTTAATTGAGCAGTTGCAGGTTCCAACACACATCTGTCATTTTTCAAAATGTAGTTGAAAAAGTTTCATGCCAAAGCTATAGGAATCTCACACGATCGCCTTTTTGTTTCTTCTGCAATTGCTCTTTTTCCAATCACTTTTGACTTTTCAAGCCACTTCTGCTTCAAAAACAAGGCTGATTTTGAAAGTTTGGGCCATAGTTGCTAATGATAGGGGCACTTTTGAATTTTATAACTGCATTTTCCAAAAATAACAAGGCTGCTTTTGCTTAAAATTTACACTTTTTCTCTGTGTATTTTTCAATTTAAATCTGCAAAGTAGCGTTTTTGATTACTAACTCTAACAAGTGGCTGTTTGGAATGTTTTGTGTTTATTGACTTCATTTGTGTAGCTCTTGTAGGGATATGGTACACTTCACATCAAGAACAACTAACAATCTTATTGCAAAGAAGGCGAATGGTCCGAGCCCAAATTTAAAAAAAATATTTCTAGCTTAGAAAAACACTTCGAAATTGGTGCTTAACAAATGAACCCTACAACTCACACACTTTCAACTTGGTGCTTTAAAAATAATCTTTCAAAAAGCTTTCTAGTTTAGAAAAATATTTCTATTTGGTGCTTTAAAAACAATCTTTCAAAAATCTTTCTAGTTTAGAAAAATATCTTGATTTGGTGCTTTAAAAAGAATCTTTCAAAAAGCTTTCTAGTTAAAATATCTTTTGATTGGTGCTTAACAAATGAACCCCACAAACTTACACGCTTTCAATTTGGTGTTAAAAATAATTTTCAAAAGCTTTCGTAGGTTAGAGAAACACTTTATTTTTGGTGCTCTAAAATGGAATGCTCTCTTTTGACCAACACTTTCATTATGTTGATGAAACGAGCGATTTTATTTTGTTGACCACTTTAAGACAAGGATTGTTAGAAACACTCAAGTTGGTGCTTAAAACTGGACAAATACATTATGATTTGTACACTACTATCTATTTGCTTGAAATCCATAATACTTCATTTTGGTGCACATAAAAACAAATTGCTATCTTGTACACATTTCATTTCCCCTTTTTAGATACTACCACTTGAGGGGCTTAAAAAGAATATTTCAATGAATTGTATACTGTGTCTTCCGTGTTTGGAAAACTAGGTGTCTATCCTCTCCCCTCGTGTTTTTTTGACGGTCTTGGGTGAAGAAAAGCACTCTGAGTTTCACACTTGTTTTAATTCAAAGCATTAACTTTAGAGGGCCTACCTTTGAGACACATCCTACATTGGATAACTCAAAGGTGACTCAAAGTGGTATTTGACTCGGGTCGCTATATAAATGGTCAAGGCTAAATGCCAAACAAATTGCATCAGTGATTACTTTTCCATCAGTGCCATTCACAAAAGGGGAGGTACCATTGTGTATATAGAGCCCTGAGTAAGTTGGTTAAAGCCTTAAGTGGCTTGCTAGATGCTAGCAAAGCATTAGATCCCTTGAGCATAACTAAGAACCAATGTAGTAGAAGCTACCTTTTTTAGCCAAAACATTCTTTGAAGTGGTGCATCGAAATTTACTTCCGAGAAGTTACTTACCAAGTCTGACTTATGATTGAGATTAAAACACTCTCCATAAGATGCATGTAAAATCATCCCTTCGGGGCATGAGGTAATCCCATCTAAAAGAATGTGTCTATCCATAGGGTGTAAATTGTTTTCAAAAAAATTTCAAATATTCTTGGTTACTTTGGACATAAAACATTTGCTTGAATTAAAATGAACACATCAAAACAAGCATTGAACATTGTTATCAAACTTCAAACCTTTAGACTTAGTGTGAATACTTTGAAAAGAGCCCCATATTTACACTCCTTGTAAGATATCTTAAACAAATATCTCTAAAGGTTTCCAAATATTTAGGCTTAGATTTCAAGTCACACTAAGAACAAAGTCAACATTGGAAACTATGGATTTAGCATTTCAACTTCCACAAACTTTGAGCTTTTTTGGAAAGAAACGTGCTTAAAGTTATAAATATTTAGGGTCAAATAGTTTTGATTGTTGTGTTGCATGATATCACTTGCCAAAATTCTCAAAAAACAAATCAGATCAAAATTAACAATATCAAATCACCAACACCTTCATCATTCACTTTATGACCATTTGGAATCCAATTGCTCTAGTTCAACAACCAAATCTTACGACACCTATCATACAACCAAACCTCACACGAATTGAAGGTGAACATTTAGACATCATTAGTAGTTTGAGAAGTTTTTTATTTGAGAGAAAAGAATTGTTGGAATTGTGTGTCTCAATCTTGTAGGCTGAAACCTCTGAAAGAGCCAAGTTGGTGTGACATCATTATTGTCTGGACGACTAACAGTTGTGCAACCTTGTGAAATGTTCAGGTCGCTGAGACCTTATTACTGTCATGTCAATTGAAGCTATCACTGTGACTTTTTGTGTTCGCTGTAACCCTCTGCCGAGTGGGTTGGTCTTGCCGACGGTTTGGTTCCTAGTGGATGTCGGGGAGACTCATGGCGATTGCAGTTATCGGGGAGACTCTTGGCCGAAAGGTTTTCTTTTGATATGAAGTCTTAGCGATGTGATATGTTTCACCGATAAGTATACACTAGAAGACATCGGGGTGACATGGAGACTTAGTAAGATCTCTTGCCGACAGTTGGTTCTCTCGCCAATAGTTATACACTCGAAGTCATCGTGGAGACTCTTGGCTAAAAGGCTTGCTTCGGTATGATGTCTCATCAAATAGCAGAAGTCTTGCCAACATTGCTACATGTGTTTGTTATTGGGTGTCTTCGGTGAAACTCTTGGTGACTGAAGTCATCGGCGAGAGGTGTGAACATTTGGTAAGAAATCTTAGTGATGGATGAAGTCTCACCGACGGTAGGACATTTCGGTGTAACATGAAGGATTCGGTATGTTCTCTTGGTGAATAGCAATGGTCTCACCGATGGGAATGCTGGTGTCTATGTGACATTTTGAACATCGGTATGACCTCTCACCGAATAGTGCTACATGTGGTGGTTATCGGTATGATATCTTGGCGACAAGGGGAACTCTGAGCGATTACTTTTGAACTCGGTGTAACCTCTTGCCGAAGGTGATGACTCTTGGTGATATCGATGGTTGGGATTTGTGGCATCGGGGAGAAACAGTTAGTGTCTCACTGACATGCAAACACAAATTGAATGCTTTGACCAATTGGAAGACTATCCTATGTGGTGTGACTTCGACCAATTAGGAAGCAGAATGAGAACCGTTGGAAGTTAGACTGTTGTGGCCATTCCTATGAGGAAGTTCAACAGACCAAGGATGACATGGATATACTCTGAGGTTGATGATGATGAACGGTTGGACGATCAGTGTGATGAACAGTTGGATGAATAGTTCGATGTATGATCAGTGTGAATTCAATTATGAGAGTATTGTAACTTGAATGTTCTGTACAAGGTTGATCAAGGATTATGCTATTGTAAATTGACATCAGAAAGATAAGTCTGATCTCTGTATGTAATCTTCATTACTGTAATACAAAGAGGCTTTTCTTGGTGTGGTGGGTTTTTCTCCCATAAGGGTTTTCCCACGTAAATCTGGTGTTCATCTGTGTATGTTAATTTCTCTGTTTCTGCTATTTCTTTCAAGTGTATCTTAATTGAATTGTAATTCAAAATTTAAAAGTACCTCTGCATTCTTCTCTAAAGTTTTGATGTTAGGAGAGTTGTTTCCGCACCTTAGCTTTCCTTACCAGTGGTATCAGAGCATGGCCAGTTGTGTTATCCTTGTGGGTACGTTGGGTTTTTTGTGTCAATTCTGTTCAGTGGGAGTCTTGTAGAAGTTTGGTAATTCGAATTACAGATTAAGATGGCAAGCACATCAGGAAAGATTGAAATTGAGAAATTCAATGGCAGCAATTTTGAGTTGTGGAAACTTAAAATGGAAGATCTATTGGTTGATTGTGATCTGTGGCTTGCTGCATCTGGAACAAAGCCTACAGGCATGAAGCAAGAGGATTGGGACCTTGCAGATAGAAAATCAAAGGTGCTAATAAGGCTCTATTTAGCAGACTCTATGCTTCTGAATGTTCATGAAGAAAAGACTGCATCTTCCTTGTGGAAAATACTGGCATCTATTTATCAGGGCAAGTCCTTGGTGAATAAATTGTTCTTGAGGAAGAAGCTGTACACTTTGAGAATGCATGAAAGAGGGTCTGTTGCTGATCATTTGAACACATTCTTTATGCTGATTGCATAGTTAACATCTGTGGGTGTGAAGATTGATGAAGAAGATCACTGTATGCTGTTATTATGTTCTTTGCCAGATTCTTGGGATCACCTGGTGATGGCTATTGGGAGTATGACATCCACTTTTAAGATGGAAGATGTTGTTGCTTCTTTGTTATCAAAAGAGATGAGAAGAAAATATTCTGAGATGGTGAAGGAGGCTCTTGCTGTTAGAGGCAGATCGAAAGAAAAAGGAAAGAAGAAGGACAAGAAATCCAAATCCAAGTCAGAAGGGAGATAAAAGTCTCCTGGCAAGAAGTCCAAGGTGAAGTGTTGGAATTGTGGGCAACCTAGTCATGTCCGAAAGGATTGTAAAGAGGAGAAAAAGAAGAAGAAGAAGAATTCTTCCGACAATGATTCTTCTCAGAGTGATGTAGATGCCCTCATTGCAACCTTGGCTACGCATGCATCAGATGATGTCTGGCTGATTGATTCTGGAGCATCTTTCCACATGATATCTCAGAGAGACTGGTTCATGAAGTATGAAAAATACGATGGTGAAAAGGTGTATTTGGCAAGTGATTCATCTTTGGAAATTGTTGGCCATGGAAGAGTCAGAATTCAATTCCCTGATGGAAGAGTGAAGGGAATCAATGATGTAATGCATATACTAGGTCTGGCTCGAAATCTACTTTCTGTTAGTAAGCTGAATAATATTGGAGTGCAAGTCACGTTCTCTGGAAATGGCTGCAAGATGACTAAAGGCTCAATGGTGCTAGCAAGGGGTGCTCGTATTGGTGCCTTGTATAAGCTGGATGCACATGCTGTACAATGCAATAGTGTCTCTGCAAAGTCACAAAAAGCTACTCACGGGGAAAAAGAGGAAAAATTTCCTAATTGTGTAAACTCTATGGAAGTTAAACTTCCAATAGAAAAGACTATGCTATGGCATCATAGGCTAGGCCACATTGGAGAGAAAGGTTTAAAAACCTTGAAGAATAAAAACCTGGTTGAGGGGCTTGATGATTGTAACCTTGAATTCAAATGTTGTGAACATTGTATATATGGTAAATAACACCATGTTTCATTTTATTCCAGTCCTCACAAATCTTCTGGTTTGCTTGATTATATACATTATGATGTTTTTGGTCTAGTGAATGTTCCTTCTTTGTCTAAGGTACTATGTATCGTTTATTGATGATTATTCAAGAAGGGCATTTGTCAATTTTTTGAAAAGTAAATTAGAAGTGTTCAGTGGTTTAAGGAATTTAAGAACCTTGTAGAAAATCAGACTGGAAGGAAAATAAAATGTTTAAGGATTGATAATGGCGGTGAATTTTGTTTCGATGAATTTGAGAGGTACTGTAAAGATCATGGAATTAAAAGGCATAAAACTACACCTTACACTTCACAACAAAATGGAGTTGCAGAAAGGTTTAATAGGACAGTGATGGAAAGAGCAAGAAGTATGCTGAGCAGTGCTGGCTTGTAGGAGAAGTTCTGGGTTGAGGCAGTTGCTACAACATGTTACTTGATAAACCGTTTTCCTAATTCCGCTCTTGTTGAGAAAAAATCTTTGGAAGCATGGTCTAGTAAGAAGCCCTCTTTGAGACATATTCATGTTTTTGGCTATGAGGCATATGCATATGTGCTGAATGAGAAAAGATCTAAATTGGAGAATAAGGCTGTCAAATGTATTTTTATTGGCTATAGTGCTGGCATAAAAGGATACAAGCTTTGGAATCCTGATATGGAGAAGGTTCTATACAACAAAAGTGTTATCTTTCATGAGTTGAAGCCTTCTACCTTGGATCTGCAGTCAGAGACAAAGTCAAAAAACAAAAATGATGTAGTTGAAATTCCTCCTACACCAGATAAAGAGGAATTGAAAATTCAAAATGTACTTGAAACTGAGGAGAGCTCAAGTAGTTCTGAGAGTTCTGAAGAAGAACAACAACCTCAGCCTCATAAAGTGAGGAGGCCAACTCGTGAAAGAAAGCAACCTGATAGGTATGGGTTCTCTTTGATAGATTCTATTTGTGCCTATGCTTTAATTTCTAGCACCGATGAGCCTAGGACTATGAAAGAAGCATTTAGAATGTCTGATTCAAACTCTTGTTTGGAAGCCATGAATGAAGAAATGGCATCATTAAAAAATAATGATACTTGGAGTTTGGTGCCCTTGCCTGAAGGCAAAAAATCTGTGGGCTGCAAATGGGTATTTAAAAAGAAAATAGGTTTGGATGGTAGTGTGGAAAAGTATAAGGCGAGGTTGGTTGCGAAGGGTTATTCCCAGGTAGAGGGAATTGATTATGGGGAAATATTTTCTCCTGTAGCTAAGCTGACATCTATCAGATTCCTTTTGTCACTTGCAGCAGTGTATGACTTAGAGGTTGAATAGATGGATGTGAAGAAAACATTTCTTCATGGTGATCTTGAAGAAGAAATTTATATGTTCCAGCCTAAGCGCTTTGTGGAGAAAGGTAAAGAAAAACTGGTTTGCAAGTTGAAAAAATCTCTGTATGGGTTAAAACAGTCTCCTAGAATGTGGTACCAGAAGTTTGAACTTTTGTTTTGTCATTGGGATTTGTAAGATCAAAATCTAATCATTGTGTGTATTACAAAGCTGAAAGTGATCGGGTTCTTATTATTGCTCACTATGTTGATGATATGCTGTTCATAGGCAATAGTAAGTTAATGATTTCTGATCTCAAATCTCAATTGTCTGCAAAGTTTGAAATGAAAGATCTTGGTGCAGCTAGGTATATTCTGGGAATGGAAATAACTAGGGACAAAAAGAGTAGAAAAATTTGGCTCAGTCAGAGTAAGTATATTAAGACTGTTCTAGAGAGATTTTGTATGACTGATTGCAAGCAGCTAGTTGTTCTAATTTTGCAGGGAATGAAGCTATCTGTTGAAGATTGTCCAAAATCTCCTACTAAGATGGAGGACATGACCAGTGTGCCTTATGCTAGTGCAGTTGGCAGTCTAATGTATGTAATGGTCTGTACAAGGCTAGACATTGCCCAAGCAGTGGGAGTACTTAGTCAGTTTATGGCTAATCTTGGAGGGACACATTGGGATGCTGTGAAAAGAGTATTCAGATATTTGAAGGGAACTTTAGGATATGCTTTGTGTTACCATGGGAACTTGGTTGAATCACAGAGGACTCTCAGTATTCATGGCTATGTGGATTCTGATTTGGCAAAGGACATTGACAACAGAAGATCCACCAGTGGATATATTTTCATGATGAATGGTGGTGCAGTGAGTTGGATGAGTAAGCAGCAAGCTGTAGTCACTCTGTCCGCTATGGAGGTAGAATACATGGCAGCAACACACACCTGTAAAGAAGCAATTTGGTTAAAACGTTTGCGTTCTAGTATTGGTTTTGATGTAGGGAAAATAACAATTTACTGTGACAGTCATAGTGCTATTTGTTTGGCAAAGAATCCTACTTTCCATGCCAGGACGAAACATATAGATGTACAATATCATTTTGTACGAGATATGGTGGAGGATGGAAAGGTCTCTTTAGAAAAAGTGGATACTTTGGAGAATGTTGCAGATGCATTGACGAAGCCAATAAGCAAAGACAAGTTCAAATGGTGTACCAGTTTGATGGGCCTCAGTGCCCATGAATTTTAGTAGTTTTGTTGTGCTCTAGAGGTGCCTGTGTGATCTTCGTCAAGTGGGAGATTGTTGGAATTGTGTGTCTCAATCTCACAGGCTGAAACCTCTGAAAGAGCCAAGTCGGTGTGACATCTTTATTGTCTGGCCGACTAACAGTTGTGCAACCTTGTGAAATGTTCAGGTCACTGAGACCTTGTTACTGTCATGCCGAATGAAGCTATTGCTGTGACTTTTTGTGTTCGCTGTAACCCTCTGCCGAGTGGGTTGGTCTTGCTGACGATTTGGTTCCTAGCGGATGTCGGGGAGACTCATGGTGACTGTAGTTATCGGGGAGACTCTTGGCCAAAAGGTTTGCTTTCGGTATGAAGTCTTAGTGATGTGATATGTCTCATGATAAGTATAAACTAGAAGACATCAGGGTGACATGGAGACTCGGTAATATCTCTTACCGACAGTTGGTTCTCTTGCCAATAGTTATACACTCGAAGTCATCAGGGAGACCCTTGGCCAAAAGGCTTGCTTCGGTATGATGTCTCATCGAATAGTAGAAGTCTTGCTGACATTGCTACATGTGTTTGTTATCGGGTGTCTTCGGTGAAACTCCTGGCGACTGAAGTCATCGGCGAGAGGTGTGAACATTCGGTAAGAACTCTTAGCGATGGATGAAGTCTCACCGACGATAGGACATTTTGGTTTAACATGAAGGCTTCGGTATGTTCTCTTGGCGAATAGCAATTTTTTCACCGATGGGAATGCTGGTGTCTATGTGACCTTTTGAACATCGGTACGACCTCTCACCGAATAGCGATAGTCTTGCCGAATAGCACTACATGTGGTGGTTATCGGTATGATGTCTTGGCGACAAGGGGAAGTTTGAGCGACTACTTTTGAACTCGATGTAACCTCTTGCCGAAGGTGATGACTCTTGGTGATATCGATGGTTGGGATTTGTGGCATCGGGGAGACACTGTTAGTGTCTCACCGACATGCGAACACAGATTGAATGCTTTGACCGATTGGAAGACTATCCTACGTGGTGTGACTTCGACCAATCAAGAAGCAGAATGAGAACCGTTGGAAGTTAGACTGTTGTGGCCGTTCTTGTGAGGAAGTTCAACAGACCAGGGATGACATGGATATACTCTGAGGTCAATGATGATGAATGGTTGGACAATCAGTGTGATGAACAGTTGGATGAATAGTTCGATGTATGATCAGTGTGAATTCAATTCTGAGAGTATTGTAACTTGAATGTTCTGTACAAAGTTGATCAAGGATTATGCTGTTGTAAATTGACATCAGAAAGATAAGTCTGATCTCTGTATGTAATCTTCATTACTATAATACAAAGAGGCTTTTCTTGGTGTGGTGGGTTTTTCTCCCGTAAGGGTTTTCCCACGTAAATCTGGTGTTCATCTGTGTATGTTAATTTCTTTGTTTCTGCTATTTCTTTCAAGTGTATCTTAATTGAACTGTAATTCAAAATTTAAAAGCACCTCTGCATTCTTCCTCGAGGTTTTGACGTTAGGAGAGTTGCTTCTGTACCTTAGCTTTCCTTACAAGAATCACCAACTTAGTGGAGAAACATAGCTAATATCCTAGACAAAGAGGAACGAAAAGTGGATCTTGCAACTGGAAGGCCCATATTACCACCTCCTGCGTGGAAATAGATATCATCCTTTCAAAATAGAAAATCCCAAAATCATAATTATATTTTCCTTAAAACAAAAAATCCCAAAACAAAGCATTCTTTTATTTCATAATTTAGGAATCATCAAACTTTCACAAAAGTCTTGGCACTTGTTTATGACAACCACACGATCCCAATACAGAAAGAAGATGGAAGAAAAAAAAAGTAGCTCTAGTATGCCCCCAGTGAACACCAAAAACAACAAAAGTAACCCATGGGGTTATAGACCAAGTGACCTTATAACTCCTCAAAAGGAACCAATATTCAAAGCAACACCAAACCAACCATCGAGTGAGAAGGAAGTAATCCGTAAGCAACAAGAATTGGTGGTAGGTCAAATCAAAGTCCCAAGGAAATGGTCATAGAAGAAGTGGATAGTGAGGAAGAATTCTTTCAACACTCTAACAATCCCAAGGTACTTAAATTGATGGAAAAACTGCTAACAAAGGATTCAAATGCTTATTTCTTCAAATTAGCTCAAAGTGGTGCTAAAATATCTATAGAATTCAATGTGGAAGGTCTTAAGGATCCTCACCCCATTCCCTTAGGGGATAAATTAGTTTTGAGAAAGATACCCAAACCAGTGGAGATTCCAAGCATTCCACCAATCTTCTCACAAAGCAATGATCAACCTAAACATCAACCAATGGACAACCCTTTGTTTAGGAAACTGTCCCAAATCGAACAAGCAACATTGGCCCAATGATATCAAGAAGGTCCACCTCAATACATGCCAAAAGGTAACAACCCACCACAAGGAAAATTCATGCCATGAAATGCGCCATATATTGATCCTTCAACCAACATACCAATCCAACAAGGTGTACCACCAACACACTACCGAGGAAACCTTCAATACAATTCATCCCAACAATAAGGTGTACCACCTACGCACTATCAAGGTAACCTTCAATACAGTTCATCCAAACAACAAGGTGTACCACCAACAAACTACCAGGGTAACCTTCAATACAATTCGTCCCAATAACAAGGTGTACCACCAACACACTACCAGGGTAACCTTAAAAAAAATTTGTCTCAACAAGGTGTATCACCAACGCATTGCTAGGGTACCCTTCAATAGTATCAACCACAACAAGGTGTACTGCCAACACACTATCAAGTTACCCCTCTTCAACAAAATAAACAAGGACTTAATTCTCCTTCCATATAACAAGGACTTAACCCTCCTTCCATTTAACAAGGACTTAATCCTCCTTCCATACAACAAGGACTTAACCCTCCTTCCATTCAACAATGACTTAATCCTCCTTCCATTTAATAAGGACTTAATCCTCCTTCCATTCAACAAGGGCTTAACCCTCCTTCCATTCAACAAGGACTTAACCCTCCTATACAAGGACTTAACCATCCTTACATTCAACAAGGATTTAATCCTCCTTTCATACAACAAGGACTTAACCCTCCTTCCACCCAACATGGTTACCAAGGTCCTATACCTCCACAATACCCAACCTATGACCAAACGAACATCTTGGGACAACAAGGCTACTATGCATAAGGTCCCAAAACAAATGTACCAAACACAAGGGTAGGCATGCAACTACAAGCCATGAATCAAAGGATATCATACATCTAGATTAGAAAACCAAAGAAGATCTACACTCTACATGATATATGTCCTTTCCCTTTTGATCCCTCTATTACTATGCTCCCCTTCCCTAAAAATTTTGAAATACCAAAATTTGACAAGTACAAGGGAAAAGGAGATTTGATAGAACATGTGCAAGATTTCTTGGTATCTTGCATGGAAGTGCAAAACAATGATTCCTAGCTAATAAGACTTTTTCCACACAATCTTACTGGTCAAGCTATGGAATGGTTCTGCCATCTACTGTATTAAGAGTTTTGATGAACTGAATAACAAGTTTGTAAACCACTTCTCATTCAACTTAGAATAGGATGTCACCATCACTGACCTCTACAAGATTAAACAAAGCCAAGGGGAATCCTTTACATCCTACCTACAAATATGGATACACAAAGCTAGTAGATGCAAGTGGCCTATTCTCAACAAATAATTGGTGGATATCTTTGTTTCCAATGTCCAAGCAGAAATAAATTACCAACTCACCATGTTTCACCCCAATAAATTTGAAGAGACTTGAAAAGGGACTCCACATTGAAAGAGCTGTCATAGCAAGGGGAGTCATTAAATTGAACAACTCAAAAGACAACCCTTCTAGTTCAAATGATAAACCCAAGATTTGGGCCAAGAAAAAAAATGTTACCAATGATGGAGTAGTTGATGCTAGAGTTGTATGGAACATGCAAAATCCCAATGGACCATAAAATAAATCCTAAGTTGCACAAACAAGCTATGCTCCCAACAATGTATAAAACAATCAACTTAGCTATCCCCAAAAATAATCAAATAGATAGCCAATAGACAAATTAGGGAGGACAACAAAGACAATATAACCAACCAAGGAGGAAATTTACTACATTAGGAGAAACACTTGAGACAATCATGCACAAATTAGTTCAACAAAACCTCATCAAAGTCAATGACCATACAAACTATGAAGAGCTGAGTTTTAAAACACCACGGTACAATGAAAAAGACTTATGTGAGTTCCACAAGATCAAGTGACATACGAAAATAATTGCATGAGACTTAAACATATAGTGCAAGACTTAATCGACAAGGGAGAAGTTGATATAGAACTTTGTCCTGGAAACAAATATCTCCAAATCTACACGAATCCAATTCCTAACCGTGCTAAGAAAAATGACAAAAGGAAAGACCAAGACTATCTCAATGCTAACTACACCTATGGTGACAATTTCCTAGGCACCCTCTCCCAAGCATATGACACTAGGGTCAATATGTTAACTATACAAGGTAGGGACCCTGAATGTAATGTAACTACTCATCGAGGGAAAGTCACAATACAAGGAGCCCCACCTAAACCCACAACTAAGCCATCCAACGAATATGGTATTGTGGAACAACTGAAGAAAATCCCTGCTTTGATCTCCATCCTAGAACTGTTGAAATTATCACCTGTGCACAAGGAAATACTAGAGAAAGCTTTGGAAACATTGGTCCTTGATGACCTCAATCTTGATTATTTTCAAGCCATGGTTGGAAAAATCATGACCACTCATCATCTAGTCTTTTTTGAGAAAGACCTTCCATAGAAATCACTCCATAACCAAGCCCTCTATATAGAGGTTGGTGTCCACAAACATAAGGTCAAAAGAGTATTGATAGATAACGGTGTAGGTCTAAACATTTGTGCCTTGAATTTTTTTAAACAACTAGGGTATTCTAATGATGTAATTGACAATGGAAAAATCATCACTATAAGGTCTTATGATGACCTTGAAAGAAATTCAGAAGGAACGATCAGGCTTCCCTTATAAATAGGACTGGAAACAACAAAAACAACATGTCAAGTACCGGACCTTGAGCTACCATATAACCTTCTTCTAGGATGCCCATGGATTCATGCATTACAAGCAGTTCCTTCAACATTTCACTAGCGTCTAAAATTTCCTCACAAAGGAAAGGAGGTTACATTATATGCTAATCTTGAACCCTTCCACTACTGTGCAAAATTGAAGGAGAAATATAACAAAATACAACGAATACCTAGTAATGATATATCATTCCACTCCTCATATGTTGACCTATCCACACTACCATCAACCTCAACTAAACCCACATCAAGTGAACAACCAAAATCTGAAACCAAGGTTCAAGTACTTGATAAAGGTAACAAAAACTATCATTTCAATCAAGCCTTTTGCATTGGGATGCTTCAACCAACACCCAAGGTTTATGGAGGGCCTAAGGAAATCAAACATGTTCAAAAAATAACAATGGTAGTCAAACCCATGATCTTTACCAAGTGGGGAGACATGATGGATGAGGAAATATTCAAGGAGGACCTCTTGTCAATGATCTATAAAGAAGAAAAAGAAGAACCAAAACAACTACAACTCCTTTCTATTGATCCTAGTAGTAAAGGGTATTAGATGGCTAAACAATGGGATACACTAGAAAAGGTGGCCTTGGGTGACATAAACAAGGAAGATGGGAACCTATTATAGTGGAACAAAGAAAGAAGAACATGGGACTAGGCTATGGTTCGATAGACGTGGTTACTCCAAACACTGGATGTTCCTCTTTGGAGAAAGGAGCTCCTTCTATTGATGTTAAGACATTGGATACCTACCATCTTATAAACACTGATTTACCAATTGAAGACCTATTTGAAAGCTTTAGCATAAGTATAATCCCTATCCGACCTAGCAAACCTATACTTAAGACTGTACTTATGAAACAAACTCTAATGAGTATGAATGGGATTCCCTTGCTTCTAGTGAGGATGACCTAGATACCCAATAGGAAAATGATGCCCAAACTATATTGACCATTTGAACAACTTCCATAAGATTTACATATAATGATGAAAACCTACCCCTCTGCTACCCATAGTTAATAGATTGGGACAAACAACATCATACGCCTATTTTGGATCAATTCCAGAATGATGAAGCTATTGTAGAGTTTATGGGACTTCAAACCAACATACCATTAGGAGATCATAAAGCAGGGTTTATCATGGAACTCAAATAGGGATCATATTTTTGAGGGGAGATTGTGTCCTCTAGTCACAAAATTGAAAAAGACAATGTAAAAATCAAAATGAGATCCCCTAGGGAAAACCACGATGTGGCTCTATCAAATCCTGAAAAGAGAAAAATAAAGGATGAATCTAAGGGTGAAAACATCTTCGAGGTGCCCAAAGATGGAGGATTCAATCTCCCTATTTCTGAATATCAAGAGAAGTTGACACTCCTAGTTGAAGAATCTAAATCCATCAATGTTGGCACAACAGAGAAACCAAAATCACATTCCATGTAGCATCGCTTGATCTTGAAGAAAAGGTGAGCTTCTCAACATTCATCATTGAAAGGAAAATCAACTTTGCATGGAAATATACTGATATGCTAGGGCTAGATCCAACATTGGTCGTACACCACTTAGTCATATTTCCTGGAGCTAAACCCATCAAGAAGAAGCTACAGAAGATGCATCCATAGATAGCACTTCTGGTAAAAGTAGAACTGAAGAAATTGCTAGATGTGGGTGTGTGAGTAAAATGTGAGTAAATGATAATCAACACAATCAATAAGACATTATATCAATAGATCTAAACAAAGATTAATCTAATTTAAGCAAGAATCTACTGAAAGCGTCATATTGCTCTCTATCTCCAAAGATTTATTAAGTCACAGGGCTCTCAGATTTTGTAAGCATTATGATTGTTAAAATGCCAATCTAGAGAATGAGAATGATAATATATATGATTGCTAAATGATGTAAAAACTATGACACTGATTGCCGATAATGAAAGCTATATGCTATGATATGATAATGGAAACTATATTAAGATGTAATCTATGATGAAAGAAATGATTATAAACTAAATGATAAGCTATTTTCTATTGCTATTTGCTAAAATGCTTGATTGCTGTAAATGTATTTTTGTAGAGTAAGTTTGCACAAAGTTGGATCCTTTTCCTGTAGACAGAGGCTATATTTATAGATTCTCGGCAACACATTTGTGAAGGGGCAACAAAGCAAAGGTCCAGATTTGATTTGAAGAATTGAATGGTGAAGGATGAAGAAGCCTGAGATGATTATGGAGATTGTTCCTCCCCACAAAAACATTCAACCAGAGGATAGGAAGAATCAATGGAAGAAGATGAAGAAGTTTGCCTACAAATTTGTCTCCAATTTGTCTCCAAATTTTCCCGTGAAGGTTGAGATGAATTAAATTAGAGATTTCATATCTAATTTGGTAGGTGGATATGATTAGCTGTAGAATATATTTCAATTGAATATTTAGATTTATTCAATTTAAGAAAATAAGATATTTAATTTAATAAAACAAACTATAGAAGTTTATGTTTATTAAATAAATATGGAAGAAATATGATAATTAAATAAATCAAAGTATAAAACTTGTTTATTTAATTTAGATGAAATGATGTGATTAAGATGGAAGAATTAAATGTGAACTATATAAATAAATATTTCTATTTATTTAATAGTAGAGGAATTAAAGGTTAATTAATCAAATATATCGTATTTAGTTAATTAGATTATCTAGACCATTTTTAGGTGTATCCATTTTGCCCCTCTTTGAAGTGATGTGTTTATGCATTGCTTCAAAGAAAATTTTGCTGCTACTGCTAGTACTGACAAATTTTTTTCGATATGTCCCAGACGTTGATTTTTCTGTGATGATGGATATATGCCCCCTTGGGAGATAAATCGATGAATTTTTTGATTTTTTTGATTTTTCAGAATTTTTCAAATTTTTATGATAATTTGATGTTATGAAGATTTGATGAAGCAACGATTTATCTCCCAACAAATATTTCGATAAAATGCCCCTGTGATGAATTTTGAATTAAGCTCCTTGGAAAAGAAATAAAAAAATCCCACCAAAATACCCCCTTAATTAACTTATTAAAAAGCTAAAAGGTTGATTTTGAATTCAGTTGTGCATGTTGAGTTTTGAAATTTGAGAGTGAGTGTGATTTTTAGCCAATTTGGAGCAAAATGTCAATCCCCTACCACACTCATCGTTTTGAGCACGTGCGTCGACACAACCACTCGACTGCCTATGGACCTCTGGTATGTACCCGTGAACCTCCTTGTTTTACGTATTTCTCATTTTTCGTGCATTTTATTTCATTTTAAACATGTTTAGATTCTTTTAGCGCATACGTAGCCCACAATAACGCATCTACTTGTTTTAGCGCATCCACAAGTTTAGCGCATAGGTTATCTATTTTAGTGTGTAGATAGGATGAAATGACGCATAGGTATCTTAGCGCATAGGTAAGATATTGTAGCACATCCATAGGCTAAAGTAGCACATAGATTAATTCAGCGCATAGAATTGATAGTTTAGTGCATTGACCCCCTGAAGTGGTGCACACAATGATATAGCACATCGATTTGTTGAAATGGCGCATCTAATGATCTAGCACATTGACCACATTTTTTAGCACATTGAGATGTTTTAATGGCACATTGAATGTTGTGGCACATCAAAACTCTATTTTGGTGCATTCAAGTCAGAATGTTGTAATTTGTCAATTTTGTCCTTGATTTTGTTGATTTTCGATCATGTTAGCCATTGATTTGAATGATTGATGATCCTGATAGATATTAGATGATGACCTCATGATAGGTGAGGTTTGATGTTTGATTGATGATAATTAACCTCATGATAGGCGAGGAATAATTATAGTTTGATTGATAAACCTCATGATAAGCGAGGTTGATTTGATTAATTGACCACATGATAGGTGAGGTACAATTTTAGATTTATGATTGACCTCATGATAGGTGACGTACAGTGATAGTTTGATGATTTTCCTCATGATAGGTGAGGTTCAATTGACAGTTGTTCACGAGATTTGATCAAAATATCACCAAAGATGATTAGATTTGATAGGCTGATTGATGTTTGATAAATTGACATGATTACTGACTTTCAATATTTCATGATGATAAGAGTCATTTGCGAACTTACAGATTCAAGAGTGGTTTCCTAGGAAATTCGATTTGATACCGCAACTAGTTCAACCTAACACAACAATCATCACATATTGTGGTTTATCCTCTCTTTTATCTATTCCCCAGATTAGGATTAATCAGGGTCTCCTAACAACCCTAACAAAGAGGTGGCATAGCAAGCATAATACCTTCCACCTTCCTACTGGCGAGATGACAGTAACTCCCAAGGATGTATGGTGGATCTTGAGGATACCTGTTGTTGGAGATGTAGGTTATGATTCTTCAGAGTAGGGTGGGACTAATGCTCTACGCAGGGTATTTCAAGATGATATGATTGGTGGATATGAGATCCCTTGGCGAGAGATGGCGGATGCCTATGCTACCCTACCATCCGTTCTTGTTGGTTTCATTGGAGGGTTCCTTTGTCCTGATCATAGGTCAAAGGGACTTTCTGTTGGTTGGGGCTATGTGTTGGAGAGTATGATTGTACACGGTAACAGATATGCATGGTGCATGTGTATGATTGCTCATCTTTACCATGATTTGCATTAGTTTATCTACTTCTGAGGCCACAGTTTGTCCACCGGGGTTACATTGCTTCAGGTGTGGGCATGGGAGCATATAGTTGTTACACGTCCAATGATAGTGAGACAACGACCCGCCATGAGGCCGTATGTGCATATATATATGCAGGTCGACTTACTTAGCCTAGACTGGGTAAGTTGGAGCATTGGAGGAGGGTATTGGATGATGTAGAGGCTATTACATATCATCCTTATCTAGATTGTGAGCATTGGGATGATGATGATATAGAGATGCCATGTCTCTGTCAGTCTATGTTTCTGATTAGTAGCACTCATTTTGTCATTGAGAGATTCTTGTTTAGGAGGGTGCTTAGACAGTATGGGATAGTACAAGGCATGCCCCAAGGTGTTGCTCATTATGCCCGACGTTACATTGATTCTACTGAGTGGGGACCCTGCCTTTCGTATGATTCCGTAGTTCAAGAGTATTTGGCCTTACAACCTTTGGTTTGGGAGATTCATCCTGAGATTATTGAGCCACTTGTCACAATAGATTATGCAGAGTACCTAGCCCTACATCCTTTTCCATGGATTTTTGTTCTTGATGAGCCAATGCCACTACCTAGTGAGGAGGAGGTTGCTATTGCACATGGTCACCGACGAAGGAGAGAGGAGGGTGGTGAGGAGGAGGATGTTGAGAGCAGTGGTGATGAGGAAAGTAGTAGTGATGAGGAGGGAGATGGAGATGATGGAGTTGGAGGTGGAGGCAGTGGTGGAGATGGTGGTGGAGGTGGAGGCAGTGGAGTGGGTGGATCAGGTGGAGCGGGTTCCTCATCAGGTGTCAAAGAGTTCATGGTGCCTTGTAAGAGGCGATCACTGATAGCTCCCACCAAGCAGCGTGTGCATATTGGTGTACCTTCTCAACATCAATAGACTTAGATTGCGAGTTTACAGGTGTGGGTACAGACATTACAGGGTCAGCTGATTTAGGCCCGGGGTTTATTAGTACAAACACAGACACAGATGTAGTCATAGGCCCAGGCCCACGCACAAACTCTTGCTTAGGTACAAACATAGTTGTCAGCTACCTAGACATAGATTGCTTCTTTGACGATCGAGAGAGATGTAGCTAGACAGGTTGCAGAGTAGGCATAGGTGATAGCTAAGAGATTACAGAGATTGGCTGATGGTACGTCTATGGTCGATTACATGAGAGAGGTTCTCCGTGTGGGTAGAGAGGTGGAGTATTACAAAGGTTGGTATCATGATGTTGTTCCCTCTAAGCAGAGAGTCAGTTATTCCTAGTCTCAATCAAGTAGGAGCCAGTCCAGGACTGTTAGCGCGAGTGTGACATAGCCTCCATCGAGAGATTCGAGAGATCCTGGTACATCTGGTGGGGGAGGTACTGGCCCAGAGATCTTGGTACATCTGGTGGGGGAGGTATTGGCCCAGAGATGCTTGCACCGTCTGGAGCTAGCACCACATAGCTCCTTGATTTGATTCCATGATATATTTGAGACATGATGTATACTCCAGTTTTTTGATTTACAACCATTTTTTTATGTTGTATCTCTTTTCATTTCAGACATCATTGTATACTTGACATTATGATTTTTGAGATCTATATGATATGTGGAAGATTGATCGATCTATATGTGTTCTATATGGTTCTATGATGGATGCATTTAATTTCTTATTGTATATGCCATGTGATGATTTATATTATGATGTTATGGATGTAATTTATGATAATGATGACATGTTATGATTTACATATGATGTTATATGTGATAATGTTTATATTGATGATGTATGGATGCATGATGATAGTTGTATGATAATGAATACATATAAATAATATGGTAATGTAACTATATGCATGATTTTGGATGTGTCGCTTTAATGATATATGACAAAATGATGTAAATGAAATATGATGCATTTTTGGTTTTTTCTTTTTTTGAAATTTCAAATGTGGTTATATGATGTAATGAATGGATGGATGAATGATTAATATGATGATACTTCTAATGTGCAATGTATGATTATGATAATGTTAATGAAAATGTACTTATGCATATGATTTGTTTTTGATATTTTTATTATGCAATTTAGATGATGCGATGATTTGAAAAATATGATATGATGCAAAATATTTGATAGAATGTATGAATGATGAAATGAAATGATAAATTATTTCTAATGTATGTAATGGAAATGATTATGCAATTACATGATAATGATGTTGCTTTTGTTAATGTCAAGTATACTCAATCCATTAATGAGAAAAGATAACATCATTTTTCAATCCTTCACCAACTTTTGTAATAAATATTCTACAGATGCAAAAACTATCATGAATGCAATCTAATTTTACCATGCAAATCTATATGCAAGCATTGTCATCTTAACAGTCCATTTATCATGCTTTTTATCATCATTGAGATTTTAAAATGTTGAAAGTGAGTACAAGCATCAATGGAATAATGTAGAATAATGATGGCCTGAGTACTACTTTCATGATTTTTGATATTGCAAGTTAACACAAGCATCTAGGTATAATTTAACCGAGATGATTTGAGCATTTCTTGCGTAAATAGACAAGAATCAATCATTTTAATATGCGAATTCTGAATGTCATCACTAATACTTTATAGAGCATGTCTCGCGACAATTCACACAAAAATAATGATCAATTCACAGACAATAGACAAATAAAATACCATTCTCCTTCCTAGCTTCTCTAGTTCAGTACAACATTGAGTTGCTCCAAATAAATGATAACAAAAATCAAAGTACAACATTTGAACATTCAGGCTAAAAGTGATAAAATCATTATTCAAAAGAGTATCATCCATCTACAGTTGTTTGGATTAATATGATTTCAACAATTTTGACGTGGATGGTTGATTTCCTGAATTTTTTTGATGTTTGATGTATGTTCAATGTTGAGTTTCCTAATGATCATTGTGTTTGTTGTGTTGTCATACTGTTGTTTGTCTATTTGTTTAAGCTCAAGTTTATTGCCCCCAATGAGTTCAATATTTTTCCCCCAAGCTAGGGTGTGACACAACCACGTTGCCAGGATATGTGCAAGAAGTCCTATTAAATGATAAATGGAATGATGGAAAAAGTGTAAGATCAAGACATGTATAAACTAGATGGAAAAGCTAGTTTAAATCACAAGTAGCGCCTATTTCCAGGTTTTCACTATGTTTTTATTACACTTTTTAAGACTTTTATGATTTTTTTTGTATTTTTTGTTTTTCTGATATTTTTTTTTGTATTTTCTATCACCATGACACTTGTTTTCCAGGTTTTCATCAAGGCGACCATTTCAATCGCGCACTAGATGATTCAGGTATATAATTTCTTGAGATGGATACTGTTGACAGGTTTATCAAACAAATCCCCTTCAGGTGTAGACAGCCGATAGGCTCTAGATCCATAGACTTATATGATAACAAAGGGACCTAGCTAGTTAGGTTCAAACTTCCCTTTCTTTTCTCTATTTTGTTGATTCTGTGGGTTTTCCTTTAGGACCAAATCACCAACCTAAAATGTTCTAGGTTTTACCCTGTGATTGTAGCTTCTGGACATTCTTTGTTGATATGCTTTTAAATGGTTCACAACTTGTTGATGACGTTCATCTAGCAGTTCCAGCTCTTGAAGTGTAGACACTCTATAATCCTCATCTAAAATAATTCCCTTTAGTGACACACAAAGTGATGGTATTTCAACCTCAATAGGTAGTATGGCCTCTAATCCATATACCAGGGCATATGGTGTAGCTCCTATATGTGTTCTAATGCTAGTTCAGTATGCCCAAAGAGCAGGATTTAATTGAACATGCCAATCACATCCAACATCATTAACAGTCTTCTTCAGAATTTTTAGAATAGTTTTGTTTGAGGCCTCTGCCTGTCCATTTCCTTGAGGATAGTATGGTGTTGAAAAATGATGTTTGATATGAAACCTCTCACACAGTTCCTGCACATCCTGATCTTTAAAAGGTTGACCATTGTCTATGACAATGGACTGAGGAATTCAATACCTACATATGAGGTAATTCAGTATGAAAGAAGATATCTGTTTTCGAGTGATTGTTGTCAAGGGAACAACTTCTATCCACTTTATAAAGTACTCCATTGCTGTGATTATGAATTTGTGTCCATTAGATGAGGACGGATTAATCTTTCCTACCAGGTCTAGTCCCCACTGAAAAAAGGGCCATGTTGAAGTGAACGGTTGCAATTCTTGTGCCGGTGCATGGATTAGGTTACCATGTATTTGACATTTTTTGCACTCCTTAACAACTGAAAAGACTCCTCCATGTTCGACTAGTAATACCCCAAACGAAGGAGTTTCTTTGCTAGGGTTATTCCACTTGAATGAGCTCCAAAAATACCTTTATGAACCTCACGCAAAGTTGTCTTAGACTCATTATGTTCTAGACATCGAATGAGAGTACCATCTAGACCTCGACAATAAAGTATGTCAGCAATTAATGTATGTTGTGCGGTTTGGCGAATGAAGTTGCATTTCTGGTTTCCATAAAGATCAGGAGGAAGGATATTGTATTTTAGGTAAGCATAAATCTTTCCATAGATTAAGGATTCAATGTCAACTAATTGGCATATGGTTTGAGATTCTATATTATCATAACTAGGGTTAGACACTTGTTCCACCATAAACTCATAACGACCTCACTTTTCTGGCAACTATAAGAGAGAAGCAATCATCTCCATAACATCTACAACTTTATTTTCTGCCCTGGGAATCTGTTCAAACTTGATATCCATAAAGTAATTTTTGAGATCATCCACCATGTTCTTATATGACATCAACTTCTCATATTTTGTTTGATATTCATCATTTACCTAGTAAATGACTAGTTGTGAATCTCCATATACTTGTAGCTCTGTGATTTTCCATTCAACTACCACTTTGATGCCAATAATTAATGCCTCATATTTCGCTACATTATTTGTACATGGAAACATGAGTCTATAGGACTTTGGGATGGTATGTCCTTGAGGTGTAACAAATAGAATTCCCATACCTGACCCACATTGTGTGTAGGACCCATCAAAATAAAGCCTCCATTGTTGTGTTGTCACAGTAAGAATGTTTGCATCAGGAAACTCAATGTTCATCGGATGATCATCTGGTAATGGGGCTTTAGCTAACTGATTGGCTATCACTTGACCCTCGATGGCTCTTCTATCCACATACTGGATATCAAATTCACTCAAGATCATTACCCACTTGGCTAGTCTTCCCTTTTAGATCCTCTTTGCTGAGTAAATACTTTAACAGATCAATCATTGCTATGAGTTTGACTGTGTGGGTTAACATGTAACGTCACAACTGCTGGGTAGCAAATACGACTGCCAAACAAGCTTTTTCAATGAAGGTGTAATGTATCTCATAACCATTCAAAGTCTTGCTGATATAATAGACAACCTATTCCCTTCCCTCAAGATCTTCCTGTGCTAATAGAGCTCCCAAAGAAATCTCAGTTGTTGCAATGTATAGTAATAAGGACCTCTCTTTTGTAGGTGGCATTAATATGGGTGGCAACATCAGATATTGCTTTATTTGATTGAAAGTTGTTTTACACCCTTGATCCCATTTGAATGAGAAACTCTTATGTAGCAAATGATTGAATGTATGAATTTTGTCTGCTAATTGGGAGATAAATCTCCTAATTGATTGTAGCCTGCTTTGTAAAGATCATAGTTGACTGATATTCTTCGGTGGTGGAATTTCCATTATAGCCTTGACCTTGGTGGGATCCACTTCGATACCCTTTTCTGACACTATGTATCCTAGGATCTTTGCTGATGTTACACCAAACACACATTTCTTAGGATTTAATCTGACATTGAACTTCTCTAGTCTGGTAAATATTTTTCCTAGGATCTCCAGATGTCCTCTGGTATATGACTTTTCTAATATATCATTCACGCAATCTTCCATAAAATTATGCATCATGTCATGGAAAATGGTGGTCATTGCACGCTGATATGTGGCACCTGCATTTTTAAACCCAAAGGGCATGAAATTCCAACAAAATGTTCCCCATGGACATGTGAATGTTGTTTTCTCTTGATCCTCTGGTGCTATTTTGATTTGATTATACCCTGAGAAGCCATCCATAAGTGATAACATGGCATGTCTTGTTGTTAAGTCGACCATAATGTCAATGTTTGGTAGAGGAAAATCGTCCTTTGGACATGCCTTGTTGAGATCTCTGAAGTCGGTACATATTCTGATACTATTATCCAATTTAGAAATAGGTACAATATTATAAATCCACTCAGCATAATCAATAGATCTGATGAATCCTGCATCTAACAACTTTTTCAGCTCGACCTTCACCATCAAGGCGATATGCGGATGCATTTTTCTTAGTTTTTGTTTCACAAGTTTTATCCTAGATGGTAGAGATAAATGATGCATTAGAAGATCTGGATCTAAACCTGGCATATCAGAGTAAGACCAAGCAAATTTAATGTGTCTTTCTTCAAAGAACTCGGTGAATTCTGGCTTTTCTTGTTCAATCATAGATGCTGCCAGATGTAGAGTCTTTTCCTTCTCTGTTGTGCCAATATTAATAGACTGTGTAGGCTCCACCAATACTGATGATATTTCATGATAGTGTTCTGGAAGGGTGTCAAATCTCCCATCTTTTGGTGCCTTAGAGAGGTTTTCACCATCAGATCCATTCTTTATTTTTACTTTTTCGAGATCTAATGCTGCCATTAAATGGTTTTCACCATTAGATCCATTATTCATGTTTTTAATTTTGCAACTGAAAGATTTGACACCCTCCTGACCTGAAGCATCGTTATGAGAATTATGATTAGAACTTGTGTCAGGTTCATCACAACAAAGGAAATTTACAATAGCATCATCATTCACAAAGGTAGGAATATTGATAGGTTCAGTTGATTCCTAGTCGATAAGTTCCGAATGTATTGAGGGTAAAAGGTCATCATATTGGCTAAGGTTAATGGCAGTAAGGGTTCTGATAGCAATGTTGTCAAAGTTGTCAATGGTGATGTCAAGGTATATGATATTACTCTCTTCCAAGTCATCTATCTCACTCGATATCTATCCATCCTCACTTGATTCATTGATATTTTGTGATACAAATACAATGGGTCTAGTCCCCAAGCTTTGTCCCTCCTTGCGTGTGGTTGCATACTCTTTTATGAAATCAATTGATATGTCCCTGTATGATGCTTCAGATAAAGAATCCCACTCATATTCATTGGAATCTATTTTAGAACTATCCCGCATTTGAAGGATTCTTTCTACAACTTTGTGAGTGTTTTCTTCTTTTGTTTCCCCTGTATAACCTAGTCCTGTCTTGTCCTTTGCTTGAAGTGTGAAAGGTTGGATGGGTTCTATAATGCCTTCTTTTCTTTTGATAATAGTTCCTTGTCCTTCATACCCCATTTTCTCTAATATTGTTTTTCCCTTTCCATATTGATCTGTCTTTATGCTAATAGTTCCCGATGTAGATGCTTCCTCATCTTTGTAGAGCCAATTGAGGATGGCCTTATCTTTAGATTCATCCTCTAAAGTACCTTCCTTTACAAATCTATCATTTAAAATTGTAGTAGGTTGTGATGATGGTTGTGTTGATGTTGATGGTTGTCCATATGATCTCAAAGATGGCAACAACTGTGAAAAACACAAAGATTGTTCAATGGAATATTCTCCCATGCCTTTGTCTTTTAACTGGATCTTTTCTTCGAATTGCTTCGATAGAGAATCCAATTGAGCTTCATTGTTTGATACAATGGAGTCAACAACACTTGTCTCTTTTGACTGGCCCTTTTTCTCAACCCATTTAGATACAAAGTTTAGTTTCCTTTGACCATTGGATGAACTAGAAGTGTTTGCTTCCCTATTATGGGGCACAAAAGTTTGTTGAGCTGTTTTAAGCGTGCTACAATATTGGGGATTGTTGTAGTCAACTGAAATAGTGATTTCTTGTCCATTGATAGGAAACTTTAAACACTGATTATAAGTTGAAGGTACTACTTGCATTTCATAAATCTAGGGATGTCCCAAGAGTATATTATAAGTCAATTCTTTGTCTAACACTTGGAAAACTATATTCTTCACAATTGGTCCCACTTGAATAGGCAATACAATCAATCCCTTGGAGGATCTCTCTTCTTTGTCATAGGATTTTATTGTGATTTTCCTTCTAGCATCAATACCGTTATCAGAATATCCTAGTGCACAAATTAGTTTTAAAGTGCAAATGTTTAAACCAGCTCCACCATCTATTAGGACATGTTTAACCTGGTGTTTATGGATTAAGACTTCAATATGAAGGGCGACATTGTGTGGATGAGTAAGTGATACATCATCTTGTTCAGAAAATGATAGGCAGTGAGGCGTGGTTAAGTGTCCCACCATAGCCTGGAATTGACAAACATCCAAATTATTGGGTACTGCTGTGGCCACAAGAGCTTGTTCGAAAACCTCCTTATGAGATGGTGAGATTTTAAGGAGTTCCAAAATTGATATTTGTGTTGGTATTTTCTATAGTTGATCAAATATGTTGTACTAATTTGAAGGAGTAGCAATGGTTTTAGATGAAACTCCTTTCAATATTACCTTGGATTGCCCCCTTGTCACGTTAACTGGTTGATGATCTTGGTTTTCCCTGATTTTTATGATATTAATCTGATTGCTGGATGGGACCATGTTTGGGATCAGATTTAATGGTATGATGTCATTGATTCCAACATTATCAGATTGATTATTAGTGGTATCATTCTTCTTAACTGTAGAAATATAGTCAATAGTGTTGTCATAAATGTAGTTTATAGTCTTATCTTTACTATTTATAGAAGAAGATTCTCCCTTTTCATAATTTGGTAAAGGATTTTTAAATGCACTATAATCATTGCTCGTTTGATGTCCTTCTACATATACCTTCCTGTTGTCAATCGAATCTTGTACTAGATGTTTCAACTGCATACAATCATTTGTTTTATGTCCTTTGTTCTTATGAAAGTCACAATAGTTTGCATCATTCCACCATAACGGTTTTACTTTTGGTTCCCAATTTCTTGCTTTAGGCAATGTGATAAGTCCATTTGCAAGAAGTTCTCTCATTGCTGATTCTAGTGTTTTCCCCAATGGTGTGAATCTTCGTCGATTTGATGGTCTTTGATATGATTGTGGTTTAGATTATCCATTGTTTGGATTGTTATTTTGATTGATGTTTTGATCATTGTTTTGATTGGTCTTTACAGTTGTTTCCGTCAAGTTAAATACTGGTTTTGCATTTTGTGTTTCATTTGTAGCATCATTATTACCAGCCTTTCTATTCTTTTTCCAAAACTTGGGTTTATCATTATTGTTGTATTGATTTGAGGAGTTTGTATTGTTTGATCCTTCATTGTAATGTTTTATTACCCCTCTTTTGACCAAGGCTTCTTCAATCTTGAGCCCATTTTCAATGACTTTCTCAAATGTTGGTGGACATTGTAGATCAATCCTGTAGCTCATTTCATCAGTTAGATTGTCAATGAATAGTTCCATCTTTTCCTCTTCAGGTATGGAATGGGGATACCTAGAAAACATCCTTCACCATTGTTGTAGAAGTGAGAGGAATGTTTCACCTTTATTTTGTTTGGTATTGTAAAGGTCCTTTATTGTTATCTCATGTTGAATATTATAGGAGAATTGTGAGATAAACCTGTTGACTAGTTCTTCAAAAGATCGAAAATCCTGGTTGTAGTTTAGAGAACCATTCCATACATTGACCTCCTAAGCTTCTTGGAAATAACCTCATTAGATAAGTGTCCTCTTGTGCAAATTCTAAACTCATGGTTCTAAATTCCATCACATGATCAATTGGATCAGTTTTACCGTTGTACTTGTCATATTTTGGGAATTCGCAATGTCTAGGAAATGGTATCATGTCTACACTTGGATCAAAAGGATAAGGACAAATGTCATGTAATGAGTACCTTTTCATGGTTCCTTTTTCATATCTTGAAGTTGTTGTTGCAATTTTTGCATTTGATGTGTTAGGACATTCACTTGATATGTGTTGTGTGTGTTTTGTGGTTCAATTTTAGCTACTTTAGGTGCTTCTTTTAGTTGATTAACGTCAAAGTCCTTTGGAAGTTTTGCTCCTAGTTCAACTAGCATCAAAAGGTATTTTTCCATATCTTGTTCTAAAATTTTTTCCATGAATTTGTGAAAATTAGGATCTTGTTGTGCAGTTTGGATATCCTCTTGGGTTATTTCATTTGCATCATTTTGGTGGAATATGTGAAAGGGATTTTCTTTAGCCATGGTATTTGGTGTTTCAATTTCTTTTTCTCTAAGTTTTTGTCTTTGTATCCTTGTCAAAATTGGCATACAAGTGTTGTTATTTTTACTAAACTTTTATCTTTTTTTTTTGGTGAGTGCCAAATGGTATTAACTTAAGTTGAATAGAATGATAAATCCTATTGATGAGGACTAAGTTAAAAATATGATTATTTTGTTTCATTTCGTGATTGTAGGATGATTGATCCTAATAATGAAACTTAATGTAATAATCAAAAGTTGTGTTTTGGTGATTAGGCACTATAAAATTGTAAGATCTTGGTTTAATTTGAAAGAATTTGACTTGCAAGTTCCTATTTTTCCAAGTTTAATACATTGGTTGGACTGAGAAAATGTTTCTGTTCTGATAAAAATCTAGATTTCGATGTTAATTGTTTGACTGATGGGAAAATAGCTCTCTAGTTTTTTGTTCTGTGGATGTGCTATAACAAACCTTAGATGCGCTAAAATAGACTGTGGATGTGCTGGAAGATTATGTGAATGCACCAGAAGACAGGGTATATGCGCTAAAACAGAGGGTGGTTGTGCCAAGATACTGGTAAATTATGGTGACAGACTGTTTAGATGCACTGTAAGGTAAGACAAATGCATTGAAACAATGGTTGTATGCGCTATTTGGATGAAAAATGCACTAAAAGACAAGATGTATGCACTAAAATAGACTGTGGATGCACTAAACTAGAAATTGTGAGTATTTTCACAGTTTTGTCTGTTTGTTCTAGTTTTTCTCAGTAAGATGATTAATTCCAGGGTGTAATTTTCTAACCAGTGAATATAGTGGATGGCTATTTTTCTTGTAAAGCTCAGATTTTGATGATCTAATTGGATGATACCTTTGAAAATAATAACCTCACACATAAAAGCCAAATTGTAAACAATTGTTTCAAATCCTATGTATTTAACATGTAGTGAGTGTTATAGAATCAGGTATGATTCTTTCAATTTCCATAGGTTTGACACAAATAAAGAAAGTTCAAGCACTTTTCTAATTGTCATGTAGGTCACTTAGAATATCACAACCTACAACTTGCAACTGTGTCAGCTCACACAACCCTATCACCCCCTAGAGGGCACCTGTGTTTTTTCCTTTCCCGAGTCTTAACCAAAGCCAAATCCTCCACTTTTGGCCAGGGTCTTGATAGTTATATGGTGAGTGTCTTGGGGGTAGATTCTTCCCTCCCCTTGCACCATGATATAAAAAGTGTTTGGAAACTGACACGGTTGGATTCTACACTAAATTTCATAGATAGGGTATTCGTTCGAAGTGGCAAATGATAAACTCCCTTAGGAGACCTCCCAATTTTTAGAACAAAGATTTTGGGGATGGTTATCTTGCACACTTTTGTTGAATTGTGGGTTTCCCCAAATTCAATTTTGATTATAGTGGGTTGGAAAACCTGGCTTTGGTTGTTCCCACTTAGGTCGTTCCTGTAGGGTGAGTACTTTTTCCCTCTATGATAGGCCTTCTAAAGGATTTAATAAAATATGATAGCAAGTCTAGCATTCTGATCACCCAATTAAGGGGAGAGCATAAGCCTATTGCTTTCAAAACATAGAGAACATGGGGTTCAAACTAGTTGATTAATTAAGCTAGATTCACTATCTTAACCAAAGGAAAGACAATAATCAAATTAAAATTCCTGCAAACATTATTAGTAATTTTTAAGTTTTTATCTTTGACCGTCGTAAATTTTTTTGACCATCATCTTTGACAAGCATATTTTGCACCTGGAACACAGAAAACAGTGATTAGTCCTCAAATTTTTAAAATTCTGCTAAAATACTCAGATGTGCCACAACGGTTATTAGATGTGCTAAAACATAATATAAATGCGCTATAATAACAGTTCTATGTGCTATAAAAATTGATAGATGCGCCAAAGTTAAAGGTCTATGTGCTAAACGAAAACCCCCTGTCTGATGAAACCACGACTCAGATGTGCTAAAACAGACTATTTATGTGCTAGAAGATTATGTGAATGTGCCAAAACAGTGCTCGGATGCGCTAGGAGATCTGTCATATGCGCCGCAAAAACTCTCGATCATGCTAGAACTAAACACGTCAGAAGCCTGCAAGCGTACTTTAAAAAAAAAAGTTAAAAATGGGGTTTTTGGTCCCCACGGTGGGTGCCAATTTATGTGTGAGTAAAATGTGAGTAAATGATAATCAACACAATCAATAAGACATTATATCAATAGATCTAAACAAAGATTATTCTAATTTAAGCAAGAATCTACTTAAAGCGTCATATTGCTCTCTATCTCCAAAGATTTATTAAGTCATAGGGCTCTCAGATTCTGTAAGCATTATGACTGTTAAAATTCTAGTCTAGAGAATGAGAATGATAAACTATATGATTGCTAAATGATGTAAAAACTATGATACTGATTGTCGATAATGAAAACTATATGATGTGATATGATAATGGAAACTATATTAAGATGTAATCTATGATGAAATACATGATTATAAACTAAATGATATGCTATTTGCTAAAATGCTTGATTGCTGTAAATGTATTTTTGCAGAGTAAGTTTGCACAAAGTTGGATCCTTTTCCTGTAGATAGAGGCTGTATTTATAGATTCCTGGCAGCACATTTGTGAAGGGGCAGCAAAGAAAAGGTCTGGATTTGATTTGAAGAATTGAATGGTGAAGGATGAAGAAGCCTGAGATGATTATGGAGATTGTTCCACCCCAAAAAAACATTCAGCCAGAGGATAGGAAGAATCAATGGAAGAAGATGAAGAAGTTTTCCTACAAATTTGTCTCCAAATTTTCCCATGAAGGTTGAGATGAATTAAATTAGACATTTCATATCTAATTTGGTAGGTGGATATGATTAGCTGTAGAATACATTTCAATTGAATATTTAGATTTATTCAATTTAAGAAAATAAGATATTTAATTTAATAAAACAAACTATAGAAGTAGATGTTTATTAAATAAATATGGAAGAAATATGATAATTAAATAAATCAAAGTATAAAACTTGCTTATTTAATTTAGATGAAATGATGTGATTAAGATGGAAGAATTAAATGTGAACTATATAAATAAATATTTCTATTTATTTAATAATAGAGGAATTAAAGGTTAATTAATCAAATATATCGTATTTAATTAATTAGATTATCCAAACCATTTTTAGGTGTATACAGTGGGCTTCATTAGACCAATTGATTACCCTGAATGGATTTTGAATCTAGTACCAGTATCAAAGCCCACTAGGGGCATAAGAATCTACATGGACTTCCGAGATTTGAACAAGGCTTACCCAAAAGATGATTTCCCTCTTTTGAGCATCAATATGATCGTAGATCTAATGATAGGACATGAAATTTTGTCACTAATGGATGAATTCTCTGGATATAATTAGATAAATATATCTCCCAGTGATCAACATAAAACAACATTCAATTGTGCATGGGGGACCTTCTGCTGGAACGTCATACCATTTGGTCTAAAGAATGTAGGGGCGACCTATCAACAAGCAATGACTACAATCTTTCATGATATGTTGCATACAACTATGGAATATTATGTGGATGACATACTAGCAAAGTCCATCAAGAGGGAATACCATTTGACTAACCTAGCAAAAGTGTTTGATAGGCTCGAATAGTACAAATTGAGGCTCAATCCAAAAAAGTGTATTCGAAGTAACATCTAGAAAATTGCTAGGGTACATAGCATCAAGAAGAGGCATTGAAGTAGATCCTACAAAGATAAAATCCATATTAAAAATGACTCCTCCAAAGACATTGAAGCAACTATGAAGTCTACGAGGGAAACTACAATCCATCAGGTGATTCATCACGTAGTTGGCAGACAAGTGTCATCCATTCACCCATCTGCTACACAAAGACATCACATTCAAATGGCATGGTAGATGTGATCAAGCATTCCAATAGGTCAAGGAGTATCTACTCACTCCTCCAGTATTAATGCTGCCTATTCCAGATAAAGCAATGATACTCTATGTCTACAACACAAGCAACATTAGGAGCTCTTCAAATAACAACTAGATGACAATAACATAGAAAGAGAGGACTACTATATCAACCAAACATTGGTGGGCTACGAATTGAACTATTCACCCATAGAAAGAGCATGTATCTCTATTGTCTTTGTGACACAAAATTTGAGACACTATCTTGAACCGACAAGTAAAGTTGATCTCAAAAGTAGATCCCCTAAAATACCTATTGGCAAAAGCAGCTTTAACAGGCAGGATTGCTAAATGGGTGATGATACTAAGTGAGTTTGACATAGAATGTGTGGATAGAAAGGCCATAAAGGGACAAATCATAGTAGACCAACTAGCAGAAGCACCAATCAAAGATCACCAACCTCTCACAACAGAGTTCCTAGATGAAAGCATATTGCTAATAGAACATACAAGTCGTTGGACCTTGTACTTTGATGAGTCCCACACCCAACACCACTCAGGAGAAGGTATCTTATTTCTCACACCACAAGGAGATAGTATACCTAAGGCTTATAGAATTTCTTTACCATGTACAAATAATATCTCAGAATATGAAGCAATAATCATAGGACTCAAAATGGCCATAGAATGGAGGATAAAAGAACTATAGGTTTATGGAGACTCTCAACTAGTAATCAAGCAAGTAAATGAAGAGTATCAAACAAAGGATGAAAAACTAATGCTATATAAAAGAATGGTGGATAGTTTTAAGCAATACTTTGTCACCATCATCTTTGAACAAGTTCCTCGGATCAATAACAAAGCAGCCCACGCCAAGGCAACGATAGGATCACTTCTTGATATTCCCTAGAACATTCCTAAGTATGAATTCCTTATGGAGTAATTGCTCATACCAGTGTTCGATATCCTAGAATCAGAACTAGTGTGTGTTGTTTTTGGTCCTAATTCACCATGGTACCAAGATACATTTGATTATATCCAGCATGGTATCATACCACTTGACTTGACAACAACCCAAAAGTAAACCTTTTCCCGTAGGACTTCTTGATTCACAATCCTAGGAAACACCTTATATCGTCGAAGTTTAGATGGTATGTTACTCTAATGTCTTAACACAGAAGAAGCGAAAACTACCTTACAAGAGGTACATGAAGGCATTTGTGCATCCCACTCTAGTGGACCTAACCTAGTACAAAATTTGCTAAGAATAGGGTACTATTGGTCCTCCATGGAACACGAATGTATTCAATATTCTAGAAAATATCGTCAGTGTCAACAACATAGTGACCTTGTTCACGCACCAACACAGGAGTTGAGATCCATTACAACACCATGGCCTTTTTCACAATGGGGATTAGACTTGGTAGGTAAGATCTCTCCTGATTCATCAAATGGGAATAAGTTCATTATTACTGCAATTGAATACTTCATGAAGTGGATAGAAGCAATTCCATTAACATACATCACAGGACAATAGATATCCAAGTTCATCTTGAATTATCTGATCTGTCAATATGGAATTCCCCAAACCATCACAACGGAAAATGGAACCCCATTTAAAAACTAAGATGTCAAATATTTTTGTTCATAATTTTCTATCCAACACAAATTTTCCATGCCCTACTATCCCAAAGGAAATGGTTAGGCTGAAGCATCTAACAAAACCATCCTGAAGATACTAAAAAATACTGTTAATGACACCGGCCATGATTGGAATTTGCAACTGAACCCAACCCTATTGGCTTACTGAACCAGTATCCGTACACCTACAAGCGCCACACCTTTTACCTTGATCTAAAAATTTGAAGTTCTCTTACCTATCGAAGTTGAAATCCCCTCATTGCAAATATCATTGAAAGGCATGGTAAGCAATGAGGAGTATTGAGTGTCTAGATTGAATGAGTTGGACCTCCTAGATGAAAGGAATTTGAGTGCATTAAACCATATTTAGGTTTATTAGAATCAACTCAAACGAAGCTACAATTAAAAGATCAAAAACAAAAATTTTCAGGTTGGTGACTTGGTACTCAAAGAGAATTAGAAAGTGCAACTGAATCAAGATGGAAAAGGTAAGTTTGAACCCAATTGGCTTGATCCATTCATCATCACAACATGTTATGGCTCTAGGGATTATCAATTGGCTACTCCTAAAGGGGAACCTTTAGCTGAATCACTGAACAACAACCATCTCAAAAAGTTCTATACTTGAAACATGTCAGAGTACCCTTGGCAAAATGGTAAAAATCCAAAAAATCAAAAAGCAAGAAAAATAGTAAAGATAATTTTGAGTACCTTTTTTATTAGTGTTTTGCTGACCTGACCTCGTGTAACAACGACACAAGTGGGCTCATCCAGAGTGATGTAGATGTCTCCTCCTCTATCATCATTAGGTTCATATTCAAGATATCCATTTGCAAAGTCACCATATTGATTAGAAGAATTAACTTCTTCAGTAACATCCACAATGACTTCCTTCATAGTAGTCATTTGTACAAATCTATTCATTTTAGGGGACTCTAACCATCATGATTAGATGTGAGGTGAAAGTCACACATATTCTTCTTATTATCTCTAAGAGGAGCTTCTATTTCCAGCCTCTGTTGAGTTGGAGAAAGAGGAAGATTCTTATTACCAGGTTGGAAATTTTTCTTCCTTGAGATATCTTGATAAGGCTGGGTACTCTTAGGCAACTGTCTTTTAAGGGCGATAATATCATTTTCGAACCTCTAGATCATGGGATTTGATGAGGTAACCGCGTGTGAATTGTTTGAATGCATCTCTCTCTTCCATTTTATGACTATAACAAAATCATCTTCTAGCTTTATAGCAAGTGTTTGTGCAGCCTCTAATGTATTTATAGGCCCCCTTTTCAAAAGTAAATTGATATCTAGGTGTTGTGCATTAATAAAGAAGCATTTCTACATCTCCTTTGATGGTATTTCTACAACATCAATCTAACTTACCAACCTGTTAAACTTAGCTACAAATTCTCTCATAGGCTTGCTCACTTCCTTCTTTAACTGTGTAACCTGTGCTGCCAGGGAAAGGTCATCATCAACACTTTTAAATCGAATTTCAATTTTATTTCTCATAGTGGCCCAGTTGCTAATTGAACCATGTGGTAATTGGCAGAACCATTCCACTGCAACATCCACTAAAGATTATGCAAATAGCATGACCACTACATCTTCCTCTTGTACTCCAAGGACACCACAGGCTACAAAGAAAGCATCAATATGTTCCTCTGGTGAAATCTTCTCATCACCTCTGAATTTAGGTAATTTTTTATGGAATCCTTTGCGTAGGTCATGTAGATCATTCCCTAGACTCAAAGGACCAATAGAAAATCCCCAAGGAATAGGTGGTTGATTGGACGTATTGTGAAGAAAAATTACAACTATCAGAATGAAATTTTTGTGCAATACTAGGGCTTGGTAAGTAGAATAGTCTGGGGGTGTTCTAGTTGGAGAAGCAAGTCTACTTCTAGCTCCAAATATTCTTCTAGAAGGGATAATGTAGGAAAAGTTACTTCTTTGCAAAGATTCAAATATTGGGTCAAAAATACCCCTACTTCTTTCTCCCCTAGCAAACCTTCGGGAATCCAGAATGGACTTAAAATGTTTGATATATATATAACCCAAATAAGGCAAACCAATTATAATCTTAAATCATTTCCCTAGCGAATTTTCCAAAAATGTTGGCTAATAGATTGGGCACCTTGAGATTTTACTCAGTAATATTGACTCCTTTACCTAAAAGGTGCCACTGCTTCCAACAACTCTAGATAACTGCTCTCTTGGGAAAGCAATCACCCTTTGAATTGAATAGGTACATCTCCCTCATATGTTATTCAATGAATTGAGATAAAAAAATTAAATCGATAAGTGTTTTTAACCAGAAAGAAGTAAAGGCTAAACCCGATAATGGAAAGATTCCCAATATCATATGCAATGAAAAGATGATATAAATATTGGCACAAAGACTAGTTTTCATAAAATGATCTAATTATTAAATATTAACCCAATATGATCTGTAAACTGAAACTGATTAGAGATATACACATATAAATTCACATAGGAATAAGAATAAACATGAGAGACATATTTAAGATTCTCAAAGCATCTCCATAAACTAGATGCACACAGACAACAAGTGATTCTAACTAGTAGAGAATTTCAGGTTCTTAAATAATAATCTAGAGAGAGTTTTTTTCGATCCAAATACAAGTGTATATAATTAGGTGAGTAACCACTTCTTTTCACCCATAACTAACCAAAAATGTAAAGTCTTTGAATACTACAATAAAAACAAAGAAAGTAATGAAGAGTCACGGTGGTGGCACTTCACTTCCAAATTATGTGGATGAGGCGAGTCTTTTTTGCAAGGCTTGGAAGGATTTTGCGATAGGTGGCAACTCCTTATGTTGGGGAATAGTGACGTTCCCCATCTATAACCTCCAAGCCAAATGATTATCATGAGAAACTTCAATTCTCTGATCATAAGTTCCTGATAGTCTGGTTGTCTAAAATAGGACCAAGTCTATCCCACTGAACTTCCTCAAACTCTCTGCATCAAAGGAATGAGAACCAAAGATTTCATCAATTATCTTATAAAAATATTCTTTCAAGACTTAGAAATCCTCATCACTACCTCCTCCCTATAACTTAGATTGTAGGCTAAGTTCAATAAGTTTTTTATGAACCTCGCCGATGATCGTATTGCTTTCAATTAACATTTTGTTTAATTCCTATAGGCCCTGTTTAGTAACATGAAGTTTCCATTCCACACTCTTGTTCCAAATTATGTAATTCCCGTCAGTAGCATTGGGAACAGTTTGATCCTTAGCCAATCTTTCCATTCCCATATTCAACATTCCTTTGATCTCATTTAGGTCCTGGGCCCATAACACTTCTTCTTTTTCAACATCAATGATCTCTTTCTCTAAGTCAAATTTTAAGGCATATGCTTTCTGGTAAATATTTAGTGAATCAAGAGTAATTTGATTACCTTTGGTTATTATGCCATTACTCCAATCTTCTATGGCCTTTCCAAATACCTTGAAACCCTTCATCTTGCTTACTACCTCCCTCCCCATCAATGACATTGGATCAAAGGATGACTCAGCTTGAGAGATCGGTTGAGAGGGAAGATCAAAGATTGATTTTAGGCATTTAGTTAAAACCTTAACATGTTTCTTTAACTCATATTTACTCTTTTTGTCCTTTTTAGATAACTCCACCAACCTTGTTGCTGATACCAAGAAGTTATGCATGTCTCCATCTCTCATGGGGGGTCCCAAGTTTATTCTATAAATATCAAAGTCACTTGTAGTTTCCTGAGTGACTTCCTTCTGTGCAGTAGGGCAAGCAACTTCCAGACACGGATTCCTTGAGACATCATCATCTATTAGCTTGGCGGTAGTCTTCAACTTTTTGAGTTTAGGAGTCCTTTGCAATAGTTGACCTACCATATCTTTCTTAGGGAGATCCAGTTGTATTTCCTTTCTCTTCTTTGATAAGGTATCTTCTAGCCAAACAAGAGTAGTAGGAATAGTAGCAACCTTGGAACTGGAAGAATCAAATAATGTCCTCTTTGTTGGAATATCTGTTTGCACATCTTGTGATGAAGTTGGGGAAGACCTAGGTCTTAGAGGCTCACTCACTTCTCTAACAGGTGATGAATGATGGGATGAAGAAGAAGTACTAATTTAAATGTTTCCTAAATCCTCTTCTCCTTCTACAATCTCTTTATCTTTATCCAAGTGGGGTAGATCAAGGATGTATTTTCTACAAGTTTTTTGGAACAGATTCTTATTAGAAGGCTCATCATCCACATCACCTTGAGCACTATATGGCATTGGGTGTGAAGCTAACCTCGATGTCCCCAAAATTACAGGGGGTTGAATACTTCCACCTGTAGCTTGAGTATCTTGCGACTTGGTCTGAGGGTGAAATTGCTTTGTTTTCTTTTTAGCCACCTATTCTTGCATTCTCTATAAGACATCTTTAGTCCTTGCTGCAATTGTTTTGATTTCCTTGTTACTCCAATCCATAGCAGTGATGGGTCGATTAACTATTAGCTTTGTGAAAATTGGATCTACCAAATCCAATTCATCATCTTCAATGCCCTGTACATCCCAGTCTAGACCATAAGTGATTATTTGTCTCAAAGATAATCTCATCTAGCTTCTTCTTCTCACTTCAAACTCATCAAAATAGTCGGCCCAATAATCTTCTAAGTTAGGAAAATGAAAGAAACCAAGACCTAGCTTCAAGTTGTTTTCACATAATCCTTTATGTCAAAGGCAAAGAATTCATCATAACAATGCAAGGTATACTTAGATATTTCCCTTTTAATGCTCAAAGCATCTGATATGGAGTTACAAGTGAAGGGACCAAAACCAATAGGAAACTGAATAGTTACCCTTCTATGCTCTTGACACCTCTTATTCACATTAGCAAGCTATCTGCAAACCTCAATCATCATAAATTTATCCTTTGGGTACCTAGGGAGTTTTATAGGAAAACCATTGAAACTACCAACTCATATGTAAGAAAAGCTCTGAAACTGAATAAAATGACTCCCATAAAAGTTAAAAAACTACATGGCCTATGGTGTAAGTCTCATCTTAATTTTTCCCTATAACTCTTGATTCATCCTCATGGTGAAGGTGCTAGATATCCTTCTATCGTGAAGGAAACTCTTGTTCAGGTGTAGTTTGTCAAGTTATTAAAAAAATGGTACCTAATCACAAGGAAGGTCGCTTGGCCTCAAACCTGGCCAAGGTATGGTGCTTGCAATGGCATAGATTAAATATGATGACATGTAGAAAGTCCTATTAATTGTAAAGAAAACAAGAAATTTCTGCATTCTGTCACTAATGAGTTGTGTCCAATCTAAAAATTGATGTCCTTCAAGCACAATTTGGATGAAAAAGTACATCCAATCTTGAAATCAATGAGCTTCTTAATTTCCCTTGATTTTGTGCAATAGTATCATGATATCCAATATTTTCTCCACAAAGTGATTTCTATGAAAATTTCATGGTAACTAGGATTTACAGGTCTTCTGGGCTTTTCTAACCAATTATTCACTATCTCATTACGATAGAAACCTTTCTTAGCAGAAAACTCTATTTGAGAATTCATAAAATCTAGGGATGAGAAATTTTCCTTTTTAGGGATTCTCAGGCATGAAGTTGTTACCTAATTTAGCTTCTAGCTCAATTAGGTAGAGCTAAGATAGTTTTTGCAAAATAAAGATAAAGGTACACATTCAATTCTACTAAGTTATAGTCATATTCACAAAAGTATTATCAAATAAATTACAGTTCATTATGCAAATGTATACAAGAGAAATCTTGATTGCACAAGTTTTGTACAAATGATGTCTTTTATTGATAATTACAAATGTGTGATGTCCCACACAAGCCGTGGCAATAACTATTTCAATACAGTATAAGACATAAACTATACATTTGAAGAAATATAAAGGAAAGGGAATATGAAAAGAGTAGGGATCCGTCATTGCCTGAATGATGAACCCCAAGTTGAACTGTTGCATCCTTGCTTTAGTCCTTCCTACTTGATTGCTCTAGAAGTTGTTTTGTTGCTATTTGAAATGCCTACATGAGATGAGAAAGATTGTGTTAGAGCTTAGGAACCATATTCTCCACATATGCGACATCAACAAACATATAGTTTATTCTCATAAAGCATTGAGGTAGTTTTCAATATCATAGATATCAAGAGAAGCAAAGGATTATCATCAACATCCATCATATGCCGAGTTTCATTGTTTTATCTAACATGTTTTTTCACTGTGCAGGTATAGGTGAAATTTGCATTGCTGTGCTATTTTCATTTGATATCATAGCATGTGGAGTGAAATGGGCTCCCACAAGGGTTGAGCCCAACATGCTACCCTCTTGTGTTTTAAGAGGGGTAAAAATGTAAATTCATCTCATTTGTCATTAATTGAACAAGTGCACATCACTCATGATGGTGAGCTAGTAGGTCACTATCATAAATGACATATATCTACTCAATTGATTCACCATGAGAAGGAGGCAGTGATCTTATGCATAGAAATAGTCACAAAGACTATTCAGAGGATAGTCTTGTTGATCACATGATGCACAATTCCCATACAAGTATAAGGGGGTGACAATGAGCATAAAAGTAAATCACCATGTACATTAAGCAATCATGAATTAGGAGTGAACATGACAAAGCATGGTATGAATCACTAAATTTATTAAAAGCAAATGGCAAAATTAGCTTCAAGCATATTTTGCAAAGTAAACAAATGCATATTTTGTTTCTGGAGCATCAAAAGGTCATGATAGTATTTCAAAGATTAAAGTCCTTCAAAGATGGTGATAGAACAATGAAGAAATATCCATGTTAAGGTTGATTGTGAAACCAAAATAATGCAAGTTATAGGTGCTTCAAACAGATCTAGGAACTTGTGTCTAAAATCATATCATAGATCATGATAAACTAGGCAATCCAATCAAAATGATGGCAATATTAAATGATGTTAATATTATGAAGAGAGGACATTGTTTATGTGACAGTCATACAAAGATCTACTTTATGATATCACTGCTACCCAAAGGAAAGACATAATGGTCTTGGTGTCACCATGGAAAGCATAATCAGCAAGCCATAAATATATAAAAGGTAGTTCTCTTCAATTAGGTGCTTCTACAATACAATAGAAGGCAGTGGAGGAGCTACACTTGGCATAGTCTGAGTTCAACAAGGTATATAAAAAGTAGAGATTTATTTGAAGAGAAACATTTATAAGATACCATGCATTTCACCTTTTGTTGGATGATTTAACAAGGAGAGTACAAATTAAAGAAAGGTTTGGAAATATTTTAGACACCTTGCATATTCTTGAAATGCTTGCTATGATAATCCATGTGTTTAAAGGCCATAGTTCTAAAGACAATCATGATCAATATGCCAATTGCAAAATTATGTTCTTTGATATCAATAGGAGGATATGCCAAATTATCCAGGGGCCATGAAGTGGTTCGAGTTTTTGAAAACCCTATCAGAACTGTATAGTCTCTCAAAATAAAAAGCTTTAGAAGAAATTGCAGAAGAAAAACACAGTATGAAGGACTCATCTCTCAAATCCTAGTTTTAGAGGAGGAAAGAGAGCCTGCTAAATCTCTTCAAAACACACAAAAAATGTGAAAGAAATGGCATTTTATCTATGAAAAAGCTAAGAGAAATACATAATTATGTCATTATTCATGAAAAGAATAGAATAAGCTACATAAGTGGAAGATTTTCACCATTTTCTGCCATATTTGAGAACAAAAACATCATTTCTATGCATAGAAAAGAGAAGCTTCATTGGTTTCATGCAAATGAGCGACTTACCTATGCAATCTTGGTACAGAGAAATTCCCAGTTGCTCAAAATACCCATGGCAACACCCTTAATAGAGAATGCAAATGAAATGAAATGAAGGAAAGTGTTTGGTTGCGGGCTTCTTTAGGGTTTCAACCCTAAACTATGGCCGACTATCACTTAGGAATTTTTGCCTTTCTTTTAACTTTTGCAAATGTAAATTATTTCCCCTTTGTATTCATGTAAGTGTCTAAGATTGTCCCTTTTGGACTTATGCATTTTTTTGTTTTATCTCAAAGCACAAATGTGTCAAATACTTATTTTGCATTGAACCTAAAATGTAAAAATAAATATTTAAGTGATATAATTATAAATCACTTCATTTATGTTTTGTATAATGCAAGATAGCGATGTGTTGCTTTCAAGATATGGTCAAAGGGGAATTATGGTTAAAGATTTATGTTGTGCCAAGAATATAGGGAGGTTGAAGGAGGTTGACCAACATATGGAGAGGATGTAGGAGTGCTTTAGACTTTGTTTTGAAGGCCTTGGAGAGCATTTTGGAGAATTTTTATGTGCCTTTATGATAGGTGAGGCCAAGGCTTGACCTTTTCTTCATCCATGAGCCTTTTTGGAGTGGACTTAGGGGCTAGATTTTAGGATTTTTGGTTATACACGACCAAGAAGTTTCTAGTTCCTATCTTTGTGCAACCTCTTAGCAAAGCATAAGTAACTTCAAAGTTCATTTTTGAAGTAAATTATTTTCATTCTCATGCAACATTGTAACTCATTTTTGGAGTTCTTTTAGCAGGAGACAACATTGTAACTCTTTTACAGACTTGTATTTAGTTGTATTTTTACCTTTCAATCAATAAAATCAAGCTATTTTTCCTTCTCAATACTGGATATTGTGTGATAACATAAGATTATTGATATTTCCTTGTGATGATAAAGTTTATCCTTGGTTCTAGTCTATTTTCTCATTGCCTTTATGCATAAGTGCATGTTTGTGTAGGTCATAGTTCGTGTTCTACTAGTTCTATGTAGGATTCAACTGTGAAGTCAAACATTTGAGCCTCTAAGAAGGTCATTTGTTGTCCCTCTTGAGTTTTTCCATAAAATTCAAAGCCTCTCTATGAAATACTTATGAAAAACATGTCAAAACTGAGTACTATATGTTGTAGTGAGTTTTATTGATCACACTGTGTGTAAAATCAGCTGTGCAAGTTTGAAGATAATCATTTGGTGCATCACCCTTAGTCATAGGTTTTATTTTATGCAATCTTTCTTAACCCTTTCCCAACAAGAAAGTAGTTTAGGTGAGTACCATAAGAGCCAGCTTTCTCTGGAGGTTCTTTTTTGTTTTATGTGACCCACAACCTTAGAAAAGTTTCCATGTTTCTACAATATGCTAAATTTTGCAACTTAGTAGGGGCACACTATTAGGAGACAACAAAAGCAAAGGTGGTTCTTTGAATTTTAACCACCAATCTATTATCCTCTATTCTAATCTCATGAGATTAAGAATCATAGTGCCTGATACATTCAAGGGCCAATTCTAGGCATTGCATTACTATGGCGAAAGTGGCTACCTCAACTAGTATGCTATTAACAACTTGTCGAGTGATTGGTGGTGGATTTGGTTTAGAAAAAAATTCCCTATATTCATCCCAATTTATTTTCCCTATTTTAGTATCCCCTATCTTAGGAATGACACAAGTTAATCCAGAAATGTATTCATATCCCTTAAATTTGTACCTCATGGCAGCCAGGATACTAGGGTTTGTGTACAATTACACTGAAATAGATGATAATGTTGAAAAATATTTCAAATTCAAGTTGCAACTAGAAATAGTTACTGAAACAGGTAAGGAAAGGAATACCTCAAACAACTATAGAATCTAGAATTAATGTTTGCACTAGCATGTTCTCCTTCTTCATATTTCCCAATATTGTAGCTGAATTATGTCTTTCTCAACTAGCTCAGTTTTCTTTTATATCTCTGTAATAAATGCACCAATAGATATGTATTTAATTGTACTCCCTTTTCAGGTTGGTGCGTGTAACCTTTCACATCATCACCTTGTTATAACTACCTTTTGAAAATTTGAAAAGGAATGACTACCTTATCGGTGAAAAAGGTACTTCACACAACTTTGGAGAACTCCGCCATGAGTTTTATAACTAGCCAGAAACACCACCCACACTTTAACTCTCAGTTCGCCACATATTTAAAGCCTCCATTATCTTCGTGGAAATAAAGGGAAAAGTTTAGATAACTTGATAAAACACCACTAGTATTGCATAAACTATAAAAGATGCCAAAATAGCTTGGTCGATGAATAAAGTAGAACTTACAAAAATTCATATAACTTCAACAAATACCACCATTCAAAAAACAAGACAATGCTTTAAATAACACCACCATAGCAGGAAATGAAAGAGTTTTAATAACCTGAGCGGTGACCAAAAAGGTTACAATAACTAACCAAAAGGTCACCAACACAAGACAACCAAAAAAATTGAGTAGTGAATGACTTTTGAGGGATGACCAAAAGTGCGGTAACACATAGTCACCTAGGGCGACTTAGTCCCCCTATTTTGCTTCCAAAATTAAATATGTCGAAGGTGACATTTTATTATTTGAAATTCAAATGTCCAAAGTCAGCCATCAAGATTTAATTTTTGGGAAATTAGATTAAATTCCTATAAATACCTAGTCATTTGACCATTTGAAAATGGACAAGCAATTATTGGAGAAATTGTTGTCAAGAGAAATTATCAAGCAAGTAGAGAGAAACATTTCAAAAATTTATCACAACAATTCAAAATCCAGCATCATGTCAAAGTGTATGTGAGTTTGTTCTTGTTTATTTTATCATATTGTTTGTGAAGACTAACCCTTGTAGGTCTCCAAGAAAATCAATCTAATAGTACTCAAGAATTGAGGATATTTTTATGACTTCAATCCTTCAAGGAAGCCATTTGTGAGTGGTGAATTGTAGGTCCTTGTTGATTCATCATTCATTTATCAATCATTGGTCATTTCCCTTTCTATCATTGACATTACCATTATAGAAGTGGAAACACTAACATGGGGTTTGACTAAGGAAAGCCACTAAATGGCACAACCTTTTCTCTCTATTTGAATGTGCAGGTTTCATATCTAAAAAAGATTGGAAGAAGCTTGAAGATAAATTATTCATTATTGCAATCAAACCCTACATCTTGTTACCCATGAAAAATCAGTTACAAAAATATCTGATAGTGATTCGATAGTGTGACAAGTAGAAAATGAAGGTTTTGATCTAGCTCCTGGGGATTACAAAAATAGATTTGAATTTGGTCAACAAGGGCACTGTCACCCTGGGTGACTTAGTCCTCCAAAATCAACATTAAATTTATACCACAGATGCACAGTGTCCTACTTAGTCTATTTCTATTGTCTGAATTTGTTTGTGACTTGTTGTGTTTATTGTATTTGCATCAGAATAGTAATTTACATCATTATCCTAGTCATTGCATTGAATTTCATCCTTAAGTCCATTTTAGATTTGGTCAAGGGAAAGTTGACTCACCTTTTAGGTTGTAAGTCAATCATATATCTTGCCCAAATCCAACAAACCCCATCCATAATCATATCATTTCATCCCCTCGTTTTAATGAAATCAAGGAAAATTCGTCAAACCACTTCCTAAAATGGGATTGGTTCCCCTTTTTCTTCATTTCAAAAGATAATTGAATACCAAATAGAAAAACCACCATTCATTCTAATTATCTATCCAACCTTGGTGCATGTTATGCAACTGTGAATAGGGAACTTTGGATTAGTGATCAAAATGAACTCAACACAATAGGAATTAAACAAAACCCAATTCAAATGATCAACAAGTTATAATCTCAATAGAGCATGTTCACAATTCAAAATTAAAGCAATAATAAGAATGTAAATAAAATCAATTAATCTACTTTACCACCATCAAAAACACCTAGCCTTACTCCATTGTAAAGTGTAAGAATTGAGCTATTTATTATGATATGTGTATTACTCATAAAACCTTAGCATAACCTTGATAAGAAAAATCATGATAAAAATTGAGTATAGTTTGGCTTCCAATTCCAAGAGTGATTGAATGAACAAAGGACAGATGATTTATAGCTTTCAAGGATATCGAATCAATGGTGCAAGATGTGAAATGAAATCAATGGATGAGCATTGCTGAGAGATCAAGAAGATCATGCATAAGGTTTCATGGAGAGATGAAGTAGAGTGAAGTTCAGTTCACTCACTAATTTTAGCAATGATCACTAAATTTAGATTTGGTCTCTAAATTTAGCTTTAGAAGAATAAACATAGGAAATTATATAATTTCTTTTAGATTGTAGGAATTAGGTAGCCCCTTATAAACTACAATGTGCCTAATAAACTTTTTCACATGACTAGTAATGCTAGTACGACATGCCCTTCGATACCACAAGGATAGGGGGAGACTCAATCTCATGACCTATTTCCTACAATGGGATGCTTTAGCCAATTGAGTCAGGACCCCCACCCCTAGGAAATGATATAATTAGAAAATAAATAAATAAATGATTTTATTTATTTTTAGAGGAATGTGCAAACTAAATAAATTAAATAATTCATTTAATTTTGGGGGAATAGTTAGCTAGTTAAATAATTAAAAATTATTTAATTATGGGATGATGAGAAGAATGCATGATTTAATTAAATAGTTAAAAATTATTCAATTATGTGGATAGAGGATAATACAAGATTTAATTAAATAATTAAAAAAATTAATTAATGTGGGAAATGGGTTGGCTTAATCAAATAATTATAAATTATTTAATTAATAGTGATGAAAGGAGTGATTAGTGATGATGATAAAAATGATGAATTAAAAGAATGTACTAAATTTTTTTAGGTGTCTACATTTTACCTCTATTTGAGACAATGTACCCTGTTGTGTTCTTTCAAAGACATGTTGTTGATATGGAAAAAATTGGTGATAAGATGCCCCACTGTTCCCTAGAGGATGAAGGAATGATGGTTGGATGGTAGGTTTCTCCCTCAAGAGATCATCCAGAAAAAAATATTTTTGGGTTGGGTTCATGATAGGTATATGGGAAAGGTTTAGTGAAGATTAGGATGATAATCAGGTTTATGTTAGCAAAAAAACAAATCAAGGAAGGTAGGGTTGATAAAAATGGGATGAGGGTGGGTCAGATGGGGGAATCCAGGCCTCACTTGTCTATTTATAAATCCCAAGATGTCATTTTCAACTCATGTGCACCCTTAGAGTTTAGAAATTTCAACGCCCTTAGAGAGATCTTAGCATGAAGTCGTTGTAGAGATGGCTAGAGTTCCACATGTTGTACACTATAGAGATTGAGTTCAACAATACCATAGGCCAATCAAAGCACTTCAAGTGGTATGTTTCTAGTCCTTAGATCTTTAGGAATCTTTTCAAGTGTATTAATTATCAGGTGAAACTGGGTAATCAAAAGCATCGATCCATGAAGTAGCATATCTAAAACTTGATGTGATGCATACTCACTAAAGTGCCAGTTCGCTAGTGAGCTCCACGAACACGTTTACCTACACACAAGTAAGAGGGGAAAATTTTTGGGGCTGTATAGGGGTTTTCCTCAGTCAAACCCCCGCTTTGGTGTTTCCACCTCCATGGATAGCCATAAGAGCAACAAAGTAGAAAGTATGATAAAGGAAAGAAGAAAGAGAGATTGCTGAACACTACAAAAGAATGCTACGCTACTCTATTAAACCACAAAAGGAAAAGTGAAGTGTTACCACCTCCACCCAAAGGCTCTCAAGGCCAATGAAGGGAGAATGCAAGCAACAAACTTGGAAAAGTCACAATACTCACAACAGTGATGAAGGGAGGTCTTGCAAGACTCCAAGCTCACAACTTCTATGGTAGCACCACACGTACAAAAGTGAAGTTGATGGAGTAACAAGCTATTGCAATGCTCAATGGAGTTGTCAAAGCTGCTAGAATTGTGAGAAGGTGTGAAAGGTGGAATGAAAATGCTCAAGGATGTGAGAGAGATGAAGTGAGTGTGAAATGAATGTCTTTGAAGACCAAAATGAGAGGGAATGAAGCCATTTTCAGGTTAGTTGGTCGCACAGAGGCATTACAATTAATCCCCAATGAGGAGTGTAAAGTCCTTGTGAACTCTTGAGATAGGAATCTATTAGGGATGATAAATCGTTGCGCAGATGTCCATGCATTGCACTCATGTCCTTGATGAAAATTCCCTCACCAACACACAAAACATGTGCCAAGTGGATGGAAGGTAGGTGGATGATGTGGAATTTCACCTTCGGGTCTGATTTTCTAATGTGAGGGTATGCAAAAGGGGAATTTGCACAAGGGGTGCAAATTCACTCCTATACAATGATGTACAAATATTTTTGATTTAAACACACATTTTATATGATTATAGGTGAATGTATGTGTATACTCATGGCTCTTGGTAGCTCTTCTATAGATATTTATATATATGGATGATGTATCATGATATATTTTTTGATGTATATATGAGATGATACTTTGATGTGGCTATAATGTGATGTGTATATGTGATGTTATTTTCATGTGATAGATGTCTATATGATTTGATGTATGCATATAATGATTTTTATTTGATTCTATGGTATATGATGGATGGATTATGATGATTATTAAAGTAGATGATGACATGAAGTGATTCTATTTTTTTTAAGTGATGTATATGATGACTTGCATGATGTTGTGATTGATGATGTTATGATGACACTAATAATTTGTGCATGTGGGGATAAAATGGATATTTTTTTTTGTTTGTGTTGTGATACTTGGATATAATAGTTAGTATGATGAGCAGGATAGAAGAAATGATTTTAGACAATGATAAACATATGTATAGATGAATTTGGATAATGATAGATAAATGTATAGATGAATAATTTGATGATGTTGATCAAAAATTGATGAAAGCTATAGTTATTGGGATGATTTGGTATTTTTATTAGAAAATAAGAGTAAAATGAATTTTCTTTTTCTTTTGGTTATGCTAAAAAATGTAGAGAGAAATCCTTATTTTGATATAGCAAGTAGACACTATGCACCAAGTTATGAAGAACTAGGGTGGCATCATATTTATCACATGGAATTTTACTCTGCAAACAAATAGAAGTATTCTTATTCATACCACACATACAAAAGACCTTGTTTTATCATGTGAGAGAATAAAGCTCAAAAAAAAGTTATGCCTATACACAAAAGATATAAAGAACCTGATACACAACAATTATTTCTTATGCCTAAAACTACCTCTACACACATAATGAAAGTATTCACAATAGTAGTTGTATGACCTAAAAATTGAATTGTGAAAGTGAACGATAAACAAAAAAAAAATTAATTCATAACAAAATTCATAAATCACACTAGTAGAGCATAATAAAGTTGCATAACAAAAAATACAACCCTAAACACATAACAACCTTAGCTTAGCTCCATTTTTCTCCTATGTTGCACCTTGGAGAGAAGGTTTAATAGTGGTTTCTTTCAGATTTTCAGCACAAGCACTTGGATACAATATACATATAGATTTCTTGCAATGGATGAGAGAGAGATAATAAGATGAATGATAGTTGAATTTATAGATTTTAGGTGATACTGATTAACGGTCAAGATTTGATGAAGGATTGAGCACATCAATGTTCTAGAATAGTTGAGATGAATTGATGAAGAGTTAATTGACTTCCTGATTTGATTGAACTGAGTGTAAGAGGTAGTGAAGCAGATTGATTGATTAGTGAGGTGGAAATGACTATGAGTCAAACAAGATAGATTGGACAAAAGACTGATTTGATTGAGTAGACGGAAAGTGAGTCTAAGTCAATTAGTGAGGTGAAAATGTATGAGTAATTAATAACTAATTAAATAAATAAATTATTAATTTCATGTGAAAAGGGGGAAATAAATAAATTTATTTATTTTAGAAGAGGATAATATTGAGAAGAACAATTAATTTTAATTAAATATTATAAATAATTATTTAATTAATGTGATTTTACAAAAAAGATGAATGTTAAAATAAATCAATTAAATAATTGTCAATTATTTAATCATTTGAGTTGAACGGACATGATGGTGAGTTTGGGTGGCATGAGGGCTTTGGCTCTGGCCTGATCATAGGCTAGCACACTTTGGTGTTGGTTTGTGAGGGTCGTGGTGTCTCATTGGAGCTATGTGCAGGTGTAGGGTGTGAGGGTTCTATGGTGGCATGGGTCTGTGGTGCATGCATGCCGCCCAAAGTCTATTTCGGTGGGTGTTTTGTGTTGTTTCAACTTTTTAAAAAAAATTTATGTGCTTTGTTTAGATCTGACCTATTGAAAGCTGCATGGAGCCCTAGAGGGGTTTGAGGGATTTTCATTTTGTATTTGTTCAAGGAAGCTATTGTAAAGGGGGGGTTTCCTCATCATCTGGACATGAGGAGGTTGTGAATTTTATTTTGCATGTGGCAAATGAATCTAAGAATAAACAATTTTAGGGGGTGCGTTCAAAGCCCAATGGGTGTTTGGAAAGAAGCAAAGATCACCCAATGGTGGTGATTAAGCCAGATATAGTGGTGGATGATGTGATGTATCTATCTGAGCACAATCTAGTTTGTAAATTTATGGGATTCCACATATCTTTTCCTTTTTTTGAGGCTTGGACCCATAATAACTAGAATCCGGAAGGGGATATGGAAATCATCATGGGAGCTAACAACCTCTTCTTTGTGGTCTTCACCTAGATAGTAGATTGGAATATGGTCTTTGAAGGAGGCCCATACTTTCATAACTAGGTAGTTCTTTTTATCAAACTATGGCATATAGGTTTTGATATGTAGGAGGAACTTCCATAAAAAAATATTGTTTAGATCCACCTACCCTGGCTGCCAATGGAGTTTTGGCATAAAGAAATATTACATTATATTTTTGTTGTTCTGGGGAAGCCCTTGGGTCCATCTTGTCAAACCCTTAATCATAGAGTGACCTCTTTTTCTCACCTTTGTGTTGAAAGTAGTTTAAACAACCCTTTGCTAGAGTCCCTTGAAATTAGACTGGGAAGAATGTGTTGGATCCAATAGGTAGACTATGAAGCTATCCCTTTTCATTATCGTTCTTTTCATAAGTATGGACATCTGCAAATGGATTTCCCTAATTTTGGAGAAAAAATCCAACAACCTCTAACCATGATGTATGTAACTAATTCTAAAGCAAAAGGTAAAGCTCAAGTTCAAAATGAGGAGCTTGATGTAAATGGGTTTATACCTATGATATCTTGATCAAAGGAAAAGGAATCAAATCATTAGAACAAATCCATGCATAAAGGATTCTCAGGTAATAGGTTTGATGTTCTTAAAGTTTTTGAGGGCTTGGATTCAATGGAACATGATCATAATTTTGAGACTTAAGGTGTTTAGGGTGTAGACCTAGCTAGCCTTTTCCCTCTGAGTTCCATTCTAGCATCAGATAGGCTCGAGGCTCCAAATGATAGAGTTGATCCTTCTTTGTTTCTTTTAGAACCTAGAGCAAAGGATTAGGAGTATGTGAAGGACCCAAAGGCTGAATTGAACCATAACCCCTAGGAGGAGATCTCTCAATAACATAGAGATACAGATGTAATAACTGACCTAGAGACTAAATTTGGGTTAAAGGATGATGGGAAGAAGAAAGATCTACCCCTTCTTGGAATCCACCAGAAGATCTTAAAGAAAGGAATTGGTGATAAAATTAATAAGGTAGGGAGGAAAAAATGACTTGGAGAAGATGAAGATTATGGGAGAGTCTTTAGTGGTATGCGATTAAGACACTAGACACTCACTTTTCCTCCTCTCATAAATGATTGTGATTTCCTAGAATGTTAGGGGTTTGGGTAACATCCCTAGAAAAAAGGCTACTCAAGGTTTGGTCCATGAGCACAAACCTGACATTTTATTCATTTAAGAAACTAAACTACCTATTGCAGATATGATGAAGATTTCATCCAAAATTTGGAGGAGGGGTTTTATTCTTTCTTTGTTGGCATCTTACTTTGATTCAGGTGTAGTCATTCTTCTTACCAATGTCTATGCACCTAATTATTTTCTAGGTAAGACTCTGCTTTGGTCTCATCTAAGGTCTATTCAGTCTTTTGCTCCTTCTTGTCCTTAGATCTTGGCAGGTAACTTTAACTCTATATATAATCTAGGGGAAAAGTCAAGGGGAGTTAGTCATTTGGGGCCCTCTTCTTCCTTGTTGCATGACAACATTTATTTCTTAATTTGGTGGATGTAAAAACCCAATAGTGGAACCTTTACTTGGCATAATCAAAAGTGCAGGGAAGAATCTATCTCTAAGAGACTTAATAGATTTCTTGTTTATGAGGTTTGGATTGGTAATAGCTAGACATCTTCATCTTAAATCTTGGGGTGTAAGGGTTCAAATCATTGGCCAATCAAGTTCTATTCATCTTTTTTCTCCTTTCCTAAACAACCTCCATTCAAATTTCAGCTTATGTGGCTTCGTGTTCATAATTTACTCTAGCTTGTGGAGCAGTGGTGGTCAGAAGGGAGGCTGGCTTTTGGTATTGCAATGTTCTCCTTTTTTAAAAGAATCCAATTTTTAAAATACAAGCTTAAGAATTATAATAAAATGGATCTTGATAACCCTTTCAATATCAAGAAGTAGGTGTAAGAACAACTAGATAGTATAACATTCAAAATTAAGGAATATGGAATGACTATGGATTTAATTCAAGAAGAAACTAGATGCTCTAGGGAACTTGATAAATGGGAGCTATGGGAGGAGATATTTTGGAAGAAAAAAACTTGTATTGATTGGCTTTAAGAAGGGGACAATAATACTACATTTTTTCATAATTCAGTGAAGGAGCATATAAATGGAAATACTTTAGGATCTATCTCATCGGCCCAACAAGAACAATTAAATTCATACCAATCTATTTTGGAGGAGGTGGTAAGTTTTTACTCTTATTTTTTCACAAAGGAGGGTTTACATGCTCTAGCTAAGGAGAATCTTGTTTTGATATGTATTCATCCTTTGGTCTCAGATGGGATGAATAACTCCCTTCTCACGTCCATCTCTTTGGCCCTTGGACCTAATGGCTTCCACATAAAGTTTTTTCAATAGTTTTGGGACACCATCAAATTAGGCTTGTTTGAAGTTGTTCAAGAATCCTAGACTAACAAGAAGATGCTCATGGTCATTAATTCCACATTTTTTGCTTTAATTACAACAAAAGAGGGTGTCAATTCTTTAGATTCTTTTCAGCTTACTATGTTGTGTAATGCGACCTTCAAGATTATTACTAAACTAATTGTGGAAATGCTAGAGAATTATTTGATTTGTTTGGTCTCTTTGGATCAGGGATACATTGTTAAAGGGAGACAAATTATGGATAGAATTGTGGTGGCAGTTGAGACTATCCACTCTATGTCATCTTCCAAGGAAAAGGCCATGTTCATTAAATTGGATATGTCTAAAGCCTATGACAGGGTTAGGTGGTACTTCCTTCAATGATTTTTATTGGCTTTTGGATTCCATTTAGAGTGGGTCTCTTGGGTCATGAGTTGTGTGACTTCTTCCTCTTTCTTTTTTTTGGTTAATGGTTCTCCCTTGCCTATATTTTCAGCTTCTTAGGGTCTTAGGCAAGGGGATCCTCTATCCCTTAACTGTTTATTCTTATGATTGAGGGTATTGGGAGGTTGTGGAAGTAGCATAAGGAAATGGGCCTCATTCATGGTTGGAGTTTGGCAAGGGGTTTGGAGTCTTAAACCCACCTCTAGTTTATTGATGATACATCTCTCACGGGTGTAGCTAGAATTGAGGAGGTGATCAATTTTAGGAAAGCTTTGGATATATACCTGGTTGCATCTAGCCAACAAATTAATGAGGACAAATCTAGTATCTTCTTCTTCAATACTTTTTCTTTGATTAAAAAAAAAATACCAACATTCTTCACTTTCAAATTGGTAGGCTTCCTATAGGTTATTTGGGTATCCCCTATGTGCTGGAATATTGAAGAAGAATCAATGGTAGAAGATCCTAGTCAAATTTAGGTCAAAGGTTAATCATTGGACCTTCAAAAATTTATCTTTTTCTAATAGATTAACTCTTTTATCCTCTATCTTACAAGCTCTTCCTCTATATAGATTCATGGTGCTTTCGGCTCCCAAGTGTCCCCTCAACGAGCTTGAATCCCTCACCAAAAAGAATTATGGGCCAAAAATATTGACAACCGTAAATGAAGTTTGGTAGGGATAACTTTAAGAACCCACCCCTTGGCGAAGGTGTAAAATCCTGGTGAATTGTATACTTGATAAAAAAAAAAAAATTATTGGCAATTTTTTTTGTTTTTCGGGAAAAAAAATAATCTCAATTGGTGAATCTTTTCTAATCATTGGAAGTCTGTAGAAAATCCTGGAAAATTACAATTTCTTTTAATCCAATAAAATATTTTCATTGGAGATTAAATTTTTTTTTCAAACCAATAAAATATTTCCATTGGTGAATAAACTTGTTTTCAAAACAAAAAAATATTTTTGTTGGCGATTAAAACTTTTCTTCAAACCAAAAAATATATTTTCATTGGAAAATTAAGCCTATTTTCAAATGAAAATATAATTTTTTTTTGGCGAATAAACATAATCTCAAACTAATAAAAAAATTAGTGGCGAAATAAATTGGTATGCCAATAAAAAATCATAGCGTGGTTGGCAAAAATATCAAATTATGGGAAAAAATTTCCACACATTCAAATTCCTTCATAAAGTGTCTAGAATGGGGACAAGTGTCAAAATATTTATTATGTCTGAAGCCAAATGTCAATGCAAAATAATATAACGAATGACCATTCGATGAATTTTTGATGGAAAACTATAGTTGCATTCTAGAAGCAAATCTCTGAAGCACTAGACTTGCTAATTGAAACCTCTGGAATAACACTAGAACCGTTAGATTTCCAGAAATCAATGGTTGACATTTTATTAATTATTAAATCACTTAAAGTCATGACAACCAAAATAATATTTTATCATTGATTGGCTACCGCCAGTCTAAGGTCACTTAAGTTATGACTTAAGCCTTTGGAGTCATCATGGTGACTGGCCCCTTGACCTAGGAAAATGATGGGTTTGAGAAATGAACGGTCGAGATAGGGTGACATGGGTCAACCTTGACCATTCCCCACTAGCCCATGGGGGACCCACCTACATCTCTTGTCCCTCAATGGGGAGGCAGGGAACCGCCACACGGAACAATCAATGTTGACAAAGGAACTATAACAAGGTGCAAAATATTAAGGAAATATTAAGGAACTAGTGTTAAAGCCTGCGCTACTAAAGGAGCCTTTTAAGCACATGATTTTTTTATAGTTAAATAGCTGCTATATGGGGAAGCACCCTATATTAATCAAAAAGATTTTTTACATTCCTCGGATGGGATCAGACGCTTGAGCAAGTCACCAGGGACTTATCCCAGTAGTATTCACAATGAAGCCTTCATTTCCACAAAAAAATACAAACCCAAATATTGAATGGATTGACATTGGAAAATTATATGGACTACAAATAGACCATCACAAACCAAAATGACCTTCCACAGACACCAAATTATGCATTGTTGCAACCAGCCTCGCTGGTCTTCTTGGCTTTGACTACATTCAGAATCACCAGACAATCACCACCACAGGCACTATGGGAAGGATGGTTTTCTCGTTCCTCCCAGCTCCCAGTGTCATTCACTACCCATTCTTCACAAGTGCCCAACTCCCAATCCTCATTGTTTGAAGACCACCTTTCCTCGTTGAGAGCTTTTGCCACTGCAAATTCCTTCACCCAACCCTTTGGCTGGTCTTGAGAATGCTAGTTGCACACAGAAGAAAGTCGATACACCTGTCAATCTCCCCCCACTAGTTTTTGAGACTTGCATGGTTCAGTGAGCACACCAAGGGAAAATTTGGTACCGACCATTCATTCCCATGAGCCTTGTAGTAGTGCAACGGTAGAGGGGTCATGAAATTGTCATCGATGTTGTCCAATGCTGCGTCGATATTTTCCAATAGAGAGTGTTGAAAAATCATTTGGCATAGCTTCTTCCCCTGAGCTTTTGAGACACCCATTTACACGAGCATTGCCAAAAACATGGTAGGTATTTGTAAATTCACCCTAAGCTTGTGGGTAGCCAGCATAAGTTTTGGGCTTCACCACCTAGAGCACCAGTGGGTGCTTGGAAACCATTATCCCTTTCACTCATTTCTCAATGATTTCACCATGGAAAGCATTATGTTGCTTTAGTGGAATTTAGAAATAGAGGAGTCTCCATTGCCCCTTAGTGTTTGTCGAGAGCGCTAAGCCAATTTTAGAAAAATGACAACCCCTATTTGTAGCAAAACCTCCTGCAACCTTACGGAGACCGTACCAAGATTCAAGTGGTGAATTAAATGTTAATTGTCACATCAATGATGGTGGTGAATTTAAAAATTTTAAGTGTGAGTATTTGATGTCATATTCATTGTCTTTGTTCTAACTTCTATATATACTTCACCAACTTGATGTTTGTCATATCATTTATAATATATTTGGCTTTGATTTCTTTCTTCTCTATTCTCAATTTAACTTTGATATTATGGAGTCTTCATGGCGTGTCATGCTACCCAAATTTTTTTGGGAGAAAAGAAGGGACGATGCATACACCAGACAAAAGTTGGGTATCATTTTTATAATTCCTTGTGTGTAGGTTGAGGATGGTATAAGAATAATTGTGGGTAGGGAATGGCTTCAGAACAACCCCCGTGCTCTATATTCTGAGGTAGCTTTGACTTTCTTGTCCAATTGCATGGACATTTTGCTCGATAAAGATTTGTTGAAGATGCTGGCAATATGTTATTTGCAACCTTTCATTTACTCTATTTCTTTGTTGGAGTTGGCATTGGAGCATTACAATTTTGAAAGTGGGTTAGCGCCTATTGGTGGAATCTTCTAGAAAGTAGAATTGCATGCTTCTATAGTGCAGGATCTTGCCCTAGTTAATATGAGATGGGGTCTACTATGTGATACAAAAAATGAATCATTAAAGAGTCTATAGTTTTGGAGGAAGGTTTTGGGTGATTCATTTTTCTTCTCTACTGTCACTTTGTTAAATTCAATTCACCTTCTACTGAAACATCTGGTTGATGGCCTCAACTAATGTTACAAAAAAAATAGTAATGAATTGTGTGACGTGTGACATGTCTATATTTTATTGTACAACATAACAGTTCTTGTATTATGTATTTTGTGATTGGTTTTTGTCATGGTTAGTGGCTTTTTGGCCAGGCTGGCTATGTAGTATGTACTTCAGTCTTTAGCAATAACTACTTAAATTAAAATACTTTTTATGGCTCCATTCTTGTAAATCCTTTTTGCTTTGATCAATATAAAAATGTGGTTTTTAAAACTAATAGTAATTATCAACATATAGTTCTGATCATAAGTGAGTGAAACTTATTGTGACTTATTAGTGGACACTGATAATGATTAAAATAAAACAAGCCATTTAATTCTCTCTTTTCAATGTATCAAAGTACTCTACCTTTCATTTATTCAATTCTTAATGTTTTTGAAGAAAGTTTGGTTGTGGTACTATGGGCGGTGGCATAGATTAATGCCATATTAACATACAAAGTGATTGATTGGATAACTTTATATTGAAAACTGCATGATGTACTGAAGAAATATTTGTAATGATTTCATATCGTTTGAGTGGCACTAGCGATTTTGACAACTTATCAACTTGAGGTACATACTACAGTTTGCATGTAGCCAGACGTCAATCAAATTAAACATTTTAATTGTAAATGTAAGGCTTAAGTTACATGAATCGATTAAGTTGGTTTTTTGGCTTGCGTGAATCACAATTATCATTATACTGGTACCCAATCTCACACGTGACACGAGTCACAAGTAAACATGGATCAAGCTGGTAGTGGCACTAGTGGCCCATAAATAGGGATAGTGAGCATAACTGAAATCATTTGATGAAGGCTAAAGGCTTTACTATTGAGTGCAATGTTATGAATTGTCATAATGGTTTTCATTTTATAGGGTTAATAAGGATTCAAGAAGAAGATGATGTGGTATTATTGGGGATACTCTAAATTATCCTACCTCCAGTTATGTAGTTAAAGAGTAAAAGATCAATTTCCTTCAAGTTCATAATGGGTGGAATTGGAAAGAAGTTGATCTAGTTAACCTAACTTCTGAGGAAAGATTTGAACTAGGATGAGGAGATTTGATGGAGATAAGTGCTATCCTAGTGCATGGAGGATGTGTGCAAAAGATGGGAGCAATTTTACTACCCCTCATCTTCTACATGACTCTGGTTCTCAAAGGGGATAAGTACATTTTGTATCTTCACAACTCCCATTTCCCCAACATTGTTCCCTAGGCAAGCCCCATGCATTTATTTTGAGAGCGCATGCTTTCCCAAGCAAGTCTCATGCATTTATTTTCAGTGCCATTTCCCATGGTCGAAAGTACCATGCATTTATTTTCAGAGCCCATGGTTGACCTGACAAGTCCCATCACCATGCATTTATTTTTAGAGCGATGTTTGTATTACGTTGTCACCAGCGGTCCAACAAAAGCTTAGTGCTTACATTTGTATTTGTATTATGTAAAGTAACATATGTTATTTATACAAAAAAAGAGCTTGGTGCTTGCATTCTCTACTCATCTTTAAAAAGATATGTAATAATGTGACATTGTAGTTCAGTTGTAATAAAATAAATGGTTGTGTTATTCTTCGTTATTCATTTATAGTAAAGAATTATTTTCTGAGTTCAGTGTCTAAGAATCTATTTAAATCAGTTTTTTTTCCTTTAAGAAATTAAGTATTATCTATTTATGAAATAATTGCATGTAGATTTAAAAGTAAAACATAATGCAATACAAATGAAAAAAGAAAGTTTCCATCAAATTGACAAAAAAATTATAAACACTAAAAGTTGTCACTCTTGTTATGGTTTACCAAAATGTTATTGATTTCTAATTTTTCGTTGACCTTCTCCCCCGATTCCTGGTATCATTATTCATTTTATTAAGTCCTTTGCAATGTTAAGTTACCGGCCCCTTGGCTTTGATGTCAATCCTAACGTACTAAAGTTTAAAACAACTTTAAAACACATTTTTATTATTTATATCATAAATTACTCAACCATTCGATGAACATTTGATGTATGGTTGTAGTTGCATTCTGGAATGAAATGCACAGAGTGCTAGGCTTGCAAACTTAAACCTCCAGAATCACCCTATAACCATTATATTTACAAAGATCAACGGTTTAGAATTTGTTGTCAATGCAGGACAACCGTGTACTAATTGTGTAGTCCAAAAGCAACATGTTGGCGTTTCAATGTTTCATTCACTTTAATTTTTCATTGATCTCCCTTGGTTCCTAATATCATTATTCATTTTATTAAGTCCTTTGCAACGTTAAGTTACCATCCCATTTCAAACACATGTTTATTGTTTATATCATAAATTACTTAAGTTTCAACCATTCAATGAACATTTTATGGATGGTTGTAGTTGCATTCCATAATGAAATGCACATAGCACTAGCCTTGCAAACTTAAACCTTTGAAATCACCCTATAACCATTAGATTTACAAAGATCAACAGTTTAGAATTTGTTGTCAATGCAGGACTAAATGGCTTGTTTTAAATGTTGTCAACCATGTACTAATTATGTAGTACGGAAGCAAAACATTGACGTTTCATTCAGTTTAATGTTTGAAAAAAGAACTTTCTATTGCTAAGTGATTTTATTTTTAAGTGAGAGGGTCAACAAATGGGGAGATTTTAGTCTTCAGATTGCTCATTATAGTGCACCACCCTGTTATGGGTTCCACAGTTCCACTTCCAACAAATCCATTCCAGTTTCCATGACTCTCAGCATCAATCTTTTCAAGAGTCAAAATCAGGGTAAGTGAAAGAATTCCTACAACTACATTTCATCATTTGACGTTTCTTAAAATCTTATTTTGTCAAACTTTGAAGTTTGGGTTTAGGGTTGAGAGATTTAAGAATTAAGAAAAATTAAAGAGGACTAATAAGGAATTCACAATTTCACATTTTATAAGCATTTCTACCACTAGTACCACTAGATCAATGTCGGATAAAAAAATACATTATGCGAAATTGCTTAAAACCCCAGGTTTCACTGATGAATAACATGATATTTATGATCCTAAAATCTATGGTAGGCATACCTTAGAACTTATATTTTCATCTCAGAATAAGGTTGTAAAGAAAATGCAAGTTAATAGTATTAGTGCACCGTGGGTAACTAGATTAGCGCACATGATGTTACATGAGGTTTTCCCTTGCCCAAAATTTATCACGGTTTGTGCTAAAAATTATGATGATAACAAAATAATTTTTTTTAATAAAGATAGAAAATAAGAATTCTTATCCATTAATGAAGAAGAACTTGGAAAAGTGTTGGGGTTTACAACCGAAGAATTTAGAAATGTCCACATTGACCTAGAAAATCTTGCTAGTGATTATGAAGCAGTGGATGAAAGGGAGAAAAATGCTTTCATAAATAAAATAGTTTTGGATACCAAAGAAGTTAGAAACAAATTGAAAGGTGATCATAAGACTCCTTATGATTTTGTTATTTTCAAACCATGGGTTCAGGATACTATTTCCATGCTAGCATTTTGCCTTGGACTGGATAGCAATTTGGAAGTGGGTGCAAGCCTCCTTGAAATGGTATATAATATCCATTATGGTGTTCATGTCAAATATAACTATATTGAGCACATTGTAGAATCCATGAATACCAGGACCTTTAGGTTCACAACCTACTTGTGCTATTTTTTTCTACTCAAATTTAGAGGAATGTTTCAAACCAACAAGCTTCAAATTCAACCCTATAGTAATGCTCAGGAAAATCAAATGGCTTCAGTATATGATTGGACCACTGAGATAAGGATGCATGATTCTTGAAGGAACTACAATCATTTTGTAGACTACTTTTTGGCTCCATTGCATCAACCAATTAAAAATACTCCAATGCCTAGATTACCTATGTCATGTAGAAATTGCATTCAAATAGGAAAATAAATACAATTGGCTGATTGGTACTTAATGGAAGAATATACTTTGCTAAGATTTTATAAATTGGGAGTAGAGCCATACAAACTTCCAAAACATGTGATAGAAAGGGTTTTTGCATTGGAATATGTAAGGAAGATGAAGAGTACTGATGAACTACACTTTGTCAATCAGGGGAAGAAGACCTTATTTCCTTTACCTTTTTCATGTGGAGGGTTCACATTCGAGAGAAAAGCATTTAGTGTGGCATATGATCTTTTGAATTTTTTGAATTTTGTTGTTGTCTATCACTGGTAGTATGATCCATGTGACACCATTAACGAAATGATTATGGCCAATAAGAATGCTGCAAGTAGAATTCAACATCAAAGTAAACCCTTGCTTGAAAACTTGAGGAACAAGGATTCTTGGGATGAGGTCAAAATAGAAATGGAGAAAAGTGTTGCTGAGAAAGGTATTTCTTTTGAACAATTTTTAGCAGAAATTATGGCATTGCATCGAAAGACAATCAGGAGGTACAAAATTTTTTATGAAAAAAGTGATAAACCATCTAGTAGAGTAAAAATGCCAAATTCTCTAGATAAGGAAGTTATAGCTAAAAATTAGTCACGATAAAAAATTACTACCTTTTGGTCTATGAGGAAGGAGCTAGGTGATCCAAGAGCTCTTGTAGAGTATGGAGATAATGAAGAAGATCATGAGTTTAGAAAATTGTGGAATATAGAGCATCCTGATGAATGTGAAGATCAAGAAATGAATGATGAATGTAATGATGATAAGGAAGAACAAATCCATGTCAATTTCAAACCCGGTTTAAGTGAGGCCACAAAAGAAGCATATAATTTAGGAGCAACCATAGCTAAAAAAATGGGTTATGAAGGTGGTCCTTTGGGGTCCCAAAGACAAGGCTCTTGGATGGTAACAAATATAGAGAATAGAAACCAGTTGATAAATTTGGCCTTGGGCTTGGAGGTGAAAAAGTAGACCAAGGGCATACAAGTCAATTTGTTAGAGCTTGAAATCCTCATCCTCATGGTCAAATACAATCACAACTAGGACATGCCCATGTTGGAGAGCTTAGTACAACTGGCACTACCACTGGTGGCGATGGTATGGGTAGTAGTACTAGTAGTGGTCAGCATGTGCTACAACAAAAAATTACACACAAGAGGACAACAATACAAGATACCACACAAACACCACATGATCAAGGCATACAAAGGAGGCAAAGGATTTTGATAGGTCCAAGTCACACTACCAGTGGATCCACCACAAAATATTTATTTCTAGGCACTCCCCCACTGTCAGTTAGTGTGACTGTGACATCATTAGCAACTGCAATTATATTGAAGAGTTTAAAAAGAAACCGGACTTGTATAAAAAAGAAAAGAAGCAGCTGATGGAGAGTGTGTCTACTATAAATTCAGAGCTTGCAACAACCATGGTATCACCCACATTTGACACCAATAAAGAAATCCTGGAGTACACAATTTTTGTTCCCACTGTTCAAACCAAACCAACAAATCAAATGGATCGACTTGAATTCCAGGTGAGCAATTTTCAATTAGATTTTTCTAGAATAAAAAATACTAATAAAATTAATGTATCAAAGAAGAACAATGAATTGGTGTACACATCATTGTTAAAGCAATATAGAGAGAAAAAAAGGTTGCAGACTCATATAGAAAAGTTACAGGAAGACCTAGAAAATGAGAAAGCAAAGGGGAAAGTAGTAGATAACAAGAGCAATGAATTAGAAAAAAGAATAAAAAAATCTACCTCTACATCAACAAGCAAAGAGGATAAACAAAATGAGAGAGAAGTGAATGAACTGAAGCAAAGGATAGATGAGAGCAACAAGAAATATGATGATGAAAAATCCACTTTAGAAAAATTAAGACAAAGCATTGCGAATGGAAATGCACAATGGGAACAAAAATTGGAGAAAGAGAGAAAAATAAATGAAAGATTGGAGGCAGAGCTGATGGAAGCAAAAAATGAAATTAACTCTTGTCAAAATAAGTTATCTACATTTTGTAGAGAAACAATGAGGCATATGAAACAAAAGATCTAGGATGAAATAATGTAGAGGATTGATCATTTGTGTGACATGTTTCAGTTGATTGATGCTATCAGACTACATTATAAGAAGCTCAACAAATATTTAGTGGACAACAAAAATGTACTGGCATTAGAGAAATCTACAAATGAAGTTTAGAAAATAGTATACAAAGCCAGTGACAATGATTTGAAATCAAAAGGGATTAATAATCGGCTTGCTACTTCAATGAAGCTGTCATCTATCATTGAAAAGTGCTTGAGAATGCATGAAACAAAGGAATATTTGCATTTGGCTGAAGACAAGATGAAGAAGGTGGATGAAAAGGTAAGGAAATTCACAGAGCTTAGTTTTCCAAAGGATTTTGACAAAAATGAGTGATTCATTGGAAATAATGATTTCAGAAAGAAGATGGAGGGTGCAAGGAATATTGATTTGGACCAGTTTCCTTAGAACCCATATGTGGTGAGCTATTTGGATTCCATCAAACCACTAATAACCTTGAATGAAAAATTAACTGAAGAATTCAAGACAAGTTCCAATTTCAATCATGAAATGTTAATAAATATTCAATTCAAGCAACATCAGTTAGAACAAATGACAATTCCACCACCTAAACAGTGGAAGTTGCTAGAAAAGGTGTATAGTGATTTGATTTTTGATAATATGAGTTTCCAAGTTCCAACTCAACTCTGTGTTGAGTTGTCTTTGAGCAATATTTTGCATTGCCAATGCCTCTATGCATTTCTTCATGTGAAAATCAATAAAAAAGTTCAAATTCAGTAATGTGTTGATGTTCAATTATCTGTATTATTTATTTTATCATTTGAAGAAAAAGTTTGGTAGTGGTTTCAATTACTAGATACACATTAAATGATTGTTGATGTTCATTGTTGTATATACTACTAATACTATTGTTAATATGCTATTTAGCATTGAGTTGAGTGATGAATCACTGAGTGCATGTTTATGTTTTAACACAATTAAAATATGAATTTATTAATAATATGTTAATTTATCCATACAAACCTATGATTCCATCAAAGAATTTTGATTAATTATTTGAATTAAACTTTAGAGCAGAGACAAAATCATACATTCAACCAAAACGATTGAAGACCAATAGAAGGTCCCTCAAGATCATTTTCTTAATAATTCATATGAAAAAATATAGGAGGAGAGAATCTATTCTAGAATATGCATTTTCTCATTCAAATGCCATCACTACTGTAAAACCATTATGCCTATGGCTATTACAAAATCAACATTAACTCTATTTCTTTTTGCTTGAATTACAAAATTCTCTTACATGAGTTCAAAAGCTCTTTCAACCAAAGACCCATGCAATTGGCCTTGAATTCCCTTTTATAAGAGCAAGGGAGAAAATAAGCTTTGGGCCAAATTACACATTTAGTTACATTTACATTTGACATACATTTGAATTTCAATTTCAAAACGTCCTGAAAGGCAGTTACATTTGCATTTCCAAATATGAGGGAGAATTTCATATGAGACAAAAACCATTTCCATTTGTTGGTGAAGATTCTCTTGCCTTCTAAAAGGCTCTTTTAGTCAGTGTAAAGTAATATTTCCATGAGCAAACACTGTAGTCCATGTGCTTTAAAAACTTGTAGAAGAAAAACATAAAGTGAAAGAGAGATTAAACCAAAGTAATTCCACATCTGCAATCCTTGTCGCCACATTTGAAACTAAGAAAGTGCAATATTTGAACGTTGATATATCCAAGGCCTAATCTATACTCGTTCCAAGCCATGTATTGCACTTCCCTACTGAACTTTGTTATTGCAGACCACCAACCAAAATTGATGTCACCCACTCCCACTTGCAGCAATTTATATGTCCAATATGTCAATATAGTTGGACTTCCATAATGAAAACTCCTCCTATGTAGGCTAGTCAAATCCCATGATACAGTATGCCTTTTTTCTATATGGGCTATACCTAACTACCACCTGATTTTCCTCCTTATCAAAATCTTCAAGGAAAGTCATTGTATGCATGAGCCTGTGCATATTGTTCCTCAACATAACCAAATCCATTTCATCACATTTTTTTTTGGCCTGGGAAGTTATTGCTTGAGATTCCTAGTCTTTCCACTCTTGTAGGGACTTAACTTCACCTTTCTCATTTAGAATTTCTTGAAGAAGACAAAATTTCCAATCATTGAACTTCTTAACCAATTCTCTAATCTTCACCTCTAAAGACTCAATGACAAACAACCCTTGAGAACCAGTTATATCTGTTAGAAATCTTAGGGTTGCAAGTATCTTTGGAGGCTTATCTGCATCATGAGAGGATGCAACAGCCATATCCCTAAGCATTTGAGCCCTTGTAATCCATTTATCCATTAAAGGAATAGCAATTTATTTATCTCTATCAAGGTTCTTAATGGCATAAAACATCAAAGCATAATTGGCATGAATACTGATCAATCTTTTCTCTACCCCCTTATTCAAGTGCTCAAGCATTGTTGTCACAATCTTCATATTATTCAAATGAACAAGATCATCCATCCTATTTTCATAAGTCTTGAGATTTTCCATCAACTCCTCCTTGGTAACTTCCACAAATTGAGGGGCATATGATGATTCAGGAGTTGATTGTGCCATTTGTACATCTTTAGATTTAATGGAGGTAGTTTCCTCATGATTTTGAGGAGGTGAAAGAATTGGGGAAGGAGGAGAAAAGATTGTAGCATGTGAGGTACCAGGTTGCAATGCTTGGAATTGTTGTTTCCATAGAGCCATTTGAGTTTTCATTTGAGCGATCTATTGTTTGCTCAAGTTGTACTCAACAACCACCTCATTATATTTGGTTCTAAATCTATCCCTTTCCTCTATTAATGACTAAATTATGGATTTGGTGAATTGTAACACATTAAAATTCATGGTTTCTACCTCCAAGGAAGTTGTATCTAAAACTCTTTTTATGATTAAGCCTCCTCTTACACCTAGGGCACGTTCTGCAACATCAATATTTTTAGTGGTTGGGGCTAAAGCCCAAATAGCAAGAGTGTCCCACTACTGACTAAAAGTTGACCCTTGTAAATCCAATGTGACTTCTTCTTCACTGTTAAAAATGGGGGCATCTTGTCTTCTCATAGTGTCAAAAGAAATTGTTGATGCCAGGTCCCATTCTGGGAGTAATAACACTCCACTCTTTCTCACCAATCCCTTGCCCTCTTCTACATAAATGTTTGAATACTTGACCCTCATTTCATCTTGAACATTAGCTTCAACAAACTCTTGGGGCTTCTCAGGGCTCTCACTTCTCGTTGTTTGCACCAATGTTGCATATTCATCCTTCATTGCTCTCCATACATATTCCTTGAAAGCTTGTGTCTTGACAAATTTATCATATTCCATAAAGCTTTCACAGACTTGTAATCAGACATCCTCAGAGTTATTTATTCCACTTAGGTCAGCTTTCCTCAACCTAAGGCTCATAGTTTGTGATATTATTTTCCCTTGAGGATATGGCATCCCCTGCATTATTTTCTCATCATTTATAGCAATTTCATCATCTAACTCCTCTACAGGATAGTCAACCAGACTAGAAGCTTCAACATTTTTCTTCTTTATTGATGGGCATGGCTCCCTTGGAGGGGATGATTCTCTAGTTGGATAATCCAATTCAATTATTTCAAGGGAAAAAGAATGTTGAGTTGACAATGGAATTGGAGGTAGTTGTTGCTGTGGTGAATGCACTTTTGACTCCCTAGATTGTGTAGGAGTAGAAACTATTTGCTGCTTCCTTATTCTGCCTATCCTCCTTGAATATATGTGCAGCTTCTTCAAAGCCTGCACAACTAAATCTCCCTCCATCATAGGGTCCTTCCCCTTATCTTTCACAACTTTTATCTCCTTTAATCTTGCCACTACTTTGTCAAAATATTGTATCACAACTTCAATCTTTAAAATTGGGTCACTAATATTTGATAAAGCTTTAAAATCAGGCTTCTTAACCTTAATTTCTCTTTCCAATTCAAAAAACACCCTACTTCTTCATTTTGTCAATTTGGACATCAAGATCAAAAATATTTGTAATGAGGTCATCAAGCATAGTGTGGGTGTGAACATACCGACCTCCCCTATTTCTCTTCATTAACCAAACTATGAATCCCTCAAGGTCATATGTCTTGTATGCCAGGATCTTCATATTGTAATGACTGAGATAGTGCTCCACAATATTTATCCATACATATGTAATCATGACTAAATCAGCAAACATAGTGTATGTAGGGAAAAAAGTTCCCTTTCGCTTCTCATCCAAGAAGAAATCATCTACATTCCCTAGCTGCCATTTCACCTCCAGAAACCCAATCCTCAGAGGCACTTCCTTGGGGAGTATGTGGGGTGTCAATTGTGTGCCAAATACCCTTAGAACTATACAATTGTTATAAGGGATTACATCCCCCCCAGTTGTGAGCAATATTCAAATCAGGCCTCCTTTCAGTTGGCCTCAAAAATTCATGTAATTCCTTTCAGATCCTAGGTACATCCACCATTAGAGCCTATCTTAGTTTGTTGGAAAAAAGATTTGTAGCAGTCACATAGTTATTCTTTTGTTCATTCCTATCCAATATAGGGGTCCATGACTACACCAACATCTCAATACCATCCACAACCCTTTTAAGTTCCATCTCCCAACCAAAATTGTCTGCACCTTTAAAAAGAAACATATGCATAAAGAGTGAAAACCACCAAAATCTGACACCAATTTTTCCACCCTTCAAGGCCACCAATCCTTTGTGAATTTCCTCTGCTATATAGGTGGAAAAATCATATTAGGTATTTATGTTAAGATGTTGGATACCCGTAGCCATGTACATATGCGCCATTGGAATGCTAGAGCCAGGATCAAACCCTAGTATTTGGCAGAGGGCGTAAAAGGTCTTCTGAAAATATGGTTGGAAATACTTAATGGGGAAGGGCTCAATATCAGAGGGTCCCAAAGTAATCTTTCTTTTGTTGATTCCCTTCCCTACTAATATAAAAAAATTGGTCAACACCGACACCCTGAAGTTACATTTTACCCTTTTGTATTCCTCCCTTAACATCTATTCATCAATCTTAACCATGTCACTGCTCCAAGTGTTCAACTTGAACACATATGCAACTTCTTCCTTATTAAACCATACCATATTCTATCCATCATGAGCTCTAACAACCCTAACCAAAGGGTCATAGTTCACAACAATTGCTTTGAGAAGATTAACATCTATGAACATGTTGGGTACAACCAGCTTACCCATGTCCAACCTCCAGGGGTTGTAGAAAGGGATACCGACATTCCTATTACCAAGCCATCCCTAGAAAAGACTCCATTCAGAGATGGAGTTTAGTAGGGAATCATCTTTTATTGTACAATAATAATTAGTGATGCCAAATTTAGTTCTAGGGCCAGAGTACATGCGTTGTCCCTTTGATTTCTCATAGGTTGAAGATACCAATTGTTCGGCTGTCTTGTGACAAAGGTCTTTTAGCAGTATTCAACTTAGTAGATTGGTATTTTGACATGGATGCTTTGACTTTGGGTACCATAGTAACAAATTTTGTACAAACTAGGGTTTACTACTCAACAAATTACAAGCTTACAACTAGGGTATAGGTTGATGCAAGGAAATAACAAGACTAAATAGGCCAATCGTTCGAATTGAACATCAAACCTTAAAAGAAATGTAATGAAACTAGAAGCCCTAATGATAGAATGATAGAATGAGCACTTACAAAAAATTTCTAAACAACTGAGAAGCACTAACCAGGATAACAATCTTACTTACTATTTTTGCAGACGCTTGAAAACCTTAATTCTTGTCGTCGAACAAGCTTGAAAATTTTAGCGAGAACTCCTTAGACGTGTTAAATGCTTTAACATTTTGAAATTATACTTTAAAGAAAATTTTATGGCTTTAAAACATACCAATTGGAAATTTGGTAGCTTTGTGTCATATCTGCCATTTTTAGTTCGCTCATGCGAACCAAAACGACTGATATGACTCATTTTCCCTCAATCTTAAACTTTGAATTTTAACCGTTGATCTCATAGTGAGATGGACCAATAGATGGCTCAGATTTGGTCAAATGAGTTTGAAAATATGACTACAAATGGCTATCACCATTGACCAACCAAAAAATGCCATGTGGATTTATCTTCGTGGGCTCCACCATCTCCACAAGTGTTGAAACTGTCTACGTGTCAACCTCCCTGCTTCCCCTCTGGGCTTAAAGCATGCACATCTTATGGTAGTGAGGAGGCGAGGAATGGATGAGATTCATTTGTTAGAAACCATAGTAATAATTGATTTGAACACCTTTAGTCATCGGTGCCTTCAAGCAGTGGTAGGACCCACCAAAAGGGTGTCTAGGTGTCGCCTTCCCACTATCCCACTGACTCCTTAATCTGATTAATTTAATCCTGCGGGATGGAGGGGAACCAATAGAAAGAAGTCAATGAGACCCACCAAGCATAACAAAGGATTTTAATAAGCACGTGCACTTATTACATGACTTAAAAGGGGTTGCTTTCTTAGGTTTATAACATGAACAATATTGACCGAATATTAAAACCCAAAATTAGGGAAAGAACAAGAATTAAATAATTTTATGAATCGCATAAGACAAGGCAAGATTTATAAGGATTCTACAGGTAGCAACCAGGAACACTAGGCCCAAGGGTCAGGTGAGTAAACAGACGCAAAGGCACAAGATACGACTTAAGAGATTGGGAATGGGTAAAACCTAGTCAACTTTTAATTAGATTATTAGAATGTAGGTAAAAGGAAAAGACACTATAATATCTTTAATTTTGAATATAATATTGACCTATCTTGCTCTCTAGTATTGTATTCACTATCAAATGACTCAAAATAATCAACAGTTATTTATAAGTTATGGATGTTAAACTGTTAGCTTCTGTTCAAGGAATGGATTAATATTCCTTTCAGTTATTTATCAAAGATTGTGTGAATGACAATGCAATAGGAATTTATAAGTAGTGTGATAAGTGTTGTTCTTTAAAAATGATGCAGAATCACATATCAAATTCAATACCATGGAATACAATATAAAATACCATCAACTACAGTTTGGAACAATGGAAACTGATTCATTAAGTGTAGTATAAATACCTAAAATATGCTAATTCACTTCCATTTTCCAAATGGAGTCAAGGTCCTAAAACTAGTGTTCATCTTGAGATAAAGTAAAAGAGTCTTCTTGATTTTGAGTCTGCTCTTCATTTTCTTCGGCTTGTGTCTCAAATTCAACATTCATTGTGTCACTGTCATTTGTCCCACTGCCACTGCCACTGCCACCAGTACTAGCGTTTGGAATTGGAGTGTTGCACAACCCAATCCCTCTTCTTTCACATGTGGACCTCTAGATTGTGAGTGCCCTTTAAAAAGGAAATTTTTTGACATTATACGGAGTTCCTTTCATCCTCAAGCAATTTTCCAAATTCTTGTCTAGTTTGTTTCTTAACTTTGATTTCAAAAACACCAATGAACTGAAAACTCTCTCATCCTCCACTGACCCCAATATCATTGTTTGACATAAATCAAGAAGTTTCAAATATTCTGATATTGTACCATGCAATATTTCACTCTGACCTAAGTTTTTCCAAACCTTTATTATTGATCCCGGTTCAAAGGCCTTCTCCTCCACGCCCATGGAATCATACTGGTCCCTCATAGCTATTGCAAAATTCTTACATTGTTGTCTAAGCCTATCTTAATTTAAAATTCCTTCTATTGTTTGCTCATTATATATTAACACTTTTTGAAAATTATTTGATCAAGATATTTACTTTATCATGAAAATATCTTGGGTTATCTCAGTTTACCCAAAATTGAGGATACACAATACCCATGACTTAAAGTATTTCATGTCGAGGGAATCTTTCATGAATCTCCGAGGAAAGAGATTTTGCAATTTCCTTCAAATTATCACTAACAGAGTTAACAATGCCGTTAAAATCTTCCTCGTTAACAGGTACTTCTCTGCTAGAGCACCTGGCTATCTTACAATGGTACATTGGTATCTCATATCCACATACATAGATACATAAGTTCCCGCTTACATTAAACTATAAATAATTATCAAGATTATTCAAATTAGTAATTTTTTGCCACATGAAATAATTTGGGCTTTCTTGTGTTAGATCTAGATATAGATGATCAAGGGCCAAGCATGTATGTTTACATAGTTTGGAATATTCATAAATATACATAGTTTTGTCTTGGGCTTTCTTCACAAGATTGTTGATTTCATCCAGCATGAGGAGAAGACTAGCTAAAGTCAAGACTGTCTCTATATCACTTAACCTATGTAAGAGATCAGGAGCTTTGTCTACTATGCTACAATTCTCGTACATTACTCCAATCAAGGATTGACATTCTAAAAGAAATCTTTGTGTTAGTCCATCTAGGGAGATCCATCTGGTATCAACATCTTTGAGAAGCTTGTTTCCTGCTATTATTGCCTTAGCAAAACTTTGAAATTTTGTGAAACATTTGGGACTTTGACAGAAGTATGCGTAGATCTCGCGGACTAGATTTTCAACTTTTGATACTGTAGGAAAATCGCTTACAGTGCATACATACCTAAGAAGTATACAAATGCATACAGACCTAAGAAGTATTGTCTATCACAGTAACTTCATCTAAAGATAATGCAATGAAGTTTGATTCTTTTACTTTCTCCTTTAAATCTTGTTTTTCCACTGCAGCAAGACAATTTTCCCATTCCCATCTAGTGCTTATTGACCAATGTGAGAAAGGAAAGTGAGGAACACCCAAAAAAGATAATAAATTACAATATTCCAAGTAGTCTGTTATAGGATGCCCTTTGGACAAAATATGAAAAACAACACTCAACTGAATAGTTTTTGACAGATTTTCTCCTTCGATTGCTTTTCCAAATTGAGCCTAAAGTGTACCTTTGTTGGAGTTAAAATGAAATTGAGAGGGGGGGGTGAATCAATGTCTTAACTATTTGACTAAATTTTAAAATATTTAAACACACAGCTCAGATTTGATCTCAATATCATTCTGATTAAAGCATTCATGAGTTGAATGTAATCATTCATAAACATAATTGAGAAAAATAATGACTCAACAGTGAACTAAAACAACAACATAGTAAACCAGAGAGAACATAGAAGAACAAAGAGGCACAATATTTTGCTGAGTGGAAAACCCTCCTGGGGTATAAAAACCACTCCCTAAATGCCTTCCAGGCTTAATCTTTTAATCAACTGTTCACAATGCCTTATAGGCTGATTTTTGAGCACTCACTCAAGGAGCATCAACCCCTCATTTAGAGATATCTATCTCAAGGAGTACCAACCCCTCAAATTATGTTTTGAACAATAGTAATGATTCAGAGGATTTCTCTGTTTTCAGTTAAGCACATATCTCTCTGTTTTCTCATCTACAGAATACCTTAAAGATTCAATAACTGAATCCCTAAAATACCTCATAGAAAAGAAGTTTACAATCTCTACATTTTTATTCATATTTTTATTGCAGAGTTTTATCATACATTTTCATACAGCCCAAGAATGATAATCTCAGAATTACAATGACAGCCGAACAAAAAACTTAGTTTTCTGCTCCTATTTATAAATGCCAGAAAAGTAACAGACTTCAGAAGTAACAGTAGAACAACCAACCAAAACAAGAGTCGTTTCACCCAGCTTTTGAAACTTGTGAGATTGTTTCTCAGACAAAACTATAACTCCCATGGCTCCATCAACCACTGTCGAGCATCCAACCAGAGAGGCACACCAAACAAACCTTCCATAGACCTCTGTAGAAACCGTTATAGTCAGCAACAATAGAAACGTAAACATTCATGATGGCGGCCAGGCTAGGGTTCAATACCCAGCTTAAGAGAATAAACTCAAAAAGTTTTCCCTAATCTTTTCAATTCAATCGATGACACGTTATGTCGTAGGCAACTCTAACGTTGCCAAACAACCTTATGGTTGTCATTTTCGCCAAGAACCACTAGAGTCAGAGAGAAGACATATCGAATACAACATGCTACACCGATGGTCTTCCTTAGTAAAACATTCTTTCACTAAGACATGAGGAAACTTCTTACCGAGATGCCCTTTTAGTTTCATTCACAATCGCTGTAACAAACAACTTTCGGGGAGACCTCTTGGAGAACAAACTTTGTCATTCCGAAAGACATTCGATACACATTGTCGTCATGACAATTCAACACCTATGCTGAAGGCCTTTATCATTTCCAAGTCACTGAGACTATACATAGTCGGGGAGACACTATATAGACTACTCCATGTTTCACCGATACTCCACATGATACACATTGGTCGCTGTGACAAATAGTTTTTCTTATCAACGAGCCTTCTATCTTGTTTTAACACTGTCGCTGTAACCTAATGCTGTCGGGAAGACGTTTCATAGAATACATTAAGTTTCACCGAAAGACTTTATTCACTCTGAGTCTCTAAGACTTTACCAACCATTCACCGAAAGCCTTTCATTCGCCTTCGCCATGACTTTCCATAGTCAGAGAGATATTATATCAAACACAATATGTTTCACCAAGAGCCCTTAATATTTTCCATCGGCGAGACCCACAGGGTTCGTTATGACATTATACCAAAGAAATTTTTTTGCCGATAAGACCTTTTTTGAACACGGTCGGTAAGACAATGTCTTCGGAGAGACCATATGCCAATTACAACACTCCTGCCGAAAGACATCCACATGCATTAGTCAGAGAGACATAACCTTTTCGCTATGACCTCAGCCTGACGACCAAGCTCATGCTGATAGAGAACACTTTTTCTGTCGCCAAAAGCCAAAGAAAAGTCCTACCGAAATTCCAATGACGGTTGGTGTGACTTTGCTCACTCGTTATGACATCATGCAAAAAGCAAAAAGTCTAGCCGAAGAGAATCCCAAATGTGATGTCGGCGAGACAAAACCACTTCACCGAGACCTATTCCGAGAACCCTGACTTTTGCCAATATGCATCCATTCACCATCGGTCGGTGTAACATTGCAATCTTGCTGTGACTTCATACCGATGGGATAACTCATGCCGATATGATTCTTTCCTGTGCCGGTCGGTGTGAGAAACCAATATCGCTGAGACCACATACCAACAGATTTAACTTATGCCAATATAACTACTGTTGCTGAGACAACAAACAATGTCACGCTGAAAGCTGCCAGAATGTTAAATTCAATCGACATAACATTAGAAATGTCTTGCCAATAGGCAACTCAGACATTTCAAAGTGGATCGGGGAGACCCTGCCATACTCATGCTGATATGTGAAACCCTGTGAAATGCAAAGAGAACCATCCTGACAAAGAATACCAACTTACAAGCTTTGTCAGACACAAAAATAACATTCATAGCTTGAACTAGAATTCTTATCACCATCTTGAAATTGAAACATAACAAATAACTTTCTGTAATAGCCAAGAGACATCAAAGAAGTGCCATTGTAAATCATAAGGATCAAAGATTTTGTCATCAAGGAAAAACCATAAACACAACTGGAATCCAACAACCTTGACATGCAGCAAGCTTCGACATTCTTTGGTTATGCTCTTCATATACCGTGGCATACTTAACATGAAGACATTCTTCCTTTGATTTCCATTGTACAACTGATTGTTCCTTTCTGTCTATGATTTGTTTTTCATAAACTTTACCGATATGTTTTTCTATAGTGTCAAGCTTTAGCTGCAACTTCTTGTCTCTTCTACATTTCCAACTATAAATCGTACACATGCATTCTATTGCACTTTCAAAATCATTTGCTTTCCAAATTGGTATAATGAATGGGTAATTTGACAACCAACCAAGTTGAAAATTCCTTGTCATTTCCCACTTGCACCCCATTTTTTATTTTCCTTTTCTTTTCTTGCTACTAACATCATCCTAATCCAAGTCAATTATCTCATTCTAGCTAACCAGCGTATCCCTTGGAACATCTTCTATAGTATTTCCATCCTCATTTGATACATTTAACTCAATGACAATCTCACCTTGACCTTTCGGTGGTGGTGATGTATTGTGAATGCATTCTTCATTAATATTTGGTGGAAGAGTTGATGATGTAGCTCCATCTTGATCTGATGGATCAGAATCATTGCCAATTCCAAAGTAAGACTATATGGTACCTCTACGTTTTGGGAATTTTGATGGCCTCCCAGTCCCTTCACCACCCTGAGGAGTCTTACCCTTGCTATTGCTGCTCGACATATTGATCTCTCACTTTGAATAAAAGCTGGAAAAAATGTCTTCTTGTTTAAGAAGGATAGAGAATATAGATCCAATTCCCTACTCAATATCATCTTTAAGATTGAAGCAAGAATGGGAAAGAGATAAAGAAATCTTATAACACTAGGAAGAAATGATCACTCACCTTTAAGTTTACGTTTTTGGCTTTTGCTGACTTCTGAATCGAGAACTAAGTAAAATGTGTAAGAATAAATGACAGTTTCGATTGTATTTATATCAATCCATATTTAGAAAATTCTACGGGATTTCTAAATGGTATATTAAAAATTTGGTGAATCTCGTGTGCTTATACAATGATACATTGTAATTTTCAAGGCGAAATGTGTCCTCAAATGTAATTATTTTTTAATATTATTGGCGAAATAGGTCCTCATAAGCAACTATTTATAAATTTTAAATGGTGAAATGGGTCTTCACAAGCAACTGTTTGTAAATTTTAATTGGCCAAATGGGTCTTGATACAATGTTGTTTTAATAGTATTAGCAAATATGTAGGTGTTTTATTACATGCTTGAACGATTCCAGGTGAAAATATTAATCGGTCCATTTGAAACACGTAGTTTGTTATGGCGAATTTGTTGCTTAAACATGCCTCATAAAAAAATCATTGGCAAATGGACTTGTATTGGACCAATAATTCATAAAATCCGGACGATTTGGACACCTTGTTGGGTGCAATTAATTCACTACTTTCAACTTGGATGATTTCTAAAATTTTCCAATTAAGTTTTCCCTGGAGTTTGGTGAGTTGGGATTAGATTTGTAAACCGAAGGGGAATGGTGGCCTCGGACTTAGGAAGTCAAAGTTAAACTGTCAAGATTTAGCTACAAAAATATATTGGAGGTAGTGCAAATTTTTGAAGTAGCCCTGGGCTTGTATTTTGAACCATAAATATTTAGGAAGCATTGCTAATGAGGAAATTCCATGCATGGAATTGATTGGCAAGGGATCTATGGTTTGGAGTACTATTAAAAGGGTCTACGCTCTCATTAAAGAAGGCTTATTTTGGATTATTCAAAAAGGAAAAAATTCTCTCTTTTGGACTAATTCTTGAGATGGAAATCCACCTGTCATTTCTTCTTTTCCTCAGCTCCTACCCCTATTTAAGATCTTTGTTAATGTTGGGTGGGGCAATGTGGATAGGTTCAAATTCTCCTCTTCTTTGGCGGGTTCTTTGATCTATCATTGGCACAATCTAGAAAGTTGGTCTAGAGGTGATCTCAGGAAGAAGAAATTAATTTAGTCTCTATTCTTGTGTAGCGGCCCTATTGTTCTTCAAAGGATAGGAATATTCTTGCTTGGGGCCATGACTCTAAGGGCATTTACTTTGTGGCTCAAGGTTATGCTGTTTTTGGAATTTCAACATGGAAACTTGAGAGAGTACCCTTGGTGGAAAATTATTTGGAATGAGTTTGGATGGCCTAAATGCAATATTTTCCTATGGTTGTTGAGTCATAAAAAATGCCCCACCTAGGAGAACACTCAAAAAGTGGTTTTTGTGGCCTACCTTTTTGTTTCCTATGTGGGTGTAGTGAAGAAAGTACTAATCATCTCTTTTTTAATGTACTTTTTCCATGGAAATTTGTCAACTTTGGTGGAAAATTTGGAGGAGACCATTTATGCATGTTGCATCTTTATATGACTTTTGGGAGAACTTGGGCCCTCATCCAAATTTTGCCTCCTTTTTGTTGGTAGCTTGGGAGTTGGTTCCTTCTCTTATTATTTGGTAGATTTGGTTGGAGAGAAATAGATACATCTTCCAGGAGTATCGTTTGACTGCTCTTCAGGTTTGGTATAAGGTTAAGGACATGCTTAAAGAAACTATTGAGTCTAAATTTGACTTGGGATAACCTTTTTCTTCATCAGAGGTGCATACTTCTACTTGTTGAAAATGGAGGTAATTATGTAGCTTAATACTTTGTAAAACTATGAGATTGTAGATCTAATTAAGTTTTCTTTGTTATAATTTCTTTGTATATGATTATCTATTTAGATTCATTTTACCAATTGTAGAAGTAGACAGAAGATTCTAGAAGAATGAGACAAGAAGATAGAAGTGACACAACATATACGTGGAGAAACCCTTTCGGGAAAAAATTTCACCACCAAAATCAATAGTACTTGTATTATTTAACCTTAGAACAAGATTACAATAATTCTTTATCAATCTTGCTTGAGATGCTTCTTTTTCCTTCAACAATTCTTCTTCAGAACATGTAATAAACTCTCATGTGTCCAACCATGAATCCACACATCCTGTGCCATGCTTCACAAAAGTACTCTCTTCAACTTGCTGCAATTAATAGACAATAATGAGCCTTGAAAAATCCAAAGAGTTGTCAATTACAAAGAACAAAGCTTCCTCTCAAAAATCTACGCCTATTCTTTGCAAGTAGAGTTTCAATGTGTAACATGAAGTCAAATACAATATCTCCTCAATTTAGGCACCCCAAACTAAACTCCTAATTGATCGTTGGTCAAGAAAATATCTTCCAAGATTCTCCTCAAAGTTGGCGCCCAAGAATGGGCCCAATTAACTCAGCCTTGTAAATACCTTCTCATGCAAAAGGTGTTAACTCCAAGATGCCAACTTGGGCGCCCAAGGTGGGTCCAAGTCAATCTTTGTTAACTGAAACATATCTCTCCATCAATTCATGCAAACATTATGCATGATTGATCATCCCCACTTAACTGAATGTATCACCTATTATCTGTCATGTAACTCAAGTCACTAACATGCAACTCAAGTCAACTCAAGTCAACTAACATGCAACTCAAACTAACTACATGTAACTGAAGATAATTGATCCATAATTGAACTGAACTGAACTCCACTCATGTAAATATCAAATCCTAACTTCTAGGATCTTTACATGCATTACTGAAGTGTTATCTTTCCTCCAAACAGTTAACTAAACTCAAGGTGGGTTCCACCTTCCATGTGGGAGCCCCACGTGCTCCTATTTTGTAAGAGCTCTTCTTGGGCATCCCCACATGTTCCTATCATTTAGAATTAATTACAAATGTCAATTTACATGTTCATTTCATTCAAATTTAATCTCTTTCTAATCCTAGTGTTGAGGAACACTTTCCAAGGACTTAGGAGATACATGAAATAATGTTTAGGATTGTAATTAAATGGCATCCTATTCCCAATGCTACTCTCCTTGAGCTTTGTCTTCCCTTGGCTTCTCAGATTTTTTGGTTAAGTAGGAAAAAATATTCTAATAAGCTAGTCTGGATGGGTAAGTGGGACCCCCCTCTTGAAATTATATTAAAAACTAACATTGATGGCTCTGCTTGAGGAAATCTTTGTGATATTGGGATTGGAGAGGTTGGTTGCAATAGTAGGGGATTTGTTCAGTTTTTCTTCTTCATTTATATGGGGGTGAACTCTAATAATTAGATGGGGGCTTTGGATATTCTGAAGGATTTGGAGAAATCCTGAGAGTTGGGTTGGAAGAAGGTGATTTATGAATTGGACTCCATTATTTTAGTCTCTTTTCTTAATAAGAGAGACTTTCAGGATTCTTCATGGAGATTGGCTCTAATTGTAAAGAAAATTCTTTGTCTTTCTTCAAAATTTGATACTCTCCTTTGTCCACATCCCTAGGGAATGGAACAAAGTGGTGGATTGCTTGGCTAAATGGGCCTTTGAAGGAAGAGGGGCTTGGAATGTGGCGAATTGGGCTAAGTTAGATCAAGACAAAAGCCAAATCCTACTTTAGTCTCTTCATGAGGATCAAAATGCTTAATTTCATGTTGGGTTTGGATAATTTATCTCTTGGTTGATGTTTTTTTTAGGCTAGGTTGGTCTCGAGGCCCTCTCTACGTACTTTCCTTTTGGGGCCTGGATCTAGTGTATCTCTTGATGACCATGGTCATTTGGGACTTTTATTGTATTTGCTAGCTTTTATTTCAATAAAAAAATTCACCCCTCTTTTTAAAATAAATAAATTATTTAATCATTTTTTAGAAGGAGAAGATTAATTAATTAATTAAAAATATTTAATTAATAGAGGAAAAGTGATGAAATAAGTGTTTTAATTAAATGAATTAATTAAAGTAGAAATGGAGGGAAAAAATAAATCTTAAATAGTTAAATATTTAATTGTATAGGATGAAGGGGAAATAACATTAATTTTATTAAATAATAAAATTATTTAATTAAATGTAAAAGATGAATTGATTTTGTTTCAAAAGAAATACGTTAGTAAAATTTAGGTATCTAGATTTTTGCCCTCTTTAAGACAATGCATTTTTATAATGTTGTTTCAAAGAAAGTATGAAAGAATTTGTGATGACATACACCGATTTTCCCCAATGAATGAAGAAATTGAGGTAGGATTCCTCCTTGAGAGGTTAAAAAAAGGGAATGTTTAGGTAAAACTCTTGAAAAAGGTTGGGTAGATGTGATAGAGATGAAGCAAAATGGAAATAGTAGGAAAAGAAAGATATGGATGAGAAGGAATGTTGGTAGGGAGGAGGTTAGAAGATTGTAGGTTAATATGGTGGGAGATATTGATGAGATGGTTTTTGTTTATTGATATCACATAATGGGATGGATGATGAATGAGATGAAATAGATAGATATGAGATAGAATGGTATGGATAGATACGAGATTGATAGATCCTATTCTCTTTGTTTGTTCTTTTTTATCATCATAGAGCTTATTGTGGAAAATGGATATATGTACACCAAGGTATAACAGACCAAGGTGACTTTGGTATCCTTTGCATGGACTTTGAATCTACAAACAAGAAGGATTACCCTCATTTGTACTTGACATAATAGAACCTTATCAGAATATGTGAGGGAAATGATCTTATAACATGATATCCCTAGTGCAAACATGTATTAAATGACCTTATATACAAAGGAAGTTTGTTAATGCTCTAGAAGCAATTCCAACACACACAAGGAACATAAATTCCCTAGTAAAGCAACAAGAACATTCCACAAACACTAAACACTACATATGAAAACCATGACCCTGCCCCATTCATGATCCTCTAATCATTTTAAGATATCCTCAAGTAGCATAGGAATGGGATAGTATGATAAATAAAGCAATAAAAAGACACACTAACCAAACAAATCAACAACCATTTGATTTTATTGCCAAACGATTATGTGTTTAGATTGGATAAAGCCTATTATAGGAAGGATGTATCCATTAAGGCATGATTGTTTTGATAAAGGTGGCTAAAGTTGGTTAGGAAACTGATCAGTAGGTAGTAGTTTAGCTTAGAAATAGTCTTTTGAAAGCTCAAAACTTGTAGGTAATGCATAGTTTTTTCTTGCTTAATTGCCATGTTTAGGAAATGAAATTTTATTATGGATATGGTGAATGATGTTGTGTATGTTGTATTTTGGATTTTTGTTGGAATGTTTGAAATTTTCAGATTTTTGGATTTTATGGAATATTAAGTATTTTTAGACTTTTGATGTTAATGATAATGATGGTGATGAATGATGATGAGATATGAATGGGTAGGGATATCAAAGACCTTTTGAGATCTTGTCAATAACCAAGCTAAATTTAAATGACTTGATTGATTGATTGATGATGGTGATAATTTTGTTGAAAATAAGAATAATGCAAGGATAGTGTTATTAAGATAGGAACAACATAGTGATTGGGAAGGATACATATTGATGATGATTTATTGGATAAGATGGATCAAGAATTGTAGCTAGGCTAGGAATAAAATCTATTATATGGTTTGATATCACATTGGATTTTAAGTGAGATGAAATTGATGGGGATTGTCTAGGTTGGTATTGATGGAGGAAAGTTTGATGGAGAAAATGTATTCAGGAATGGTGGAAAGTTCTTGAGAGTTTTTTAGTTTGTTTTTCAAGATATTTATTTTTTAGAATTTTTTGAAGGTGTCTAGCTCACAAAATGAGCTAAAAGACATATATCAAGATTTATTACAAAGAAGGATTAATCACCTACCCCTAGTGTCTAGCAATATTGTATGGGACCCTATGAGTGGATGAATGGACTAGTGCAATGGAAAGAGATATGTGAAGGATATGAATTATGAAAATAGACCTACAATAAGGGATTTCATTTCCAAGGACTATATCATAATAGGATAACATGTTTGACCTTGCTATTGAGGTGATGAAATGACATGGGATAGTATATGGTCAAAGGAAATGATCATGTCAAAAAAATTCAAAAGCATGTTTTGAAGTATATGCACCTAGTATTTGTCAAGATCAAGGTGGATAGGTAAGATGGATGAAAGTGGAATGGATTGGATGGATAGTTGTGTTAGGATAAAATAGAATGATGTATGATATAAGATGTTCCCAATTGGAATGGTACGCATAGACAATCAATTTTATGCATGATGCCCATGAATGGGTTTTCACTATTAGACGAATTATTTTCTTTACTCTTTTTTATTTATTTTTTATGATAATCAACTATGTGAGACCACTTGGTGGTGTTGATGGATATACTACTATCATAATGTGCCAATAGTGTCCTACCTTGAGGAGTTTCTTTGCCAAGATAAGGGAACTTGTATATATCCCATGGATGTTATTGTGATCCTTGTTGATACTAGAGTTGGATTTATCTAAATGCACACATCATGGTAGGGTGCCAAGAGTCCTTATGATAAAGTGTTGTTGCCAGTATATGGTGAATGTGGGATTTGAGATTTTTGGATTTAAGATAGGATGATAGATTTTGATGGGGGATAGAAGATGTGGGTGAATTATTTGGTAGTTTGGATGCAGGATTTTTAATTGTCCAAACTTGGGATTATGGACAATGGAATGTGGGTGTGAGATTTTGAGTGTGTTTGGGACCAATGATTTCACATGCCTTGCATGTTGATACTAAAGACTATTTTGAAGGAAGTGGACACATTTGATTGATGGAAGGCATTTTTAGAGGTGGCTTTATAGTTTCATTGACTATTGGATTTGGATTGGATGCCTTACATGATCCAATTTTCTTTGGGATCCATTTTGAATTTATGTGCCTATTTTGACTTTTGGATTTATTAGCTTCAAAAACTTGACTTTGATCTTTTTCTTTATACAAATTTTTCTTTTGTTAGTCCCAATTAGTGGGTGGAGTATTTGGGAATGATGGTTTGTGATATGTATTAGAGGAGTGTTGGAAACAACCTTATTTTAAGGACTATTCATGGCCCCTATTTTGATGTTTTCATTAGATGAAGTTTCCCCCAATATTATGGAGGTACCACTAACATCCTTATATTTCTTGATCGATGAATAACCAATTCCTTGATATTTAAGATCATTAACGAATTGTATTGGATTAATAATACCTTATTTATGTAGGCCTAATCCTTTTCCTTGATATTACATTTGTTGATAAATTCTACTTGCAATAGGATATGTGTTGTTCTTGTAATAAGATGTTAACTCCTCTTTATGTTGTTGGGAATCATCAATGGTGGTTATCTTCTCATTATTAAGAAATATTGTCTTGACAAAATTGAGTAATTTGAGCTGATAAGATTCTAGTGTTTTATCCATCTTTATGTTTATTTCTTCATATTTCTATGAGATATCCTCATGGAGTCCTATAAAATCAATTATAACTTTATCATTTTCACATATTTATAGACAAGAATACTCTTGTTCTATATGGATAAGGGGAAAATTGTCTATATGCTAGAGGAAGCAAGTTTCTCTTCTGTGGAAGTATAATTTATTGGAATATGGATGGGTTCAACATTAGTTTTGGGATCATAGATGGAATTGAGATATATGATGGGATTATCATGAAAGTTGAGAGGAATGTGATATCAATCAATGATAGGATGAGATTGGAGGATTTTGGTAACTTGATCTTGATTCATTTTAGGGATTGCTTCTTTATACTTTGAATTGTGTTCTTGACATAGATCTGATTTAAAAATTGGGGTATAAATAAGGGTATCTTGGATGGTTTCAATATGTTGGCATTGTGGTAATGGATTTTGAATAGGACTCTTTAGAGTGGGGATGCATGATGGTGTTTCATTTAGGATTTCTTGATCATAGATTGAACCTATATCAAATAATGGATTATCTATCATGGATAGCCCTTGGAGAATATCCTGAAAGGTGTTATTATTGGACAAGTTATTTGATGGCCAATTCATTGAAAGTTTTAATGCCACATGGGAGGAGAAATCCATTTCATGTCCCACCCTCATAAGCTTCTTGGAAAGAGGTGTATAAGATATATATCATTATGTACAACCTTTAAGTAAGCTATGTAAAATTATTTAATGTGTTCACGAGGGTCTCTCTTTCCTTCGTATTTATCAAATTTAGGCATCTCAAAGTTATGAGGAAAGGGTGCCATGGGTATTGTTTTTTCAAAAGGATAAGGGCATATGTCCTCTAGTGTGTATCTCTTCTTCATTGGTCCCATTTGGATGTCTAAAATTTGTTGTTGTAAATCTTGAATTTGTAGGACCAAATTGTTTGTTTGAGTGGGTATGTTGATGGTGTTATAGATGGATATGGGATGTGATGATAATTGATCTTGGGAAAATTTGGTGATGGGTTATTTTGGTGAATGTGTGAATAGTTTTGTGGAATGTAGATGTGAGTGGGTATGTTGGAGTTAACAAAGGGGTATGATGTGGCAAATTTTTGTTGAGGGTTTATGATGTTTTGATTGGATGGGTTTATGTTGTGGTTTTGATGACGATAGTTTGATGGGATGATTTGTTGTTGAGAGGTCATTATTTTTTAGGTGGGTTATGTTGATGGATGTTTTGGTTAAGTGAATTTATTTTTGAATTATAATGATAATGTTAGGATTAGAAGTGATAGTATGTTGTGGTTGTGATAGGGGGTTGTAGTTTTGGTGGATGGTGTTATAATTGTTGGGGATGTAAGTATGGATGTTAGGTGCAAGTGGTTGAGAGATATGGGATGAATGGGGAGTGTATTTTTTATTTTTCGTAGGAGTGGAGATGTTAGACTTGTTGAATGGAATTTTTTGTTGATATATAGATTGGTGATAGTATTTTGAATGGTGTTTGCATTTGTATACAAGTTCGGTGAGATGCAGGATGATTGTGATGATGTTTATTGGTTGATTATTGAAGTGGGGGTGATAGTATTACTATATGTTGTTATAGACATGCAACAATGCCTAACTCGTATCACACATCCCTAATCCTATATTTTGGCATCATTTTCATCATTTACATCACTTACATCACTAATTACCTTTTACCATCAATCAATTTCAAAATGGAATGCTAGGTTTACACATGTTTGATTTTAGTTTTGAATTGGGTTTTCATTGCTATTGTTGATTTCTAATTTGTTTACATTCAATCTCATTTGTAAGTGGTATTTGATCATTGTTCCTGATTTGGTATTATGAATTTGAAACCTAGTTGAATAATTCATGCTTCATTTCCATTTTCCACTAAACTCACTTCATATTTTGGCATGCCAGATGGGACCCACATCTTTGATCTAACATTTTTAATCAAGTTTTGATAATCTGTAGGTTATAGTGGCATGTTTGGCTATTACAAATTATCACTTTGGCTGATTTTGTTACATCTAATAGGGTTGATGAGTCTAGAATATGGTCTAGTTTTGGGTAGAATTTGTGATCTATTTGCTGAATTTATCATGGACTTTGGAATTAAGTGTTGATACTTTTATGATATTTCCCTCAAACTATAAACATTGGGATTAATCTTATTTCTGCAAACCTTTAATGATAAATGGCATGTTATATGGACTGTCTATATTAATCTTGCATGTGGTTAATGAATGTTTCTTAAGGTGGTTTCAGATATGCAATTATTGTGCGTACTAACATTGCCATGCAAATAAGTTGAGGATGCTAAATTGAGGAAGAAACCGCCAGTTGGGCATGCACCGTAACATCTAGCAAAGGAATCACTCAAAGGTCAAAGGAGGTCGACGACAGAAGATTCCTCATGCACACCAAATGTAACCACCTTGTAGTGGAATTTAATGCTAGTTGAGCAGATGCAAGCATTATTGTTGTGCTAAATCTACGTTTGGACCTACATGTCTGACCAAATTCCATGTACACATAACCGCTGACACTCCACTTTCTTTGTTTTCCCTAAATGGAATCCTCCCAATCGTTTAGTAATCAATTAAAAATCTGGCACTGACTATTCCTGTAGCCACTAGAATTCCATTTTGTGATTGTTCCTGTAGCCAAGGTAGATAGAGTAGTGCCTTGTTTGTTGCTCAGATTTTCATTTCTATCATGCATCTCAGCTTAGTGTAATTGTTGATTGATGGTTAACATTCATGTTATTCCTTCCTAAGCAATTTACTTTCAACATTGTTTCTTTCTTAGCTATAGAATGAAAATGGCTACTTTGGGTTCCTAGTGCACATACTATGCTGACCCATTTCAAGTTCACGTCCCTGGGTTGACAAGTTAAATGCACCTTCATGATGATTGAAATGGCTATTCAGGTTAGATTCCCAATCTCTGAATCATGACTATAAAGGCCTAGTTGTTGAATCATTGTAGGAGGCCAACATTTTTGGCACCGTTGCCAGGGATAGTGTCTAACTAGGGAGTTCTTTGGAGTCATTGGTAGTTTTTCTTGCTATAGTGTTTCTGGAAGTTGTTCTTAGTATACCCTCATTTAGGAAGTAATGACCCCCCTTATTCTTTACCAATTCTTTGTGTGAGATGGCTGATAGTGAGTGATATTGCATGCATAGAGGAAGGAGAAGGGATGCTTATGGGAGATTCCTTCCTAACAATCCTAATCCATTCTAGCTAGTTGAATATCAGAACCTGCCAAGGGAAGAAGAAGAAGAATATACACACCCCTTTGTTGATGCATTTCCTGATTTGACTAGTTCTGAAGTCTCCTCTAAAGACCAAAATCACCTTGATAACTCCTTTGCTTTGAAACTACATCAAGCAGGCATGGGTGATGCAATTAGGAACAAACCTAACCAACTAGTTTTTCCTTTCCCCATTGCCCATCAGAATGAAGTTAACATCAAAAACATCCCTGCTTCAGCACTCCCCAAGTTTTATGGACTTGTCACAGAAGATCCTAATACCTTTTTGTTTGAATTTGACATACTCTGCAGGAGTTATGATTATACCACCGATGCCCATAGGCTTAAGCTATTTCCTACCACTCTAAAAGAGGCTACATTAAGATGGTTCATGAGCCTAGGCAGAGATATTGTGGAAACTTGGGAAGACATGTAGACAAAATTCCTTGAGAAATACAAGGAATATTGCAGGGGAAATGACATGAGAGGAGGTGACATTTTTAGGATGCAACAAAAGGAAGATGAGAGCCCGAAAGATTTTATTGCAAGGTTTATGTTTTACCTACAAAAATCTCCACACCATACACTCAATGAAAACTCACAAAAGTTGTTTTTCCTAAGAGGAATCAATGATAGCTACACTGATGCCTTGGACCTCATGCAAGGAGGAGATATCTCCCAAGTTCCTTGGGAAGATATCAAGAAAATATGCTAGAACTACTCTAGGGAGGCTTCAAAGAAAGGGAGAGCTTACCAATCTTCCATGGGTAAGTCAACTACCGGTGGAGTCTCAAGAATGGAGATTACTCATTTGTTGGTAGACTTCAAGCAATACATTATAAACAATCTAGCTACTCAACTAGATACACTTTCGGCTAAGAAGAAGCAAGAGGAGGCAGAGGAAATGTTGACAGACAACTACCCCTACTGCAGACAAAAGAAGAGGGACTGCAGATGCAAGATGGTAGCTAATCTTGAAAGCAAGCAGATTCCACTTGAGTTCAAACCAATCCAGATTGAAGAAGACCAAGTCTACTATGTTGCACAAAGGAAGCCTTGGGCTCCAAGACAAGGTATGCCACCAGATCCACTATCATATGTTTGGCCATATTTTAATTCCTATTCATTTGGTAACCAATGGAAGCCCCCATATCCATCCAGCTATGGAGGATATCCACCAAAACCTTGGAGTAACCCTCCAAATGCTTGGACCAATCATCAAAACTCTCCACCCCAGTGGAAACAACCTCAAGGGAATTGGTAGCAATTTCAAGGGCATTAGAAGCCACCTCCAGGAAATTGGCAACAAACAAACCAATGGAGGAGAGGACAACAATGGCCTACCCAGACAACCAGTTACATGCAACCACCTTCTCAGCCCCAATAGCTTGCTATAATGCCTCCACCTACTAATCCAAACTCAAATGCACCTAAACCTACTCAGCTACCAACTCAACCCACACCCAATCCAAATATTAAAACACAACAACAATCTGCATACTCTGCTGATTCAAATCAATTCCCTACATATTCTGTGAGTGTAAGTGACATCCACTTGCATTCAAGAACTACTCTACTTGCCCCTTCCAAGCCCATTATCATTGAGCTTCCCATGGAAGAGGAGGAGGAACCTTTGAATGATCCCATTCAGCCAAGTGCATCTAAAAATTTTGAACCAGTCCAAGCCAAGCAAATTGAACAAGAACCACCATTTCCTCAAAGATTAGAAGTTACCAAGAAGAAGGAAGAAAATGAGGATACAAATTTTGACATCTTGGATCAGTTGAAGTATATATGTGTCTAGATCCCTCTATTTCAGGCCATAAAGGATGTCCCAATTTATGGCAAGGCAATCAAGGAAGCATGCCTCAAGAAGCCAAGTAGGAAGAAGAAAGACCCAACTACAGTTCATGTGGTGGGACAACTAGCTGAGATCATGCTAGGAAAAGTGACTATCTCCAAGTACAATGACCCAGGTAGTCCTGTGGTAGCAGTTGTTATAAACGAGATCCAAATAAAGAATTTCCCTGATTGATTTAGGGGCAGTAATAAACGTAATGACCAAGGACATCCTGCAACAACTAAATGTTGCAAACATGAGATCTACTCCTACTATCCTGCAGCTTGCTGATAGTTCTACTATTAAGCTTGATGGTATAGTGGAGGATCTTGTGGTAGTTTTAGACTCCTAGGAGTACCCAACAAACTTCATGATTCTTTCTCCTAAGGCTACACTAGGTAGGTATCCCATTATTCTTGTAAGACCATGGTTAGCAACTACAAAGATATATTGGATGTTGGTCAGGTGACATGACCATTTCAGATGGGAAGAGCACTAAATTTTTTGTTTTTTATCCTCCTGCTCAGCCATCTCATGATGAAGATAACCCTGTATGGCCACATGTTGGTGAAGAGGCCGAGGAAGTTAATTATGTGGTGCAACTTATGATGTTAGGTAGAAGCTCTTTCATGTAGCTTCAAGATGAGGATGAAGTATTGGATAACATCATTCATAACCATTGTGAAGTGGATGAAGCATCATCTTCTCATTCTACTACTCCAGTCAAGACACTTCTGCCTTCTCTTCCTGCAACCACTATTCCTACAGACGTTCTTCCTGCGGCCACCATTCTTGCAAACAGACTTCTTGCAACAACATGTGTTGGAAAAAAAAGGATAGACAATTGAGAGGGGGGGTGAATCAGTTGTCACATAATACTTAAACTTTTCAAACTTAACTTTATCTCAAATATGATGAAATAAAAATAAACCATAAACAATCAACACATCAGAAGAATAGAGAACACCAAGATTTTTACGTGGAAACCCTGTTAGGGGAAAAACCACAGTGGATGTTAGTCCACAATATTATACCCTGTTAAAAGTATAATGAAAAATAATGGGAATGCACATGCATTCAGACACTCTACCTAGAGCTCAATGCTCAAATACAAGAGGGCTTACTTACCAAATAGAAAGAAATTAGGATTAGATCCGTAGGGTATGAACTGATAAAATAGCTTCTACAATAGCTTGATTACAGTTCCAGTTAAGCACAAAACTACTTCTTCACACTTCGCTCAAACTTCTTCACACTTCGCTCAAACTTCTTCACACTCTGCTCTGCAATTGAATTAATAGATCACTATTCACACACTTGCACTTTCTCTGGCTCTTCCTCACTTCACACACACACTAACTTTGCATAAACAACCACTCTTATATATCCACAACCTGGATTTACATCAACAACTTCGTCAACCAAAATATAAAACATATTTACAATGTCGACCCTAAATTTACAAAATATATGTTTAATGTGAATCAAACACCATCGAACAATATTATGATGCAACCCAAAAAAATATCCTCGAGCATGCCAAACATTCAAATTTAATCTGCAAGGATCCGCAACACATTAGAACCATCATGTCGACCAAGAACATGAAAACCCGAAGACACACGAGAAAAATCTTCAACCACGCACACACCGATCAACGCAGACATACAACAAGGATAGAGAATGATCTAGAAGCATCCACAAGCAACAAGAACTAATAAGGAAGCATCTGTAGCAACTAGAATCACATAAAATTCAATCAAGAGCACTGACATAAACCATAGAAACACTATTAGAGCACAACTATTCATAACACGATCAAATATTTATGCGAAGCTCTGAAACTTCTGGTGGATAGACTAGATACTCTCAGTAATAAACCCTTTAGTCCACAACAACTGATCCTCAATGTACTGAGCAAGACACCTTCATGACCTTCACTATTCCACTAGCAACCTGCAACTCTTTCTTTAACAATTTTCTCAATATCCTCGACATATACAACCTTCAATACAACAGTGCTAATACTGTTGACATTAATGACAACCACATATTAGCAACACAACCACAACATCCAACAATCTCCCCTTTTGGCATTGATGGAAACACATGATGTGAAAAATACCATCAACACAACTACACTTACTCCCCCTTAGGTTCTTACACTTCTCCTCAATTTCTCTTCTCCCCAAAAATATTTTTCACATTGCTCTTCTCCCCCTTTGACATCAATGGAAAAGATAAGCATTATGTTTCCACATACAAGATATGAACCACATATCTACACATTTGACTACTCCCCCTAAGTAGCAGCCACATAAACATCAATATGGATCAAAATATAGCTTTGAAGCATACAAATTGATGCAAGTAAATGCATCTCTAGTTCATACCAGGAGGGGCAATCACCCCTAGCATTCCTCTAAGATACTCAAAAGTATCCTTCGACAATGATTTGGTGAAAATTTTTGCAATCTATTCTTTGGTAGGCACATACTCCAGTTTGACTTCTTTCTCACTCACTTTCTCCCTCAAGAAGTGAAAATTGATTGATACATGCTTGGTCTTAGAGTGTAGCACCAGATTCTTTGATATGTTTATTGCACTTGAGTTGTCACAGTATATGGAAATAGGCTCATCATATACTACTCTGATATCTTTCAGCATCCGTTTCATCCACATCACTTGAGTACAGTTATTTGTAGCAGCAATATACTCTACCTCAGCAGTAGATAGAGAAATGGAATTCTAATTTTTACTCATCCAAGACACCAACTTCTTTCCTAGGAAGAAAGCACCACCACTAGTACTTTTCCTGTCATCTACATCTCCTGCCCAATCCGCATTAGTATAAGCACTCAAAGAAATATCATCATCCTTAGGGTACCAAATCCCAAAATCAGTTGTTCCTTTCAAATATGTGAAGATTCTCTTTACAACAGTCACATGAGACTCTTTTGGATCGGCCTAAAATCTAGCTACCATACATACAACATTCATGATGTCTGGTTTGGTCTGAGTTAAATAGAGAAATCCACCAATCATTGACCTGTATCTTGTTTTATTTTCCTTAGGAGAATCATCATTTTGTTTTAACTTGCATCCGATCACCATGGGTGTACCAATAGGCTTTGAGTCTTCCATGCCAAACTTCTTCAATAGTTCTCTCACATATTTGGACTGAGATATGAAAATCCCTTTGTCTAACTGAGTAACTTGCAATCTCAGAAAGAACTTTATCTCTCCAATCATACTCATTTCAAATTCACTCTTCATTTCATCAGCAAATTTCATACATAGATTGTCATCTCCTCCAAAAATGATGTCATCAACAAAGACCTCAATAATCAACTTTTTGTCATGATCCAATTTGAAATACAAGTTGTTGTCAACAATACCTTTATTGAATCCAAGCTTTAATAAGTATTTATCCAGTCTAGCATACCAGGCTCTAAGGGCTTGCTTGAGTCCATATAGAGCTTTCTTTAATCAACAAACCATGTCTTCTTTGTCAGTCAGTTGAAATCCATCCGGCTGTTCAACATATACCTCTTCTTCTAGCTCACCATTCAAAAAAGCTGACTTCACATCCATTTGATAGACTTTATAGTTCTTATATGCAACATAAGAAAGAAATAATCTTATAGCTTCAATTCTGGCAACAGGGGCAAAGGTTTCTTCAAAATCAATACCTTCCATTTGAGAATACCCTTTACATACCAGTCTTGCTTTATTTTGGACTACTTCACCTTGTTCATTCAGCTTATTCTGAAATACCCATTTAGTACCAATCACATTTTTATCTTTAGGTCTAGGAACAAGAATCCATGTATCATTCTTTTCAATCTACATCAGTTCTTCCTTCATAGCTTTCATCCAGTGTTCATCATTACAAGCTTCATTGACATCTTTAAGTTCAATCTTAGAAATCAGGCAATACTCTTCTGCAATCTTTCTTCTAGTTTTCACACCTTTATTCTTGTCTCCTATAATTTGATTTTCAAAATGATTTAGCTTTACATACCTCAGAACCTTAGGATTCTCTCAAACTTCTAGTTCTTCTGTTCTTTCTTCTACACTTGCACTTGTCTCTCCTTCCTGAATTTCTTTATTTACTGGAACAATTTGAAGTTGATTCCATGTCTGAGCATTCTTCCCTTTGTCTGTACTGACTTCCTAGTCATTTGAATCATATCAAAAATATCTGGATGATCTAGCAAAGTCCTCATCAACTCTGACATTTGCACTTTAAACCATTTTTCTCAATCTTCTATTATAGCATTGGTAGGCCTTGCTTTTACTAGAGTAACCTTGAAAGATTCCTTCATCGCTTCTTGCATCAAACTTTCCTATGTCCTCATCTCTCTTAATATAACACTTTATTCCAAAGATCTTGAAAGATTTAACAATAGGCTTATAACCAAACCATAGTTCAAAAGGAGTCTTCCCAGAATTACCATTGACATTTACTTGGTTTAAAGTGTACACAACAGTGCTTACAACTTCACTCCAATAGATGTGAGGCACATTTCCTTCAATCATCATTGTTCTAGCAGCATCCAGAATTGTTTTGTTCTTTCTCTCTGCAACTCCATTCTGTTGAGGGGTTCGGGGAGTAGATAACTATCTTATGATTACATGCACTTCACAGATAGAATTGAACTCCTTGGAGGTGAACTCACCACCTCTATCTGGCCTTAAGCATTTTATTTTAAGACCTTTCTCATTCTCTACCATAGCTTTGAAACTTTTAAAATTCTCTAATGCTTCACATTTTTCTCTTAAGAAATCAACCCATATCATCCTAGAGTAATCATCAATAAGAAGCATAAAGTACCTTTCTCTATGAAGACTTCTAACTCTGGAGGGACCACATAGATTAGTATGCACAAGCTCCAGTATTCCATTAGAATGATGGTGTTTTCTCCAAAAAGAAACTCTAGTTTGTTTTCCCATATGACATTCCTTACAAATTGTGTTAGTGGGCTTTACTAGCCTAGGTAGATCTCTTATTTCTTGAGTGGAACTTACTTTGAGAATGTTGTCAAAATTCACATGACACAATCTCCTATGCCATAACCAACTTTCATCTACTTGAGAAATTAAACAACTTTCACTAGCAACATTCAGATGAAAAATATTACCTTTTGTCTTTTTACCTAAAGCAATTACATTTCCAGAACTTCCAAGTATCCTGCATCTTCCACCTTTGAACTAAAGATCATAACCCTTGTCCACCATCTTTCCAACACTCAGCAGGTTATGCTTCAAGCCTTCAACATAAAGGACATCATCAGTGTTATGCTTACCACCAAGACAAATAGATCCTCTTCCATGAATCACACTAGCATTGTTATCTATAAATCTTACAACCCCATCGTCATATTTCTCTAGACTTACAAATTTTCTTTTGTCACCAGTCATATGATATGAGAATTCGCTGCCAATAAACCAATCATCTTTTTCTTCAATTCAGGCTGCAAGAGCTTTCTCAACTTTAGCAGATTCAGTAGCCACCAGACCATCTTCCTTGATAGCAAGGAACACCCATTCATCTTCATTTCCATTTTCTTTATCAGACTCTTCATCAGTCACTCCTTCAGCATAGTAACATTTCTTTTGAAATCTAGATTTGTTAGGCTTAGACCTAGGAACTCTTTCAAGACAGGTTGATGCAAAATGACCTATTTTATTGTAAGAGAAAAATTTAATAGGAAACTTTCCTTTATACTTACCTTGTCCTCTACCTTCTTTCTTTACAATCAGTGCTTCCAACTCTTCTACTTCTCTTTCTTCATCATACTTGAATGACTTTCTGGAACACTCTCTCAGATCATATCTTTGCTTTTTTCTTCCGGATACAGTATCCTTAAATGAAAATTCAGTCTTGGGAACAGATTCACCAAATTCACTCAACTCAAAGGAAACAAATTTACCAATTAGTGTATCTCTTGTCACATTCGTCATTGATCCGATCTCTTCAATAGTATGAGTCTTTGCTTTGTAAGAGGGAGGCAATGATCTAAGCACTTTAGCTACAATTTCTTCCTCTTCCAGGGTACCACCGACACATCTAATACTCATTACTAGTTCAATTACTTTTTGCATAAAAGAAGAAATATTTTCATCTTCACCCATCTTCAAATTCTCATACTTTCCTTCCAAAATCTATAGCTTAGCCATCTTCACATGTGCATCACCTTCATACAAAGTTTCCAGCTTTGTCCACATCTCATGAGTTGTCTTCAGACCTATCACATTTTTCATTTCTGAATCCGTCAGAGCACTCAGCAGAGCTTCCATATCCCTGATGTTATTCTCAACCTCTTTAATTTCATTAGGAGTGGAAGGACCATTCTGAGGAATAACATATCTATTCTTTGTGATCTTCCAGAAGTGTTCACCTAAACATCTCAAATGACATTCCATTCTAGTTTTCTAGAGTGAGTTGTTTGTTCCATCAAATCTATGGTTGTCCTTCTTGTATGATGCCATCACGAATCACTTCAAGCTTTTAAACTTCTTCAAACCTACTCTGATACCAATTGTTGGAAAAACAAGGACAAACAACTGAGAGGGGGAGTGAATTAGTTGTCACAAAATACTTAAAATTTTCAAACTTAACTTTATCTCAAATCTGATGAAAGAACAATCAACATATCAGAAGCACAAAGAACACCAAGATTTTTACGTGGAAACCCTGTTAGGGGAAAAACCACGGTGAATGTTAGTCCACAATATTATACCCTGTTAAAAGTATAATGAAAAATAATTGGAATGCACATGCATTTAGGCACTCTGCCTAGAGCTCACTACTCAAATACAAGAGGGCTCACTGCCCAAGAATACAAAGCAATTTGAATTAGATCTATAGGGTATGAACTGAGAAAATAGCTTCTACAAAAGCTTGATTACAGTTCCAATTAAGCACATAAATACTTCTTCACACTTCACTCCAACTTCTTCACACTCTGCTCTGAAATCGAATGAATAGATCACTATTCGCACACTTGCACTTTCTCTGGCTCTTCCTCACTTCACACACACACTAACTTCGCACAAAAAACCACTCTTAAATATCTGCAACCTGGATTTAAATCAACAACTTCGTCGACCAAAATATAAAACATATTTACAATGTCGGCCCCAAATTTACAAATAAATTTTTAATGTGAATCAAACATCGTCAGCCAATATTATGATGCAACCCTAAAAAATATCCTCAAGCATGAAAAACATTCAAATTTAAATCTCCAAGGATCTGCAACATGTTAGAACCATCATGTCGGCCAAGAACATGAAAACCCGAACACACGAGAAAAATATTTGACCACACGCACACCGATCAACGCAAACATACAACAAGGATAGAGAATGATCTAGAAGCATCCAAAAGCAACAAGAACTAACAAGGAAGCATCCACAGCAACTAGAATCACATAAAAATCAATCAGGAGCACTGACATAAACCATAGAAACACTGTCAGAGCACAGTTGTTCATAACATGATCAAATCTTCACGCAGACCTCTGAAACTTTCCGGTGGATAGACTAGATACTCTCAGAAATAAACCCTTTAGTCCACAACAACTAATCCTCAACGTACTAAGAAAGACACTATTCCACTGGCAACCTACAACTCTTTCTTTAACAATTTTCTCAATATCCTCGACATATACAACCTTCAATACAACAGTGCTAATAGTGTTAACATCAATGACAACCACATATCAACAACACAACCACAACATCCAAAAAAAGATATGTCCCATACATTTCTGCCATATGAACTAAAGGTACCATGTGTTAATGAAGCAACCATGATAGAGTCAACTACACAAGTACGGGTGTCAAAAGGAAAGTATTTGAATGTTAACAGTAAATTAAGTGAAGAACAACAATTGTTATTGACAAACTTATTAAGGACCCATCATCATGAATTTGCATTGGATTATCATGATATGAAGGGATTGGACCATAAAATTTGTACACACATAATTTATATTACAGATGATTGCAACCAAGTGAGGCAGCCACAAAGAAGAATTGACCCTACACTAAGAGAAATTGTAAAAGGGGAATTGCAAAAATTGCTAGATGTAGGATTTATCTACCCCATTTCAGATAGCTAGTGGGTGTCTCCATTAGTGATTGTGCCCAAAAAAGGAGGGAAATGATGAGTTTGTGTTGATTATAGGGAACTTAATGCTGCCACCAAGAAGGACTATTTTACCTTACCTTTTATCGATCAAGTTTTGGATACACTTGTAGGAAAGCAATACTTGTCTTTTCTAGATGGATTCAACGGCTATAACCAGATCCAAATTGCACCAGAAGACCAGGAGAAGACCAAATTTACTTGTCCATGGGGGACCTATGCCTACTCAGTACTCCAATTTGGCTTATGCAATGCACCTACAACTTTTCAGAGGGCAGTCATTAGCATATTTTCAGACATTTCTCATGCTTGCATGGAAATTTATATGGATGACTTTACCACTTATGGCACTAATTTTAATCAAGCATTGGAAAATATCAGGAGAGTCCTATAGAGATGTGAAGAGAAAAAATTGTCCTTAAACAATGAAAAGTGCTTCATGATGATGCAGAAAGGTGTAGTTCTTGGCCACTACATCTCCCACAAGGGAATTCAAGTAGATCCTACAAAGATTGAGGTAATCACAAATTTTCCCACACCTACAAAACAAAAAGATGTTAGGAGTTTCTTGGGTCATGCAAGATATTATAGGAATTTCATCAAGGAGTTAAGCAAGGTAGCAGCACCATTCTATACTCTTCTCACTAAAGATGATGAATTCTAGTGGACTGAAGCTTGTGACAAGGCATTTTCTAACTTAAAGGTAGCTTTGACTCATGCTCCTGTACTCAAAGGACCTAATTGGGAGCTTATTTTCCACATCCATACTGATTCATCAGATTATGCCGTAGGAGCAGTCTTAGGATAGAAAGAAGGAGCTATTGAAAATGCCATTTATTTTGTCAACAAAAAATTGCAAGGAGCTGAATTCAACTATAATGTGACAGAAAAAGAAATGTTGGCAGTAATTTATGCACTGAATAAATTTAGACATTACATAATAGGTTACCAAATATTTGTGCACACTGATCATGAAACCATTAGATATCTCAAGAATAAACCTTTGATCATAGGTAGACTGGAAAGATGGTTATTATTGATGTAGGAATTTGACATAATCGTTGTGGATAAGCTAGGGAAGGCTAATGTTGTTGCAAATTTGCTTTCAAGGCTGACTACATTAGGGGATGATCAAGCCATAGATGACTCTTTTCCTGATGAGCATCTATTCTCTATTAGTATAAAAACACCCTGGTATGTTGACATAGACAATTATTTGGTCATAGGTAGAGTTCCTCCTCACTTCTCTCCAAAAGAGAAAAGGGAACTCATTGAAAAATACTTTCGTTTCTCCTAGATTGTTGGATGTTTGTTTTATACTGGACCAGACCATGTCATGAGGAGATGTGTGAGAGAAGATGAGACATATGACATTTTGCATGCATACCAAAACAAACTATGTGGAGGAAATTTTGTAGCCAAGAGGAAAACAATGAAGATTTTGAACACATGATATTACTGGCCAACACTCCACAAGGACGCAGGAAGGTATACCAGAAATTGTGATAGATGTCAAATAATGGGAAGACCAACTAGATCTGATGAGATGCCACTTTTCCCTTAGGTAGTAATCACTCCCTTTGACAAGTGGGGATTGGATTTTGTAGGACCCATTGACCCTCCATCAAATGGTAAGTCTTATATCTTGGTATGCACTGATTATGTACACAAAGTGGGTAGAAGTTAAGGCCATGAAGCATGCACGGGATAACAAAGTTGCAAAATTTCTTCATGAAGAGATTTTCACAAGATATGGAGTTCTAAGAGAGATAGTGACTGATCAAGGGGCTCAATTCACATCAACCCTTGTTGTGGAACTAGTTAATGAATACAACATAAGGCACATAAAGTCTACTCCTTATCACCCCCAGGCTAATGGCCAAGTTGAGGTAACTAACAGAGAAATTGAAGCTATTCTAACCAAGACAGTAGCTATCCACAAAAAGGATTGGGAAAAAAGATTACCAGAAGTCGTTTGGGCCTACAAAACTACTTGGAAAACAAGTACAAGCTTCACTCCATTTGAGTTGCTATATGGAAAGACAACTATGATGCCCATTGAATTTGAACACAAGAATCTTAGGACTGTAGTAGATTTGGGGATGGATATCTTTGAGGCACAAATAGAAAGAATCATGTAGCTAAATGCCTTGTATGAGATTAGAAGAGCAGCCCTGCATCACATAGAGGTAGTGCAAAATTAGAGAATCAAGTGGCATGACAAATTCATCAAGGACAGGAAATTCAAACTAGGAGATTGGGCCCTGCTCTATGACTCAAGATATTAGGACAATGCAGGAAAATTACAGACAAGGTGGCTAGGACCATATCAGGTTGCTGAGGTATTTCCTAATGGTGTTGTACAACTCATTACTATTGACCTAGCCAGATTTAAGTTGCTTGTCAATGGTCACCGCCTTAGACTATATCACAAGCCAACTTCTAAGGAGGAGTTCTTGCAGCAATTCATTCAACATGTAGCATCCAAGCTTCTTGCAGTCGAAGGAAGTGGACCTAGTGTTCCTTCTTCTGGCTAATTAAGGTACGTACATGTCATAATAAATACTTCCACTTCTGTGGGAGTCCATTTCTTCACCCATCCACCCACCCACCCATCTGTTTCAACCTTTCTCTCTCTTCCATCACTTCACTTCATTCCACTTCACCTTATCCCACCTCATCTTCATTAATTGCTCAACTTATTTCTTTAAAAGGTGAGTGGTACTTTCTCCACAATCTTTGCAATGAATCATCCACACATTCAGGTATGTGCGCATTAATTTCTATATCTGAATTATCTTTAAGTGCATTCATTTAATTGTTGTGCGTTAGTATAGACATTCACTATAGCATGCCAATATTCCCTACCCTATCAAATCATCATTTCGCATGTGTGGACGCATGCCCAAATTTAGGTTGGGGGGAGAAAAAGATGTAAATATTGTTCCCATGTGTCAGTCCATGCTAGTCTACATCAACAAAATTTAAATTGAGTCGATTTGAAATTTGAGTGAGAGGACGGATCACATGTGTGAGGTGATACCAACTGTTGCCACCATTTCTCTTCATTATAGCTTTCCTTTATTACTCTTTCCTTTCCATTAATTTCCCTGTCATATCTCAAGTTGTGTTGCAAACAAAAGGTAAGTTAGAAAAGGAAGATTTAGTCAGCATTGGCACTGGAAAGTTAGAAAGTGTTGCAGGAACGTGAATTTGATTTTCAAACGGAATTGCAGGAAGGAAACCATAGATTATTTGTTTGATTGTAGACAATGGGAGGTGGGTTAATTCAAAATGAACCTGCGGTGCATGATGTATTACTGCATGATGCACCTTGCCTGGCTGAATTCAAAATTTGTGGATGGATTGACTACTTCTTGAAGTAGGATGATTTTGATGAGGGCATTGCACTAGAGTTCGCCCATACATTATCTGAAGGGAAGCCCACTGTAAAAGGGTTAGAGGTGATAGCAACTAAAGAAAGAATTACAGAAGTTATAGGGTTTGTAAACCCTCTTGCAACAGAAGAAACCATAGAAATTAGTTCTTCTGGAATAGAGCACTCAGAAAAAGAAAGCTCTTCCTCAGATTCTGATGATGACGTTCCACTTGGCACCTTGATGAAAACTAGGGCACAAAAAAGAGAAGTAGAAATGAGAAAAAGAAAATCCAAAAGGTAGCCAACAAAAAAAGAGGCGCCAAGCTCTAAAAAGAGAAAGGCTGACACTGTTCATCCTACAACCAAAGAAAAACATGAGAGCCCTCCTAGGAAAGCAAGACCAACTAGGCTAGCCTTTGTTATGCCTCTGTAGGAAAGCCCTAAGTCTAGAGAAATATCACAAGAGGACATGGAAGCTCCAATGGGGTAGGAGGATGTCGAGGAGGAAGATATATTTAAGGCAACAACAAATATAACATTGGTTGATCTTGCCAATATTGTAGAACAAGTTAAAAATCAAGAGTTTGAGGAAAATTAGGATTTCCTACAACATGAGCAAGAAGTCCTAAAAAAAAGATCCTGCAGCAACAACCAGAACAAGAGTAGGAGTCCCTGCAACAACAACCCAAATTGAGAGAACAATCAGTACCCCTGCAGCCAAAATTGATGGGACAACTTGAATCCTTGCAGTTAGCATTAGTGCCAGAGAAGATGCTAGTAGGAATACATAACCCCCTTGATTTTTCAATGCACTAGGTATCCATGCATTTATGGAAAGAGATGCAAAGAAGAGAAGAGGAATGGAAGGAGTAAAAACAAAGATTGAAGAAGGAAATACAAAAGAGAGATGAGGAGATTGAAGATAAAGATGCAAAAATTGCCACCTTGAAGAAGAAGGTGGATGATATGGCAGCCTTGGTACCACAAATTTTGGAATGTAGGACCCCTCCAAGGGTCTATGCTCTGCATTTGAAGGATAAATATCTCTCTTTTGGACTGGGAAGAATTGACTCAGGTTTGAACCCTTCTATTGAGACCCCTGTTGAATTTTTCAATGCTTATCAGATTGCTTCCCTCGAAATGAAGAATTTGTTGTGTGAGTTTTATTTGCATAATTATGTTGTAACTAAAGACCATGATTGGAATCCACTATTGTATGCTGGGGATGTCCAATTAAGGTAATTTATGTCTTGGGTACAAAATTAGATTAGTTGGGGACAATAATATGGGGCTTATAAGCAATTGGAGTCCAACATCAATCTGCCCATTAGGGCTGAATCAAGGAATCCAAGGGATATTTTTAGGGAATGGCATAGAATGTTTTTTAGACCTAGATATTGTAATAGGATTATGCCTTGGATAGAAATAGTTTATAATGAGTATGAGGCAAAGAAAAAATCAAAAGAGGAAACCATGAGGAGATAACTCTCACAAAGATGGAACAACTTAACTGATGATCTCAAACAAGATGAGCCTCATTCCATCCAGAACTATGCAACAACTCTTAAAAGAATTGACAGATATATTCATATTGGAAGGACAAAAGGGTGATTCTGGCTTCCGTTGACTTTTCAACCACCCATCCTAATGTGGCTTGTACCAAACTTCAAGTTCTACCAATATGACATTGTTGTAGAGAGACATAGATGGAGTAGATTGGATAGGTTGGGAGGATTCTATTGGGATCCTGATTCATGCACAACACACTTTAATGTGGGACAATTTTCAATTGCAAACTTCAGAGCATTAACCAAGCAAAAGAATAGTGCTTCCCCTACTGGAGGACCAACAAGATGTTAGGTTGGGGGGAGTGATGAGTCTAGAATATGGTCTAGTTTTGGGTAGAATTTGTGATCTATTTGTTGAAGTTATCATGAACTTTGACATTAAGTGTTGATACTTTTATGATATTTCCCTCAAACTATAGACATTGGGCTTAATCTTATTTCTGCAAACCTTTAATGATAAATGGCATGTTATATGGACTATCTATATTAATCTTGCATGTGGTTAATGAATGTTTTTTAAGGTGGTTGCAGATATGCAGTTATTGTGTATACTAACATTGCCATGCAGATAAGTTGAGGATGCTAAATTGAGGAAGACACTGCCAGCTGGGCATGCACCGTAACATCTAGCAAAGGAATCACTCAAAGGTCAAAGGAGGTCGACGGCAGAATATTCCTCATGCACACTAAATGTAACCACGTTGTAGTGGACTTTAATGCTGGTTGAGAAGATGTGGGCGTTACTACTGTGCTAAATCTGCATTTGGACCTACATGTCTGACCAAATTCCATGCATGTGTAACCACCGACACTCCACTTTCTCCATTTTCCCTAAATGGCATCCTCCTAGTCATGGAGTTGACTGCCTTGTTTAGTTGATAGTATAAATAAAGATCTGATGCTCCTTCTTGGGAGGTTGCATGATTTGATATTGTACTTGCATTCTTGAGTTTTCAGTAATACAAATATATTACTCTTTTGTACTCATGTTTACAGTGAATAAAATAAAGTTTTGAGTTAGAGCATCTGAGTTCTCATTAGTTTTAGAGGATACTTATCCAAGGGGGTCCACTTGGTAAGTAATCCATCCCTTAGTTTAGTATTACTTACTTGTTGTTTAGTAATCAGTTAAAAATATGGAACCGACTATTCCTGTAGCCACTAGAATTCCATTCTGTGACTATTCCTGCAGCCAAGGCAGACAAAGTAGTGCCTTGTTTGTTGCTCATATTTTCATTTTTTTCATGCATCTCAACTTAGTGTAATTTTTGATTGATGGTTAACATTCATGTTATTCCTTCCTAAGCAATTTACTTTCAGCATTTTGTCTTTCTTAGCTGTAGAATGAAAATGGCTACTTTGGGTTCCTAGTGCACATACTGTGTTGACACATTTCAAGTTCACATTCCTGGGTTGACAAGTTAAATGCACCTTCATGATGATTGAAATGGCTATTCAGGTTAGATGCCCAATCTTTGAACCACGGTTGTAAAGTCCTAGTTGTTGAATCATTGTAGGAGGCTGACAAGGTCATAATGCCACATTTGATAGAATTGGCACATTTGACATCAACAAATTGATGTGTTTGATGGCTTTGGCGTGTTTTCTACACAGTGCCACATTTGCTAATTTTGGCATGTCTAATAAGGTCACAATGTCGTGTTTGATGATTTTTCCACATCTAACATGGTCACAGTGCCACATTTGAGGTAATTATCGTATTTGGTTATCTTTTGTCATGTTTGCTATCTATGCTTTTTATGTTTTTAGTTTTGCAATTTTTTCAATTTGACCTAACCCTAACCCTAATGTGCTTTTTTTGTTTATGTTTTCTGATCTAACCAGTTTGTGCAACATTCATTGGGAGAAGATAAATTTTGAAAATACTAACTCATTTGTGGTGTAGGGTTTTGATTGATCCAAAATAAATAACTTGAAATTACTAACATGTTTATTGCAATTTTCTTTGTCAAAGAAGATAATCTTTCTAACTTGTATGCTTTTGATTTCTAGATTAATCATATTTCAATTTTAGGCTCTAAAATTAACTTGATTTCCATGTCTGGTAGGTTAGAGAGTATGTATCCTCTCCCCTTGCACTAAGTGTGATCCTGGGTGATGAGAAATACCTCTAGTATGCACTTTTTCTTTGTTCACTAAAGGAGTTATCTATGTATCCTCTTCCCTTGCGCTATGTGTGATCTTGGGTGATAAGAAATAACAACATGAATGCTTCCTTTATTATTAGGAGGCTTTCCTAGGGATTTCAGCACCCTAGAGTTTGACATCAAGCATATTTTTTTGGCGAGCTATATAAAGGGACAAGAGAAAAAGTTGCATCTCAATCCTCTAATGACATGCCAGACGTTCCTTCATGGTCTTAGGTGATTCCAAACATAAGGAGTTGAGATTTTGATCTTGTGTTTATACATGCGGTGGTGTTTATGGAGTACCTCCACTATGAACCCTTGTTATTTAGAAGCCTAAGACCTTTTGGCTATCAAACTATAATAGTGTAACATGATAGCATCATCATGTGAAGTTACCATGTGTTGTCCTTGGTTGAGGTGATTCAATATCTTGTTAGGACTTCATCCTTTCAAGGTGAGGGGTGTTGAGGTGGTGCATGAATTTGGCATACCCTAGGCACCCACTCCTTGGATTGGTATTAACACGCAAGTATGGTGGAACTACTATGGGGAGATTCACCTTTTATTACTAGCTAGGCCGTGCTTATCTTAGGAGTTTTCTATTATGCTATACTAGCAAGCTTTGTGGAAGAAAGCTTGTGAAATATCTTATCACCTTAGGGCCAGTCCTACCTTTTATGTCTGTTCTTTGTATCACAAGGTGATCCCACTTAAGTTGGTTACAATTGCATTGACGAACAAAAATTGCTTGGGTGCTCAAAAAAATTTGGACAGGGGGGGGGTTCACTAGAACCCCTTAAAGGGTTAGCTAGAAGAGGGGGTTCTAGTGAACCCCGTTTTAATAGGTTTTTCTTTTTTTAATGTTATTAAAAGGGGGGTTCGCTTTCCCTTCTCCCTCTCCATGTGTAATTTTCTACAAAATTTTAGGTTTCGAAGCTTGGGAGAGGATGAAAATGGAATCAACTTGACAAACCCGGCTAGAGTATTATAGTCCTCGAAATGAGCTCTCCATCAAGTATAATTTTAATATATTTTTATTTTATTATGTATTTTTTTAGTTTAATTAAACATAGGTTTTTCATTGAAAATCCAACTCTTTGTTCTGCACATGTGGAAAAATAGTACATTATAAAAAAAAACTGAAAAATATGTATGTGCTTGGTATTGATGTCCTTGATCAAATTTTTTTATTTATTTCGATACATACAAAAAAAGTTGTGTTATATGGTCCACCTATGTATAAATTGTAATTGGTTTGACTTCAAAACTTAATTAAGAAAAAGGTTCAATAAAACACTATGAAACCAAATTAATGTGCTAGATATCATAGTTACAAATCTAAATTAAAAAAAAAAGAATTTTATCCTTCATAATAGAAAAAATTTATGTGTTATATAGTGAACATCACTATTTAAAAATGGTGTTTACTGTTAAAAACTAGTTTTCAAAGGAGATGGAAAAAGAAATGCAATTTGATTCCAAATATTTTTTAAAAAGTATATGTAGAATCTACAAACAAAATGTCACAAATTACTAGTTTGGATCATCTTCAAATTCCTTATGGTTTAGCAGCTATAGGTGTTTGAAAGTGAAGAGTTAGTTAAAAAGTTCAGTTCAATGTCAAGTTTGGCCAAAAAGTGTAACACACTATTGTGGGATCACCCCACTTGTTGTCAAAACATAACTCAAACATTTACACATAAAACTTACCAAAACATCCACTAATCACTAAAATAGTCACAGAAACCCGCATTTGTCTGTCACAATCTACCACGTTTGCATATATTTATGCATCTGTTTCAACATATCACTGCCTTTATCATGTAAATTGTTGTGTTTACCTACTTTGATGCATCTTCTTAGCTATTATTTTTCCAAAATTTCTCTATGCAACAATGCCTTTGCTCACTTTGCCATGTTTAACTATCATCACTTTGCCACGTTTTCCTACACTTTATCATGTTTGTCTAGAGGGAAGAGTGCCATGTTTGTCCAGATCGTTGTGTTTGTCTATGATATTGTTCTTCTCAAACTTGTAAACTTTCCAAAACTTAAAACTATCATAACTTGTCATCCTAAAATTGGAAACATCTGTCATAATAGACATTACAATCCTGAATAGTACTTTTCATCCTCACACATCAAAAATATCATTTCAACTTGGTTTTCCTAAGAAACATCATTATAATATTTTGGACAAATATCAACCTTATCAAACATCCTTAGACATCAACAAATTTAAACAACATCAATCTTATTAGACCGTCCTTTTGTCAAAACATTAAATCAACCTTTTGGACATCAACTTATCGAAATCAAACAAATCATCTTGCTAGTACTTTTTTATCACATCCATCCTCATCTTGTTAAATTAGTGGAACTGTTTCACCTCTAGGTTTACAAATCACCATCGCTTGCTTGTACTATTTAGACTAGTCCAAGGCATCAATCCAAATTTGCACCAACATCTTGATATCTAGCATAAATCCCATCAACTTTGATCAATATCCTTTTATCTAAAGGTTAACCTATCCAATTCAATCAACTTGAACATCATATCTTTTGGTCCAAAATAATTTTCAACATATTCGTTGAATGCATTTTGAAATATAAATCCAAACAACATCACACACTTACCATTATCTCAAGTTTTTCATCCTTAAGGCCTTTTGTGAGTTTATGACAACCACTACATCACAACACAAGAAGAACATACTATGTGTAGCGTGTTTTCCTACCCTAAAATGATGCAAAATAAATAAAAAAATGCAAAAGGAGAAATACACAAAGCAACACCTCAAGATTAGCCTAGTTGAACTTGAACAAAATAAAGATTAAACAAGAGATATTACCTTGCTCAAGTTGATTTGTTGGTTGTCCCTTTGATGTTGATTGTTTTGTGTGCTCCTTGATGGCAAATCACCTAAAAATGAGATGCAAAATGGTGGGGATTCAATGGAAAATGCAATGATGGATTTGTGTATTTGGATAAGTGTATGGAAATGCATGCAATGTAAGCTTGAGGATTCAACAATGGAGGATGAGAGTGCTTGAAAATCGCTAAAGAGTATCAATGCTTCAAATTGTGTATGTTCTGAATGAATGAAAATGAGACTAAAATCCTCTATTTTAGGGGAAGAGTCTCTAGAGAATTGGATGGCTAGGATTTAGCCAACATGGATAAGATGAAGGGATATGATGAGTTGAGGACTCACAAGCCCTCACATCTTGCCATGTGGAAATGAGGTGGAAAGAGGACATGTGAGGTGGAGGTACTTGCAAGTACCTTGGAATTGGGAGAAGATTTCCTCAAAAAAGTTCTTGTCCCCATGTGTGAAGGATGTGACACATGAGGAATTTTAGAATTCCTCACTAATCATCATGGGGAAGAGAGAAACCCTTGGAGCAATAAATGTGAATTTTTAATTCACATGATTGGAAGTACCTTGGGGATAAGACAAGGTCCTCACAAAGGAGGTCTTTGTCCTCATGTGGGAGATGTGACCCATGAGAAATTTTGGAATTTCTCAACAACCTACATGGGGAAGATGAAAGCATTGGAGGAATAAATGTGAATTTTTAATTCACACGGGGAAGAGGTTGTCTATGTTGAATAAGGAAATCATTTATGATAGGTTGACTTGGAGGGATACCAAAAATGGTATGAGGATTAGATTAAGGTTATGCAAACAGGTGATTAACGAGATTAATGAAGGATTAGAAGCAAGTGGCAAAATATGGAGGATGTGACATTAATCCTAATTAAATGTGTGCACATATTAGTCATGGATTAACTAAACTAATCTAGATTACAAGAGGATTATGGAGGATATAACAAGGAGAGAGAAAGGAGAGAATTTAAAATTGATTTAAATTCAAAAAGGCCAAATGACTAAATTAAATAAATTGATATATTTATTTAATTTAGAGATGAGGGGATGAAAGGTAAAATATTTAATTATCAAATTAAATACTTTAGAAACCTTAGGAAAAGGGGAAATATTAATTAAATAAATCATTTAATTAATATCGATGGGGAATATGAAATAGATGAACAAAAGAGATGAATTTGACCATATGGGAGTGGTCAAATTTGGATGTCTACATTTTTCCCCTCTTCAAAATACTGTTAGAATAACAGTGTTTCGAAGAAAAATAAAATGCAGATGACTCTATAGAGGAAATGACTAGAAAATGATGCCTCAGCATGGGAGAAGTTGTGTGAGCTGCCCAGATGGTGGGAAATGAAGGGAGATGCCCCGATCTCGCAAGAAAATGACTATGACAGATGAATGGAGGAAAATAGAAGGGTATGCCCCCTCAAGAGGGTGGTTGGGGAAGAAAAAGGGGCCCCAGGCAACTTCTTGACATGAGGAAACAGAGGGTACCATTGGATAGACCTTGAAAAACCATGAAGATTGATTTTTGAACAGAGTCAAACGGAAACACGGTGTACAAATGGTGGCCCGCGGAAGTTAGAGGATTAGTTAAATTAAAAAGTGGTTAAATAAAGGGTAAAAATACCCTCAACTTAAAAGGGATTAAAAAAAGGAGGGAAAAGTTACTTATAGTAATTTTAAGAATTACTATTCCTCATTTGCACACCTAGCAGTTGAGTGAGAGAGAGAGAGAAGAGGAGAAGAAGGAGACGAGAATGGCCTAGGATTTAGATGATGACATCATCCATCGGGGGGACGAGGTATGACGGTTCTTCCATGAGCGCTCGATTCCACGCCAGGTTAGTCCCAAAACCCTCTTTATGATTTTAAGAAAATTTTGTGTTATGTTTGAAGTTTCATGCAATTTAAAAACATGGGTTTTGGTGGTTGGGTAGATTAGTGAAATGGGTAGGTGGCGAAATTTCAATTTCGCCCATTAGGTAGGAAAAATCAGCTATTTGGAGGCGGTGGGGAAGGGGGACGAATTTTCCTATTTAGTAGGAAAATTCGCCCAAAAAATGAAAAAAAATGCCCAAAAAGGGCGGGATTGTCACGAAAAGAGGCAGACTTTCCCATGAATCGGGAAAATTTTCCAAAAGAGGGGTTAGTTTGGAAAAAGGGTGATTGTGCCCAGGGGATGGGCGAACCCTCCCATCAAATGGGTGAGTACGCCTATCCCTTGGGTGCGGGTGCCACGACAGTGGGGACCAACGAGCGGATCCGCCCGCCAGATGGGTAGGCTCACCCCTCACAGAGGCATGTGAAAATGCTTGCTGGAGGGGTGGGCTCACCCCCGCCAGAGGGGCGGGCTAGCCTACCCGGAAGGTGGGTAGATCTGCCCACCGGACGAGTGAGGGCGCCTGGGCAGGTTCGCTTGCTGGCAGGTGGGCTCGCCCGTTCAAGGGGCATGTTCGCCCATTGGTGGGCGGGCTCGCCCGTCAGAGGGGCGTGCTCACCCATCGACAATCGAGCTCACCCATCTAAGGGGTGGGCTCGCCCATCCCAAGGGCGATAGGGGGAAAAAGGACAAAAGCACCCATAAAATGGGCAAGGAAGATGGCAGAAAGGGGCGAATTCATCTAAGTTGGGAAAAGTCACCCAAAAGATGAGAAAAAAGGTAAATTGGGAAAATTGTGTAAATTTTCCCAAAAGGGGGGGGGAATGTTGAGAAGACCACCCAGGGCAGGGAAGGAAAGAATGGTGAAAGGGAGGGAAAGATGAAGAAATTAGCTAAATGATCGGCATAATGTGTGGTGTGGATGTAGCGGTTTGAGAGCCTACAGATGAGGGAGAGGCGTTTGGAGGTGTTGGAGGTGACTATAGCAATGATGAACAGGGAGGATCACAAGGCATTGGTGCGAGCGGGCCTTCTTCACATGCTGGGGTATCCCATAGTTAGAGCGCATTGAACGTTGCTTATGACTCTTATAGAGTGATGGAGCTTAGAGACCTCTACATTCCCCCTTCCGACAAGGGAGATGACTGTCACCCTCGAGGACGTGTAGAGGATTTTGAGGTTACCTATAGCCATCCATCTAGTGAGCTGGATGAGATTAGAGGGTGAGGTGCTAGATCAGACCCTATGGGTCCTATTAAGGGAAAACTTTAAGAAACCCCCCCCCCCCTCGGAGAAGTTGTAAAATCTTGGCAAATCTTTCATACTTCCCGAAAAAAATATTAATTTTAGAGGCAAATTTTTTTGTTTTTTGTGAAAAAAAAATCCCCATGGGCGAATCTTTTGTAATCACTAGAAGTCTATGGAAAATCCTGATGAATTGCAAATTTTTTAAAAACACTAAAATATTTTCATTGGCGATTAAAATCTATTTTCAAACAAATAAAATATTTCCATTTGCAAATTAAACCTATATTCAAACTAGAAAAAATAATTTTCTTGGCAATTTTTTTTTTCAAAGAAAAAAAATAAATTCATTGGCGAATTAAACCTATTTTCAAATGATTAAGAAAAAAACATCGGTGAATTAAACATAATATCAAACTAATAAAAAAATTCATTGTCCAATTAAATTTAGTGGTGAATCCACTACCGTTCGATGAATTTTCAATGGACGGTTGTATTTGCATTCCGGAAGTATATCTCTCAAGCACTAGATTTGTGAATGGAAACCTTTGGAATAACACTAGAACCGTTAGATGTGGACACGTGGAGAGATCAAGAGTCATCATCATGGTAATTAATCCGACGGGTTGGATTTTGGTGATGAGCGATAGAAGAACTTAAGTGGTAGAAATATGCATGTGCATTAAGTTTGTTTTAAAAGAGGGACCGCCTAGAAAGAACGTAGGACCAAGGCTTAAAAACTTAAGAACGTTTTACAAAAAGGATGTGGCAGATCAATCTAACCATGACCGTTCAATGAATTTTTGATGGACGACTTTAGTTGCATTCTGGAAGTATATCTCTCAAGCACTAGATTTGCGAATTGAAACCTCCGGAATAACACTAGAGCCGTTAGATGCAGACGTGTGGTGAGATCAAGGGTCATCACCGTGGTAATGAACCCGACAGGTTGGATTTTGGCGATGAGCAATAGCATGAGTTTGTTTTAAAAGAGGGACCGTCTAGGAAGAACGTAGGACCAAGGCTTAAAAATTTAAGAATGTTTTGTTTTTTATCATTGATACTTTTCTATTTTATTAATTATAAAGCAAAAGATATAAATTCTATAAAGTTCACAAATCCAAAAACTACCAAAAAAGTTGATCGGCGATACTTGTTTATTTTATTAGTTAAAAAGAAAAAGATACAGATTCTACAAACTTAGCAACATCCAAAAACTACCAAAATTTTTGAATAACCAGCTCAAAAACAAGAGTATCAGAACTTCCCTAAACAACTACGCCTTTGTAGCAGAGGCTAAAAACAAAACAAAAAACTACACTTTACGTTAACCATTATTACTCAATCTTCTTTGAAGACTCGCCCATCTCCAACAACAGTATCTCCTTTAATGGTTATGGCCTCTTCCACATACACAGTCCCTTTTTTTTGCGCATCTCCTCTCTGGAAACTTCTTTTAGATTTTATATTGTTTCATCTAATGCCATTAGCTCAACATAAATTTTAAGTGCTTTCCACCCACGCTTGGCTCCTTCCCGCCACCAGTCTTTAGTGTGACCCTCTAGCCATCTGATAAAGAGGTGATTTAAATATACAAGCTCCAGGCCCCCACCATCCATTCCTTCTATTTTTACCAACCCTACTCCTGGTATCACCATTTGCAAAATGATTTCCATGTCCACTAAATTTTTTTTATGGACCAGAGTTTTCATTACTCTCCTCACCTCATTCACTAGTTCTCCTAAGTCTAAACCCCAAGCCATGACCAACGAATAGATATCCATATTTGTTCTGAATCTATGTGTCAATTATTTGAACTGCTTGCACCACCTGCTCTTCCTTGTAGAGAAATAAACCTTGCAACCTTTGCACAGACGCTTTACCCACAAAGGGGTCCAGCTTCCTCCACGATGTCATGGTGAAGTTGGCCTCCATTGCTTTTCTGTTTCACTAGCTTCTATTGTGCAGTTTTGCACACACGCCCCACTTGGAGTAGGGACCCTCTTTTCGGATGTCTTTCGACCTTTGGTTTTATTGGATTTACCTTTTTTAAGGTCTTGGCATGTTAGTCTTGCTGGCTTTGATCCCTCCCTTAGGCTTAATTTGGTTAAAATGGGCTTTCAGTGAAAATCCGGGTCTTGACCTGAATCCGGGATTTTCCAGCTCCGACAGATTTTCCCGGGCTCTGGTTCGTTGTCTGGTCATTAGTAAATTTTTCGAATCCGGGTTTCTGCTTGACTCCGGGATTTTCCGGCTCTGGCGGATTTTCTCGGACTGCGTCAAAATCCCGAACTTTGTTAAAATCCCGGTTTCTGCTATTTCCGCGGAATTCGTGTTTATCCGGATTTTCCGCGTATCTGGGGATTTTCCGAAATTCCGTCTTGGGCTCGGGTTTCCAGATTTCTCAAACACGTCTTGTCGCTCATTAATGCTTGTAGTACCTTTGCTCAGATGCATATGGGGATGGATTTAAAGTCGTTTGGGCATCATTTTAACTTCATTATTCACTTGTTTGCTGCTGGGACGTCTGAGTGCATTCCTTGCTGAAGCTTTGATCGTCGATTTCGAGCTGTTTGCGTGTGAATTGGTGGAGTGCAGATTAAGGTTTTCATTGCTTGGGCGTGCTTGCTTCGTGGTTGCTTCTTCGAGTTCGAGTTTCGTCTGCAATAATCCATGGTAGGTTATCGATGGCCCCTCTTATCTGTTTGCGTGATGGTTGAGCTTTCCCGTGTTGAATGATGATCACTTCGGGTCGGCCTTTGCTTGATTATGATTCTGTATTTACAGAGTTAGGGTTTGACCCATCTCTTCATGAAACCTCATCACCCGCGCCCTGTGAGTTTGTATTTATCCCTTTGATGACAGGTGCGCCCGTTTGGAAGGGGTTCTGGGTCAGATTGTTTACCCTCTTAGTGCGTAATATGCCATATTGTGCAAGGTTAAGGTTTTTTCGGTGTTCAGCTCAGAATGGCGAATTCGTTATGATTGGTCGATCTTGCACTTATATTAAACTGATCCCTGCCTTGTGAGGATTCGGAGTGCCCTAGACTGATCTTTATAGATGATATTTTAAACCTTGAGCTTACCCTGGTTTTAATGGCGGGGGTTTGGTTATCGAAATTAGGGCATCATTGTTTTGTCATGAGGACTCGTCCTTTGAGAAGCTTTGGGAACTTGAAACCATTTGCATTCAAAATTTTGTTGAGTAGTGTCGATTTCGGGACCATTCGAATCCAAGTGAAGAAGTTTACACGATCATTTAGTCGCCAGCTTGCGTGTTGTCTTTCGTCGGGTTCCCGTGGTGTCCGCGGAATTTCTGCGCACCCGGATTTTCCCGGTTTAGGGTAATTCCGCAAAGTGTAGCGATTTCCGGAGTTCTTCGAGCTGTCCGCGAAAATCCGTCCCATCTGGATTTTTTCGGTTTTCCTGTCTGGTTTTATTTCTTTCAATTTTCTGAGGATAGGATTTATGGAGTAAATGTTAAATGCTTATTTCTCGTTGCCAATGAACAAATTACATGATAATCTTACGATCTTTCGCCTGTATTAACGATTTATTAGACTAATGATGTTTTGGCAGCAAGAATCCGTCTGGGTCGGATTTCTCCGAAATTCTGCCCCGACTGGATTTTCCCAGTTTTCGATGTTTTCCCGGACTACTGTATTTTTCTGGATCTTTAAGGATTGGTCGATTTGTGATAGTTTTTAATTGCCTTATATGATTTTATGCTAATCCTTTGGTTGGAATATGTACAATAATTGAATACTCATGGCGATCTTTTGTGAATGTAGGCCGAATCAAGCAAGGCTACTGTGGGAAAGTCCAAAGGTGACACGGAGGGGTCATCCATTTCAGAAGCAGAAAGGCTAAGGTTGGACACTAGAAGTTAGTTACCAGAAAGCAAGGTATCTTCCGTGTGGTCTGAGGTGTCTGACACTAATGTGGGGGCCTGGAGATACGAGGAGTTCAAACAGAGGATAGCTGAGAAGAATATGTCAGTCCTAAGGAATGGCATGATGAAGTCCGGACTAGTGCATGTGGCTGGGTTTCCTCTTGCAATCCAATGCTATGAGTTGATTTTAGAGTGTGCCCGGCAGTATGATCTTGATACACAAAGGGTTGTCAGTACTGAGGGAAGATTCTTGGCTAATTTCAGTCCTGTTTCCATTGCTCAAGCCTTTGACATGCCTGATTTGCCTTCTGTGTGTGCTTTAAACATGGACATGGCCAGGACATATTACGAAAACGAGCCCATCAAGGCTCAACAGATGATCAATGCTTGGTTGGAAAAGCCGAAATCACATCACTCAAAACTACCCAACCAATTGCATAGGATCAAATTCAGATCAGATATCTATGATGCCATAACATTTTTGAGCAGGGTGGCAGGATTGAAGACTGCTGGAGTATTAGAGAGTTGGATGGTCCATGTGATCACCAAAATTGAGTAGGGGACCAACTATCATTGGGTCGGGCTTATTAGTTCTGAAATTGATAAACAATTGAGGAACGTCCTAGAAACCAAGAGGTTCACCATGTCCTCGTATGTGATGTATGTGTTAGCCAGATTCTACCCATACAGGGGTTTGAATCCATGAGGGACGTTTGGACAGGACATAGTTTATGAAGTATACCCGGAGTTGCACCTAGGACACCGAGACTACAGGAGGGCTAACGATGCATTCACAATGCATATCACTAGGATGCTTCAGAATGCCGAGCATGTGAGACTATCAGATGGAGCAAAAGGGTTGATAAAGAATTATGGGGCCTGGTTCATCCAATTTCCCACCTTCACCTACATTAGGATTGATGGATGTCTGATTGCTCCATATAGGCTACCTCGGTATCCTACTGATCACATTGTGTTATTGGAGATTGTGAGGCAAATAGGTGAGTTTGATGCCATAGTCAAAAAGGAGAAGCATAAAACAGGCTTTGGTGGGGATTTCCCTCTTGGAATTGGTGTAGCAGAAGTGTGCCCTTCCATTCAATCAGCACACACCGCAGGGGATGAATTGGCAGCATATGGTTTCTCCTTCCACTCCAAAAGAATGAACTTTGATATCACAGGAGAAGCACAGAAGAAGGCTACCAAGGAGTACAAGCATAAAGATGACCTAGAGGACTATTGGGCCAACATCAAGGATGATCTTGAAGCCAGAAAGAAGAGGTATTCTAGGCTCCCTGTGGATGTAATCAGATAGTACAATGTCAAGTTGATCCCGAACCAACTGGAGGACGATGGAAACCTGGTACAGGATCATGCCTATGAAGCTGTGAAGGACAGGTCAATCGGGGAAATCAACTGGAATGAAGATGAGGTCACAGAGTTGGAGGACCTAATGGCCCCCATTATGAAATTTACCTCTTCTTGGTTAAAGCATAAGGTTTGGGAGCTAGAAAGTGAGAAGGTAACCTGTACCTTCAATTTGATGGGAAACCTCAACCCAATGTCTACTTCAGAAGAATCCGGCGATGATGACCCCAAAGGGAAAACCAAAAGGAGCTCACCTTTCAAGATAAAAATTAGAGGTCCTAAGGAAAGTGAGCCGGAACCAAAAAGGAAGCCTAAAGGGAAGAAAAGAAGTCGGGCTTTGAAGATAGGAAAGTCCTCTGATGAGGAAGGGTTGGAAAAGGCAGAAGAGGATGATGTTCATCCACCACCAAAGAAGACCAGAACAACCAGGGCTTCAAAGAAGAAGGTTCAGGATACATCAAAATATGAGCCTCCCATCGTTGATGTGGAGAGTTCAGGAGAGAAGACCAAAGTTTATATGAGGATATCCAGGACTCCCTCTCCAAAAGACACTGTGCAAAAGATGGATCCTCCGCCGAAATCACCAGTCACGGAGCCACCTAAGGTTGCTTCTCCTCCACCAAGCGTGCATGAGCAAGAGACTCTTGAGGAACATGAGACTAGTGGAGAAGTAGAGCCATTCAAGGAAGGGGCACTCTTTGGTGAGGCAGCTAAGCTTGAGGCCGAAGAGGTAGAAAAGCATCCTTCTCCTCTAGTGATGTATGAAGATTCTCCAGAAAATGGTAGAGGAAACAGATCGCTTGAGCAGGAGGAGAATATCCCTATTAGAACTCCATCACCGGTTCAAGAAGAGGAAGTTGAGGAAGGTGATCAAGGTGAGCAGCTACCTGAAAAGGAAGAGGAGAAAATGCCGGAAGAACAACAGGAAGAAGCAAGAACAGAGGAAATCCGGGTAGAACCTGCAGCCCCAGACTGGCTTGAAAAAGAGATTGCAAGGAAGAAACAGGTAGTTGTCGAAGACACTCCCTTGGATTGGGATGAAATGCTATCCAAAATTGGCAAAGGAAAGAAAAAGAAGGCAGCTAAGCTGGTTTCAAAGATGGAGAGAGATGAAGCGAATAACCGAGTTATCCACATTGCCACCCCTTCCGCGGACAAGACAAGAGAAGATGTCACTGGGGGAGATTACAATATACAAACTATTAACCTAGGACCGACATCCATGGAGCAGGATATAGAGGAATATGAAGGGTCTAGTGCTGTGATCATCAGCAGATTGAGGAAGGAGACCCAGACCAAGCACGAGCTGAGGAAAGAAAATGAAAGACTTAGGAAATGCTTGGAGGAGGTAATGAAACCCTTGCAATCTCTCCACCCATCTTCTTCTGCCACTCCTGGCTTTCTGCCCAAGGAAACTATCTCCGAGATTGAAAAGATGAAGACTTCGGCTCAAACTGCAATAGATTGGTTGAAGGATGTGCAAATGAAGGGAGATAGTGCAATCAAGGATATCCTATCAATTGGGAAAGATGCAGTCCAAGCCAAGGAATTATTGGAGCATGTGCTGTCTCAGGACAAGGAGGACATTGACCTTCTATTACAGAAATCCAAAGTCATCATGGGACATGGTAAGAATCAATTGGCTACGGATGGAATCCTTCCTTCCTTCAGATTAAATGAGCCCTAGGAATGGTTTGAGGCTCTGCAGATTCGGCATAAGGCCATGAAAAAGATCCAGAAGCGAAGGAAGCAAATAGATGGTGATCTTATTGGGGTGTATGAGGGCTGCATTGCATTCTTTGAGGTTATGACTGGTAGGAGAAAGATTGCTCCCAAATACCTAATTCTAGAGCAACTCAGGGAATGGTGGCATGAAGTTTATGCCCCAGATTCTGAGAGTGTTATAACTGGCCACCAGCTAGATGATGCGGCCACCTACTTGGCAGTGATGGATAAGTACCAGGCACATAAGGATGATTGGAATAAGACTGTTGACCAGTCAAAAGAAGAGATTGATTCCATTCAATGCAGACTTAAGATCTTGCCTTTGCCACCTGTCACCGAATTGGATGGAACATTTTTGAGGGTTCAAGGATCATTGGCCCAGAGCGAGGATAAGGGAGGTGGCAATTAATGCCTATTTTGAGATTTGTGCTTCCCTATTATTATAGGGCATGTATTGATCCGGGCTGCATTGGGGACCATGTCTAGGCTGACCTTGATGATGTATCGGCATTTAATGTGTGCCTTATTTTGAATTCCTAAGGCCGACTTGTTTTGGCAGTTGTTTTGTTTTGTAAATGTTTGGCTGGGCCGACATATCTTGTGAATCTATAAAGGGCATTCTTGCCTCATTGTAAGGGGTTAGCTAGAAAATAATAGAGATAAGTAAGAGCAGAAGGAGTTAGAGCATTTTGTTAATTTCTTGAAGCAAGTATTGTAAACAAACAGTGGAATTGTTGCAGCATTCTGGTGGTCTAATACAATTGAAGACATAGTGGTTTTCCTGGTGCAATCTCTTGTGTTATTTCATCTTGCATGGTTCCAGTTGTTTTATTTTTCAGATTGCTTAAAGATTTAGGGTTTAGTGTTCAGAATTAAATTAGTTATAGTTTGGTGAATGGTGTTTATGATTTCATATTTGGAATGTTTGTAGCAATCTCTGGTCTATACTCCCAGTAACTATCTGATTGTAGTAGGATGGTGAAGTCAACCTGGACCATATATTTACATGTGCTTAAGTTCGATTGTGGATGAATGTCTATGATTTGAAAATCTATAGACCTTAGAAGATTGCACCATTCTTGTGACATTGCATTGTGGGTTAAGCAAGAATTGGTTATTTGAGATTGGTCCATTCCAGATATCTGTCATTTGCATTACTCATTCTAGGAATAGTTTAGATTTCATCATATTCTTGCACCCTTATCTTTTGCTATTTCTTTATTATCTGGTTAGATTTAGGATTTGAGATCATCATATTGTAAAGTCTGATAATTGAAAAGATACAGTTTGCTTGTAGTAAGGTCCGATTGTGATTACCAACATTTCACATTTTATCTGAGTTGTTTATGCATTGTCACGACCTGACACCCGAGAGACCTTGGGGTGATTTTCAGTAATTCATTGTTGAAAATAACCTTTCAAGAGAGATAGAATATCATTTTCTGTCTGAGTTGTTGCTGTGCAGAAAACACCATCAACAGCTTCCAACCTATCACCCGCCGCCGAAAGGATACAATCCTATTATCCTTACACTCGAACTCAAAGAAGCATCAAGGGTGATAGGTTAAGGTGAATGTCATTATCACACCTCATTTTGCCAGCCTTCTCCATAAATGCACCTGCCACCGTGCTTGTCACCTTCCCTATCTTAATTCACCAAAGTCGAGGCTTTAGTACTTTTCCTAACCTTACTACCTTAGTAACTTAGTTCCAAGTCTTTCTTGGCCTTCTTTGTATTCGGTGGGTTGGAATTTTCAAAAAAATTGAAACTTCAGACTTTGGTTCTAAGGTTCCAAATTTTAGCGACCACACGACATTATGGATTGTCACCTTTCCTATCTTAATTCAGCAAAGTCAAGGTTTTGGTACTTTTACTAACCTTACTACCTTAGTAACTGAAGTCTTAGTTGCAAGTCTTTCTTGGTCGTCTTTGTAGTCGGTGGGTCGAAAGTTTCAAAAATTTTGAAACTTCAGACTTTGGTTCTAAGGTTCCAAATTTTAGTGACCACGTGACATTATGGACCAAGACCGTTTGACGAATTTTCAATGGACAGCTGTAGTTACATTCTGGAAGTATATTTCTCAAGCACTAAATTTGCAAATGGAAACCTTTGGAATAACATTAGAACCGTTAGATGTGGACACATGGCTAGATCAAGGGTTATCATCATGGTAATGAATCCGACGGGTTGGATTTTGGCAATGAGCGATAGAAGAACTTAAGTGGCAGAAATATGCATGTACATTAAGTTTGTTTTAAAAGAGGGACTGCCTAGGGAGAACGTAAGACCAATGCTTAAAAATTTAAGAACGTTTTACACAAAGGATGTTACAAATCAATCTAACCACGATCATTCGATGAATTTTTTATGGACGGTTGTAGGTGCATTCCGCAATTAAATCTCTAAAGCAGTAGACTTGCGAATTGAAACCTTCGAAATAACACTAGAACCATTAGATGCGGACACGTAGTGAGATTGAGGCTCATTTCTCTCTTTTCAATGACTCAGCGTATTACATTTCATTTAATTGAAATTCTCAATCTTTTTGAAGAACGTGTGGTAGTCGTACTGCTCGTGGCGATTAATGCCATATGAACAATGTGGTGAGATCAAGGCTCATTTTGCTCTTTTCAATGACTCGGCGTATTACATTTCATTTAATTGAAATTCTTAATATTTTTGAAGAACGTGTGGTAGTCGTACTACTGGTGGCGATTAATACCATATGAACATCTCAAGTGATTGATTGGACAGCTCATGAGTCATAGCTTTAATGAAACAATATTTGTAAAGATTTCAAATTTTCATAATTCATATCGTTCGAGTGACACTGGAGTTTGGCGATTTTGATAGCTTGTCACTTGTCAACTTGAGGTACAGTTTTTGACTTTTCGTGCAGCCAGACGTCAATCAAATTAAACATTTTAACTATACATGTAAGGCTTAAGTTTTAATTGTACATGTAAGGATTGAGGCACAATTTGTGTGTAGCCAGGCGTCAATCAAATTAAACATTTTAATTGTACATGTAAGGCTTAAGTTACTGTTACACAAATCGATTAAGTTGGTTTTTTGGTTTGTGCAAGCCGCGAATCGCCATTATGAATCATGATTATACGGTATACGTGATAGGTGTGAGGTGTACATATGAACCAGGCTGGTAGTGGCACTATTGGCAGCAAAAATAACTAAATAAGGATAGTGACTAGTGAGCACAACTAAAATCATTCGTTGAAGGCTAAAGGCCTTACAATTGAGTGCAATGTTTGAATTGTCGTAAGGGTTTTCATTTTGTAGGGTTAATAAGGATTCAAGAAGAAGATCATGTGGCATTATTGGGGATACTCTAAATTCTCCTACTTGCAGTTATGTAGTCACAAAGTCAACGACCAATTTCGTTCAAGCTTCAAGTTTAGAATGGGTAGAATTGGAAAGAAGTTGATTTGGTTCACTTGACTTCTCAGACAAGTTTTGAACTGGGATGAGGAGCTCTGATGGAGTTGAGTGCTATCCTAGTGCATGGAAGCTACAAGTAGAAGATGGGAGCAATTTTACTACCCATCATCGTCTGCATGATTGCCCAAGCAATTCCCATGCATTTATTTTTAGTGCTTATCTTCTGCATGGGAGCAGTTTTACTACCCCTCATCATCTGCATGGTTGGCCAGGAGAGTCTCTTGCATTTATTTTAAGACACAATGGCCTACCAGGCAAGCCCCATGCATTTATTTTCAGTGCTCATCTTCTGCATGGGAGAAATTTTACAACCCCTCATCTTCTGCATGAGTCCAGTTTTGAAAGGGGCTAAGTACATTTTGTTTCTTCACGGCTCCCATTTCCCCAGCATGACTCCCCAGGTAATCCCCATGCATTTATTTTCAAAGCCCATGGCTGACCTGACAAGTCCCATGTGTTTATTTTCAGATCTCATGGTTGACCGGACAAGTCCCATAATCCATTTATTTTCAGACACACATGTAATGATGTATCACATTTATGTTTTCACCAGCGGTCCAATAGAAGCTTGGTGCTTAGGCCTACATTTGTATTTGTACTATGTAAAAGACCAATTTCCTTCAAGTTCAGAATGGGTGGAATTGGAAAGAATTTGATTTGGTTGACCAGACTTCTCAGACAGGTTTTGAGCCAAGATGGGGAGCTCTGATGGAGATAAGTGCTCTCCAAGTGCATGGAAGCAACAAGTAGAAGATGAGAGTAGTTTTACAACCCCTCATCCTCTGCATGACTCTAATTTTCAAAGGGGATAAGTAATTTTTGTATCTTTAACAGCTCCAATTTCCCCCATTTGATTTTCCCCCCTTTCCCCATGCATATTTTTCAAAAACCATGATTGGCGGTGGCCCCCCTCCATACATTTATTTTCAGACGATAGAGAGTCAAGACTCAGAGACCATGGAAAAAGCTTGGCACTTGTGCATACATTTGTATTTGCACTATGTAATAATGTGAAATTGACAATTGTCATTCAATTGTAATAAAAATAAATGGTTGTGCTATTCATGTGATTATGTGATATTTTAATTCCTTTTATTAAGTCCTTTGCAACGTTAAGTGTTATTGTGCTATTAATGGTTGTGCCTTTAATGTGACATTGTAATTCATTTTATAAAGGCGTTGATGTGAATGCTAGCGCATTAAAGGTTGAAAAAAACTTTAAAACACATATTTACTATTTATAATATATATCATAAACTACTCAGTCATTCGATGAACATTTGATGTATGGCTGTAGTTGCATTCCATAATGAAATGCATGAAGCACTAGGGTTGCGAACCTAAACGTCCAGAATCACCCTATAACCGTTATATTTACAAAGATCAACGCTTTAGATTCTTTAGAATTTGTTGTCAATATAGGACTGAAAAAAGCACTTTTTGTTTATATTGCTAAGTGATTTTATTTTTAAGTGATAGGGTCAACACACGGGGAGATTTCAGTCTTCAGTTTGCTCATTGCAGGGCACCATGGCACCACCCTGTTATGGGTTCCACAGTTTCACTTTAGACAAAGCCATTCCAGAAACCCAATTTCCATGACTGTCGGCATTAATCTTTCCAAGAATCAAAAGTCGGGTAAGTGAAAGAATTCGTATGGCTACATTTCATCGTTTGACGTTTCTTAAAATCTTATTTTGTTAAACTTTGAAGTTTGGGTTTAGGGCTAAGAGACTTAAGAATTAAGAAAAATTAAGGACTAATAGGGAATTCATAGTTTCACATTGTATAAGCATGTCTACCAACAATACCACTAAAGCAATGTCAGATTAAAAAATATATTATGCAAAATTGCTTAAAACCCCAGGTTTCACTAATGAATACCGTGATATTTATGATCCTGAAACCTATGGTAGGCATACCTCAGAACTTAGATTTTCATCTGAGAATAAGGCCTCAAGAAAATGCAAGTTAATAGTATCAGTGCACTATGGGTAACTAGATTAGGGCACATGATGTTACATGAGGTTTTCCCTTGCCCTAAATTTATCATGGTCTATGCCCAAAATTATGATGATAACAAAAGAGCAATTGTTAATAAAGATAGCAAAGAATAATTGTTATCCATTAATGTAGAAGAACTTGGAAAAGTGTTGGGATTTACAACCGAAGAATTTGGAAATGTCCACATTGACCTAGAAAAGCTTGCTAGTGATTATGAAGCAGTGGATGAAATGGAGAAAAAATCTTTCTTAAACAGAATAGTTCAAGATAGAAACAAATTGAAAGGTGATCATAAGCCTCCTTATGATTTGGAAATTTTTAAATCATGGGTTCAGGATACTATTTCCATGCTAGCATTTTTCCTCATACTAGATAGCAATTTGGAAGTGGGTGCATGCCTCCTTGAAATGGTGTATAATATCCATTATGGTGTTCAACATGTCAAATATAAATTTATTGAGTACATTGTAGAATCCATGCATAAACAATTTTTAATGATTAAAGGAGGTTCCACCAAGACATTTAGGTTCACAACCTACTTGTGCTATCTTTTTCTATTGAAATTCAAAGGAATGTTTCAAACCAACAAGCTTCAAATTCGGCCCTATAGTAATCCTGAGTAAAAGAAAATGGCTCCAGTATATGAATGGACCACTGTTATAAGGATGCATGATTATTGAAGGAACTACAGTCATTTTGTAGACTACTTTTTGGCTTCATTGCATCAAGCAATTACAAATACTCCAATGCCTAGATTGCATGTGTCATGTAGAAACTACATTCAACTAGGAAAAGAAATACAATTGGTTGATTGGTACTTAATGGAAGAATATACTGTGCTAAGATTTTATGGACCGGGAGTACAACCATTTTATGTGACAGATGCAGATGGAGTTACCACTTTACCATACAAACTTCCACATAAGCAGTGTGATCATCTGAAGTATGGTAGTATGATTGTGCTCAATGATTGTGGAAATGCAAGTAGAATTCAACATGGTAAAGAAAACTTGCGGAGAAAATTGTACTGAGAATGGTATTTCTTTTGAGCAGTTGTTAGCAGAAATTACGACATTGCATCGAAAGACAATCAAGAGGTACAACAATTTTTATCAAAAAAGTGCTAAACCATGTAGTAGAGTAAAAATGCCAGGTTCTCTAGAGAAGGAAGTTACAGAAAAAAATGGTCACGATAAAAAATTATTGCCTTTTGGTCTATGAGGAAGGAGGTAGGTGAACCAAGAGCTCTTGCAGAGTATGGAGATAATGAAGAAGACAGTGACTTTAGCAAATTGTGGAATATAGAGCATCCAAATGAACAAGAAGATAAAGAAAGTGATCATGAATCTAATGATGATAGGGAAGAAGGAAGCCATGTCAATTTCAAACTTGGTTTAAGTGAGGCCACAAAAGAAGCATATACTACTGGAGTAGTCATAGCTAAAAAAATGGGTTATGAAGGTGGTCCTTTGGGATCCCAAAGACAAGGCCCTTGGATGGTAATAGATGTAGAGCATAGAAAAGTGAGTGATTTTTCTGGCCTTGGGATTGGAGGTGAAAAAGTAGACCTAGGGCATACAAGACAATTTGTTAGAGTTTCAAATCCTCATCCTCATGGTCAGACACAATCACAACTAGGACATGCCTCTGGTGGTGATGGTATGGGTAGTAGTACTAGTAGTGGTCAACATGTGCTACAACAAAAAAATCCACACAAGAGGACAACAATACAATATACCACAGAAACACCAGGTGATCAAGGCATACATAAGAGGCAAAGGATTTTGACAGGTCCAAGTCACACTACCAGTGGATCCACCACAAAGGAGTTATTTCCAGGCACCCCCCAGTGCCAGTTAGTCTAGATGTGACATCATTAGCAACTGAAAGTACTACTACTCCTATTCCTTCGCCATTCAAGCATTCCATTGTTCCTGTGTCCCTAGGTTTTGATTACATTGAAGAGTTTAAAAATAAATCAGACATGAATAAAAAAGAAAAGAAGCAACTGATGGAGAGTGCATTTTTTGTAACTTCAGAGCCTGCCACAACCATGGTATTACCCACATTTGACACAAATAAAGAAATCGTGGAGTACACATTTCTTGTTCCCACAGTTCAAGACAAACTAGCAAATCAGATGGTTCGATCTAAATTCTAGGTGAACAATATTCAATTGGATTTTTCTAGACTCAGAAATACTGACAAAATTAATGTATCAAAGAAGAACAATGAATTGGTGTACACATCATTGCTAAAGCAAGATAGAGAGAAAAAAAGGTTGCAGACTCAAATTGAAAAGTTATAGGAAAACCTAGCAAATGAGAAAGCAAAGAGGAAAGCAGCAGATAACAAGAGCAATGAATTAGAAAAAAGAATAAAAAAATCTGCCTTTGCATCAACAAGCAAAGAGGATAAGCATAATGAGACTGCAGTGAATGAATTGAAGAATAGGCTAGATGAGAGCAACAAGAAATATGATGAGGAAAAATCCACTTCAAAAAAACTAAGAGTAAGCATTGCGAATGGAAATGCATAGTGGGAACAAAAATTGGAGGAGAGAAAAAGAAATGAAAGATTGGTGGCAGAGGTGATGGAAGCAAAAAATGAAATTGAGACTTGTCAAAATAAGTTATCTGCATTTTTTAGAGAGACAATGAGCCATATGAAACAAAAGATCTAGGATGAAATAATGCAGAGGATTGATCATTTGTGTGACATGTTTCAATTGACTGATGCTATCAGACAACATCATAAGAAGCTCATTAAATATTTAGTGGACAACAAAAATGTGCTGGCATTAGAGAAATATGCAAAAGAAATTCAACAAATAGTCTACAAAGCCAGTGACAATGTTTTGAAATCAAAAGGGATTACTAATTGGCTTGCTACATCAATGACGTCGTCATCTATCATTGAAAAGTGTTTGAGAATGCGTGAAACAAAGGAAGAGAATGCGTGAAACAAAGGAATATTTGAATTTGGTTTTCCAGAGGTTTTTGAGACAAATGAGCGATTCATTGGAAAGAATGATTTCAAAAAGAAGATGGAGGATGCAATGAAGATTGTTTTGGGCCACTTTCCTCAGAACCCAGATGTGGTGAACTACTTAGATTCTATCAAACCATTGCTAACCTTGAATGTAAAATTGACTGAAGAATGCAAGATAGGTTCCAATTTGAATCATGAATTGTTAAAAAATCTTCAAGTCAAACAACATCAGTTAGAACAAATGACAATTCCACCACCTGAATAGTGGAAGTTGCTAGAAAAGTTGTTGCATTGATTTGATTTTTGATAATATGGGTTTCCAAGTTCCAACTCAGCTCTGTGCAGAGTTGTCTTTGTTCCAACTCAGACTTCAAGTAATGTGTTGATGTTAAATAATAAATTATCTGTATTATTTATTTTTTCATTTGAAGAAAAAGTCTGATAGTGGTTTCAACTACTAGATACACTTCAAACGATTGTTGATGCTCATTGTTGTATATGCTACTAAGACTATTGCTAATATGTTATTAAGCATTGAACTGAGTGATGAATCGCTTAGTACATGTTCAAGTTTTACTTTTAACACAATTAAAATATGAACTATAAGGTGAATTTAATTCCAGGCATCCATAATCTTAGTTAAATTGCATTACAATTCACTGATTGATACTCAATCTCCATGACTAGTACTACTTATCAGAACCACTAAACATTTACATGAATTCATGCTTTAATCAAGGTACTTTAACTAGTTCATTAAACTAGATCCAGAATTAAAACATACATCAATGCATAATGACAAAGAAGATTAATGACATGTTGTGGTTACTATCACTCAAAGTCGCGATTTTGGTGCTTTTCCTAACCTTAGTCGCTAGTCCTTAGAGATTTATAATTTATAACCTTATCGGTCGCTAGTCATCAGAGTTTTATAATTTATAACCTTGTCGCAGAGTTCTGAATTTTCATAACTTCCCGATTCCCTGAGTTCATTCACTTTGTTGAGTTGCAAACTTGCAAGTCTTTCTAGTTTCTTGGACCTTGGTCATCTTTGTAGTCGGTGGGTCGGAGGTTTCGAAAACTTCAAAACTTTAGACTTTGGTTCTAAGGTTCCTAGTTTCAGCGACCACACGACATTATGGACTTATGTACGGACTAAACTAGAGTTGTCTTTTGAGGAATTTCCAAAAGCATGCATGTTTCAAGGCTATCTTTTTGAGGAAGGAAATTGAATGCCACATTCAATGCACATCCTATGAAAAATAACGACATAAGTGCGTGGCAAAGTTTTACGTAGACATCTAGCCTGCATTCTCGTTCTTTGGCAACGCCAGTACTTCTCAAGTGCAAACATTCTTTTTACTCAGACATTTATCCTACATTCTCATTCTTTGCCAAGGCCAGTACTTCTGAGGTGCAAACATTCTTTCTTCGCGAATTTTCATTTTGCACTCATGCAGAGTGAACGTACGGTAGGCATAAGGGATACGAAGCTCAGACCTTTTAAGTTAGAAGAATTTTGGGTGCGCCTGGAGAGAGACGACAAGTCTGAGCTGGATATAAAACTCTTAGAAAGTGGGATAGCTCAGGCTAGAGGGTTTCCGGAAGCTGTGTTGAGTGTGGACCTAATAAGTGCATGTGCGAGAAGGTACATTTTGCAGACATGGGAAATTAAAGCCGCGGACGAGACTGTAATTGCAGAAATTTCTCCTGAAGCTGTTTCCCGAGCATTGGGGATTCCAAAAATGGAACCTCTAGAAGACATGTCTGTCGCAGTGGTAGGTGAATTTTTTGAAGCGAATAAAGACTGGTGTAAGCACCCCATGGCCAAAACCTGGCTGAAGACTGAAAGGAAATGTAAGTCGCAACTACCAAATAAACTCAAAAGATTACATTTTAAGGGAGAATATGCAAATGCTATTGCTTTATTGCACCGCATTGTTGGGAATAAACAAGTTGAGTTATTTGAGGATTGGATGTACCGATTTATCTTGACAGTTTGTGATGAGAACATTTTCATTAACTAGGTTGAAGTTATTTTCTTCCATTTGAATGAGCAGTTAATTAATTTCCATAAGACTGCTACTTTTTGTATGTGTTCTTGCCTGACCTACATTGTAGGTAGTCAGAGGTCCTTTTGGCCAGGGTTGGAGCCGCAAGGAACCCAACTTCTGATATGCCTGTGTATAAATGCTTTCCTCAGTTCACTAAAAAATTTGGAATGGATGATTTTTGTCGTGTTAATGATGCATTTTTAATGTACGCCATGAGGAAGCTGGATGGAAATCCAGAAATGCGCCTTTCCCCTGAATCCATTTCTCTTTTATAAAAATATGGGAGTTTTTATATCCAAGTTTCCTATTTGAGAGAGAAAGCCCCATTGAAATTACCTCAGTATCCTGAAGATTTAATGAAAGGACAAATGGCACGAACATGAAACAAGGGTATGCCTTCCCATTGGAGACCCCCCCTGAAGGATCTAAAGGAATATAACTTTGAGAATTTGTCCTAATTTTTAAGTGAAACAGAATCTCTATGGAGGGAGCTCATTTTCTATGATTTCCATATTAATGAACGCTTTTGGAAATTTGACATTTGAGAAAATTAGCTATCAATCCTTCCCATATGGAAATTTTTTTTTGTGCAAAAAAATCTAGATGGCTAGGGGAGTTGAAGGACTTCTAAAGGAATATAACTTTGAGAATTTGTCTATGAGAGCTAATTTTGACAGTAAGGGTTTTGTGAAACAGAATCTCTATGGAGGGAGCTCATATCAACATCACCCATCTATCGAAGATTTCTGGGAAGATTATGTCAATGAGAATGAAGTTTTGAGAAGAGATTATATAAGGCTAATGCTAAAACAAATACAAGCTTTCGGTCTTCAATTTGACATTCTTGAAAATGTAGCTGAGGATTCAACAATCTTAAATTCTAGATATGAAAAATTGCCTAATAAATCCCACCCTAGGGTTGATTGGAACCAAAGTGAAATTTCAGATATGAGGGTGCATGTTGCCCCAGTGCTTAAAAGAACCCAGGACTGGTTGGATGGGAAATGGTGGCAATTTGTTGGTCTTGTTCAGGAGCCAAAGTCATCACAGAAGAATGAACAGGGGTCTATGCAAGCATCTGGTGCAAGTGTATCATCGGGGAAACCCTCTGTTAGGTCGTCTAGTGCAAATTATCAATCAGGAGGTGATGGTGATAGGCCACAAGAAACAATCAAGTTGAAGAGCATCTGTGAACAAGACAATGTGCTTTCTCCTACCCCTAAGAAGAATACCAATCAAGAAAAACTTCAACTTGTGGCTACAGATTCTGAAGCTATCTTTAAACAGATTGCTGAAGATAATATATTTCCTCCTATGTCTGAAGACTCTGAAATTCCCTCTTCTCCGCCTGATAATCCACCTTTCACTCCTACCGCTCCTAAAGATACTATTACTAGAAAATAAGATTTTGGTCTGGTAGTAGCCTCCCCAAGATGGCTAAAAAAAGCAGTGGAGAAGAAGAGAAAGTATACTCCTACAATGACAGTTGGAGTGGATACAGTTGTAAATTTACTTTAAAGCTCTTCAAAACCTAAGAAATCCAAGAGGATGTCAAGGATGGTGACTGATGCTACTTCTGGAAATCAAATGTTAGAAATTGTTGACCCTGTCAAGGAATTAAATGAAGATGAAATAACAGCGGCGGACTACAAAGTCACACATGTTGATATGGGGCCTCCAACACTAGAAGGTGATATGTACCATGCCAATTATTCAGTCATTACCTTGATTAAAAGAGCGAAAGAACAGAGGAAATAAAATATAAAACTGCAATCTCAAGTCCTCGCATTGAGTAACTTTATTTCTTCCATGGCCACTCCTCCTACATCTGATGAAGCCTCAAGTTCTCAGCCTGAGGTAGAGGGCATCGATGTGCTCACCATAGAGAAAATTAAAAATAATTTGAGCTATTCTAGAGCTACTTGTGAGGGGATCGAAACAATATCTCAAGAGGCTATCTTCTTTCTGAATAAATCTTTGCAATTTTACACTCGAGTTCTTGACAAGAGGAAGGAGTTAGTAGGAGAACTTCAGGATGTCAGAAAAGATCAAACTAGTCTCTATGTGCTCTCTCAGGAAATGAAAGAATTGAACTCTATGGATCCGAAGATATTAATTGGTGAGCAATTTTTGAATAATCCTAAGGAGCTAGACCCTTCCTGGTCAGATTCATTAGAATGAAAATTGAATATATATGATAATCTGGTGAATGAAATTAAGAACACACTTGAAAAATATTATGAAATGTTGGAGGAAATTAAAAAAAAAATTAAATTCTGGGAGCAAAAATTACTGATGAGTTTGATGAAAGGATTCTAGATATAAGAGAGATCTCTCTAAAGTTTAGAGAGAAATTCAATAAAGAAATATTTGATCCTGCTACAGTAACATGGGAGTCCTTCTCGAAACTTAGTGCAATGGAGCTCCACCTAAAGGCTTATAATTCTAGAGAAGAGAGAAGATCTCAGATGTTGTTTGATTCTGAAAAGGCTTTGGGAAAATGCAAAACCAGGTTACAGATTACTACAATGCCAGGGAGCAAAAACATCACCGCAATTGTCACAAAGTACCAGGAATATAGGCAAAGATTAAAGGCATAGGAGGCGTTACTGAAGGAGAAGGAGGTGGAAAATATTTAAAGTGAAGGAGTCGATGTTGTTTACTTTTTATTTTTTATGTTATTTTCTTTAATTTGGCTCTCTTGATACTTCTAAGATTTTTTATTTTAATTTCTAAAATGGTTGTCTTCAAGGAACCGTTATCAAGACAAAAAAAAACTCTGCTATTTTTATTGCTTTTCTGTTATTTCAATATAGAAAGACAATGGTGAAGTTCATGCATGCACAATCTTTGAGTTATGGTGTGTACTATGTGGATTTATTGTGCTTTTGCTAAGTAGTTTGCCAGTGGATTGTCTATTACTGGAATGATAAATTTTTGGTTAATTTCATTGCTGTGGAATGTTTATATGTGAATAAATATTTTATAATGATGGATGTGTAAGGAGTTCTCTAAATAATTTAGGTGATTTGGTAGTTTAAGCTTTTATTCTTTAAGTTGTGTGGATGTCTTTATAAGTTATTTATGTTGAACTGTTAGCTTTTGTTAGCTTATAAGTTGTGGATGTTGAACTGTTAACTTTTGCTCAAGTAATGGATTAATATTCTTTGAGTTATTTTATCAAATATTTTGTGAATGGCAATGCAATAGGAATTTATGAGTTGAGTGATAAGTGTTGTTATTTAAAAATGATGCAGAAACACATATCAAATTCAATACCATGGAATACAATATAAAATATAAAATATCACAATTTCATGGAATACAATATAAAATATCATCAACTAAAGTTTGGAATATGATTCATGAAGTGCAATATAAAATAAAATATCATGAAGTGCAATGATTCACAATTTCAATTTTCATTCAATACAATATAAAATATCAACAACTATAGTTTGGAACAATGGAAACTGATTCATGAATCTTGTAGTGCAGTATAAATACCTAAAACCTGCTAATTCTCTTTCATTTCCCAAATGGAGTCAGGGTCTCGAAACTAACGTTCAACATCAGATAGAGTAAAAGAGTCATCTTGAAGCTCTTGATTCTGAGTCTGCTCTTCACCTTCTTTGGCATGTGTCTCAAATTCAACATTCACTATGTGATTTTCGTCAATTTCATCTGTCCTAGTCTCACTACCCATGGTAGTGCCACCAGTAGCAGCCTTTGGAATTGGAGTGTTGCACAGACCGGTCCCTCTTCTTTCACATGTGGACCTCTAGATTGTGAGTGCCCTATCAAAAGGAAAATTTTTAATATTATACACAGTTCCTTTCATCCTCAAGCAATTTTCCAAATTATTGTCTAGTTTGTTTCTTAACTTTGATTTCAAAAACCCTAATGTACTGAAAACTCTCTCATCCTCCACCGACCCCAATATCATTGTTTAACATAAATCAGCAAGTTTGAAATATTCTGATATCTTATCACGCAATTTTTCACTTTGACCTAAGTTTGTCCAAACCCTTTTTATTGATCTCGGTTCAAAGGCCTTGTCCTTGCCCATGGATTTATACTGGTCCTTAATCGCTACTGCAAAATCCTTACATTGCTTTCTTAGCTTATCTTCATTTAAAATTCCTTCTATTTTCTACTCATTGATTGTTACAGTTTTCGAAAATTGTTCGATCAAGATTTTTACTTGAGCATGAAAAAATCTTGGGTTATCTTGGTTTGCCCAAAATTGAGGATACACAATACTCATGGCTTCAAGTATTTTATCTCGAGGGAATCTATCACCAATCTCTAAGGAAAGAGATTTTGCAATTTCCTTCAAATTATCACCAATAGATTTAACATTGTCTTTAAAATCTTCCTCGTGAACAGTTACTTCTCTACTAGAGCGCCTGGTAGTCTTACATTGGTACATTTGTATCTCATATCCACGAACATAGATACATAAGTGCCCGCTTCCATTGAACTGCAAATAATTATCAGGATCATTCAAATCAATAATTTTCCGCCACAGGTTATAATCTACGCCATCTTGTGTTAAATCTAGATATAGATGATCGAGGGCCAAGCATGTATGTTTATGCAGATTGGCATATTCATTAATATACATAACTCTGTCTTGGGCTTTCTTCACAAAAATGTTCATTTCATCCAGCATGGGGAGAATACTAGCTAAATTCAAAAGTGTCTCTATATCACTTAACCTATATAAGAGGTCAGGAGCTTTGTCTACCATGCTGCAGTTTTCGTACATCACTCCAATTAAGGATTGATATTTTGAAAGAACTCGTTGCACTGGTCCATGCAGGGAGATCCATCTGGTATCGACATCCTTGAAGAAGCTTGTTTCTTGGTGTTATTCCCTCAGCAAAATTCTAAAATTTTGTGAAATGTTTGGGACTTCGGCAAAAGTATGCATGGATTTCGCAAACTAGATTTTTAACTTTTGATACTGTAGGAAACTTGGTTACAATTTTGAATGCCAAATTTATTTTGTGGGCCATGCAGTGAATTCCAAGCATGTATGGTGCACAAGTAGTTTGTAACTTTGTGCAAACACTGGTCCTTTGACCTTGCATCACTGTAGCTCCATTAGCTCCTACACACACCAACTTTTTTGCAATTGTCAACTCATCCATACCTGCAATTTCATTCAAATATTTCTTGACTAGTTCAAATTTATTATGCGATGTTGAACTGCCCTTCATTTTATGAACACAGAGAAGATGAGCTTGGCGAACATGTTGTTGTACAGTATACAAATGCATACAGATCCAAGAAGTATTGTCTACCGCAGTAACTTCATCTAAAGATAATGCAATGAAGTTTGACTCTTTTACTTTCTCCTTTAAATCTTCCTTTTCCACTGCAGCAAGAAACTTTTCCCATTCCCATCCAACATTTACTGACCAATGTGTGTGGGGATAGTAAGGAACATTCAAAAAAGATAATAAAATAGAATATTCTGGGTAGTCTGTCATAGGACGCCCTCTAGACAAAATATGAAAAACAACACTCATCTGAACAGTTTTTGACATATTTGCTCCTTCCATTGCTTTTCCAAATTGAGCCTCAAGTGTACCTTTACATGCAGCAAGCTTCAACATGCTTTGCTAATGCTCTTCATAATCCGCAGCATACCTAACATGAAGACATTCTTCCTTTGATTTCCATCATAAGACTGATTGTTCCTTTCGTCTATGATTTGTTTTTCATAAAATTTACCGATATGCTTTTCTATAGTGTCAATATTTAGCTGCAACGTCTTGGGTTTTCCCAATTTACAAGTACAAATCGTACATTTGGCATGTGTTTCTTTTTCAATATCGTCTGATTCCCCCACTGCTACAATGAATGGGTACTTTGACAACCAACCAAGTTGAAAATTCCTTATCATTTCCCACTCGCGCCCCCTTTTTGGTTTGTTTTTCCTTTTCTTGCTACCAACATCATCCTCATCCAATTCAATTATCTCATTCTAGCTAACTAGGGTATCCCTTGGAGCATCTTCTGTGGTATTTCCATCCCCATTTTAATTTGATACATTTTGATTTAAATCAATGACAATCTCAACTTGACCTTCTACTGGCACTGAGGAATTGTGAATGCTACCAATATTTGGTGGAAGAGTTGATGATGTAGCTCCATCTTGAACTGATTGATCAGAAGCTTTGGTAATTCCAAAGGAAGACTATATGGTATGTCTAAATTTTGGGCATTTTGATGGCCTCTAAGTCTCTTGATCTTCACCACACTGAGGGGCGGCAGGAGTATTTTCAACACCCTGAGGAGTGGCAGGAGTATTTTCACCACCCTAACCCTGAGGAGCGGCAGGAGTATTTTCACCACCCTGACCTTGAGGAGCGGCAGGAGTATTTTCAACACCCTAAGGAGCGGCAGGAGTATTTTCACCACCCTGAGCCTAGGAGTGGCAGGAGTATTTTCAACACCCTAAGGAGTGGTAGGAGTAGTTTCACCACCCTGAGGAGTGGCAGGAGCCTTACCGTTGCTGCTCGAGTCGCTCGACATATTAATCTCTGATTCGATCGACATATTCATCTCTCACTTCAAATAAAAAACTAGAAAAAAATGTCTTCTTGTTTAAGAAGGATAAAGAATAATAATATAAATCCCATTCCCTACTCAATATCATCTTTAAGACTGAAGCAAGAATGGAAAAGAGATAAAGGAAAATTATTATTATAACTAATAACACTATGAAGAAATGATCAGTGATCACTCACCTTTAAGTCTACATAATCGGCTTTCGCTGAATTCCGAATCGAGAAGTAGAACCTCAGAACCGAAAAAAATGTGTAAGAATAAATGACACTTTCAATTGTATTTATATCAATCCATGATTCCATATTTGGCGAATTCTGTGGGATTTTTAAATGGTATATTAAAAATTTGGCAAATACGTTGTAATTTTCAAAGCGAAATCTGTCCTCAAATTTAATTATTTTTTAATATTATTGGCGAAATAGGTCCTCATAAGCAACTATTTATAAATTTTGATTGGAGAAATGAGTCTTCACAAGCAACTATTTGTAAATTTTAATTGGCGAAATGGGTCCTGATACAATGTCATTTTAATAGTATTGGCGAATATGTAGGTGTTTTTTATTAAATGCTTCCGGGATTTAGGTGAAAATATTAGTCGGTCCATTTGAAACGCGTAGTTTGACAATGGCGAATTTGTTGCTTAAATATGCCTCATAAAAAAAATTATTGACAAATCGACATGCATTGGACCTATGGTTCGTAAATTCCAAGTGATTTGGATACCCTGTGGGTGCGAGAAATTCTCCAATTTCGAGTTGACCGATTCCTAGAATTCGCCAATTGGCGAAGATTTGCCACTAAAGTTTTCCCTGGTCCTATTTGGGTGAGACAACTTACCACTACAGGAGATGGTGTTGGATGTGGATAGATGTTTGGGGTTGGGAGTACCTCCACTACCACTATATCTTTGCGGTTTGATTAGTGGGATTTTGCTGCCAGATAGGAGCGGTCATTTCTACAACCTCAATTACATGGAGGTTGTGAGACACATCATGGAGTAGAGGGAGGGAGAGTTTGTATGGGGTCCATGTGTGTTGGCTAAACTATACAAGGATATGCACGTAGTGTGCTATCAAGGGGCTCTTAGCGTTACATAGGTGACGCTGTTACAGATATGGGCCTGGGAGTACCCTAGTGTGGCCAGGCCAGGAGTGGTGACAGGAGGGTTGCAGGATCTGACACTACCGGTGGCATACTGGTATGGGACAGAGTATGGCTGGGTATTTCATTATCAGGGCCTTGGTGATTTGGATAGATGGCGAAGGATGCTAGATGATCTACAAGAGGATCAGATAGTGTGGAGGCCATACATGACGCGGTGCTTCTCCAGATGGAGGAGAGATGAGGAGAGGCACAGAGGATACTTCTGCTAGTATCCTATATAGTTGGGAGAGAGCCCTACATAGTGGAGTTACACAGGGCAGATTGGGTGACAAGACAATTCAGGATTGAGCAGGACATTCCTCGCAGACCGGAGAGATTTAGACAGATCACGCGAGAGTGACCATGGGGAGATTCGATTACTACCGAGTTTGTGAGATAGCAGTGGGAGGAGCTCCAAGAGGTACCTTATCTAGGTAGGAGAGGAGGGAGAGCAGATGCAAGGGTGACAGTGATATTCTCTACGTGGTTTTCCTATCACTGACTAGCACAGATTATGTTGATGGAGCCAATTACAAAGGCACTTGGTTTCAGTCCAGAGGATGAGCTGAGACTGGCTAGATAGAGGAGGGGGAGGAGGAAAACAAAGGAGAGGACAAGATGTGGATGAAGGGGATTGATCGAGGAGAGTGAGGATGAGGGGAAGACAACAGAGGAGAGGCCAGGAGGAGAGAAATGAGCCACAGGTGGAGGTGATGGAGGTAGACACTCCTGAGGTTGACCCATTGGCCATGGTACCATACATACCACCACCACTAGAGGACCTAATCGTATTGTTGAGAGGGGTCATGGTGAGGCTGTAGATTATGGAGCAGAGACACAAGGATTCAAAGGCTAAGAGGAGCAGGCTGGTGGCTGAGGTAGCAAGCTACATGCAGAGGTGGACAGGGTGTGGGTAGAGGGAGAGAGGGATTTTGTGGTGCTGGCCAATGATACAGGGCAACATATATTAGAGTTGGAGGCAGAGAGGGATAGATTGCAGGCCAAGGTGACTCGACTAGAGGGAGTGGGACAAAGAGAGCATGAGGAGTTGGTGGGGGTGAGGTGGGAGCAAGACAAACTACAGGCTGAGGTGACCACATTGTAGGCTAGGGGATAGCAGGAGTCTAGAGGATTGGCGGACCAAGTATCTTCAAAGGCCCTGGCAGAGGCAGAGAGAGATATGGAGGATTTGAGGAGACAGGTGGAGAGGCTATTGAGGGAGAGGACTAATTTGAGACAGTAGTGGGATGAGCTCCATGACAGAGTAGAGATAGTAGAGTAGATGATGGGGACTGCAAGGTTGGTTATGGAGAGAGAGGAGGAGATGATGGCGTAGATACAGACTTTGAGGGATGAGAGAGATGAAATAGAGGCACAGGTATAGACTTTGCAGGGTGAGAGGGATATGATAGCAGGATAGATGCAGACTCTACAGCACGAGAGGGAATTAGTAGAGGTACAAGTACAAACTCTACAGGGAGAGAGAGAGATGTAGCACATGCACAGATATAGGTAGTGGAGAGAGAGAGGGATGCATTGCAGATACATCCATAGGCCATGTAGGGCAAGGGGAGCGAGACAGGGGTAAAGGTACAAAAATTGTAGAGGGAGAGGGATGTCACACAGGCATAGGTATACGATAGAGTAGGTGTCTCAGGTGTAGTCAAAGATTGGTCAGTTGTGGTTGGCACAAGATGCATGGACACAAGAGAGGAGATCCATATGGGGATTTCAGGATAGGTACAGGGCAAAGCGAGATTTAGCCAGGTATCCAACGATTGAGAGAGACGAGTACATGAGGGAAGCTAGCTACTATATGGCGGCCTACTACATAGCAGTGCCAGATCAGACATAGCAGGTACCTCCCTATGTCTGAGCGGTACCACAGATGTCAGCACCATCCTACTCAGTAGGGACACACACCAAAGGGTACAGTAGCTATCAAGAGATGTCGCTGCACAAAGGGATAGTGCCAAACTCACCACAGAGGTCAAATGTGGACAGGTCACAATAGAGAGGACAAAGGACATATGATAGGACACAGGTTTTTGACAGGTGTAGGGTGGGTGTACTGTACAAAGCGACAAAGATCACATTTGATTCAGAGCCTTGTAATCATATTTAATGTGATGATTACCGATGTATATGATGGATATGTATTTTGATGATATGATGGACATTATTATGGATCATGTGATGGAAATTATATTTTTCTATTTATATGATATGTGACAACCCTTATTGACACTATGTTGTGTTTATGTGATGGATGATTTATTATGTGATAGATGACTTATTATGCATATTGGCATGTATGTGATTTTATTAGGGATGATCATCATAATATGATATATGTATATGTTTATGATGATGTACTCATATGAGAATGATAGGGATGATACGCATGATGTCTAATGTTTATGATGTAAGATGTGATGGATGATTTATAACTTTATATGCTATGGATATGGATCTAAAAATTTGTGATGCAGGTGGCGATGTATGCAATGTGTTAATGAGATAGACTAAACATGGAAATTAATTGATAATGAAATGAATCTAAGACGCTTAGAATAACCAATTATGATTAATCTAAAAAAATTAAAATAAATATGAAATTACAATGCACATGGGATGAAATGCAATGGACCTAGAATGTGGGATGAAATGCAATTAAATTCCTTATAAACACTAATGTTTAAATGAAATGCAATGTGGACATGAGTTAAAATAAGGGCTTGCATAGTCATGGAAGCGGGCGGTAAGTTGACTTTATTTGTGGATCATGTGTGCTTTAGCTTATGAAATAAAGGGATGATGGATGTGAAGCTGCACCTGTCAAGAACCGTAGGTATCCTGAGAAGAAGAGGGGATGGAAGGTGAATGTTGGCACAACCAAAATCATAGGTCACATATTAGGTATAGATGAAATGCAATGAAATTGAATATGAAATGCAATTCTAATGCAATTTTCCATTTCTAGAGCACTGATTGTTGCTATAGCATAAGACACCAAGTGCCAAGGTAAGTGAAACCAAGGAAAATTAGTGTCTAATGCATAAAACAAACATAGTAGACAAGAAGGCTATCCCAACTCCCCAAAGTTATGAAGACCTTGGTCGGGCTAGGCGTTGGGATAATCGCAAGCACAAAAGGATGCCCTAGCATAACACAAGACCACAGGGGTCTTGGTGGGTACTACACGGGACAACCAGGAAGACAACAACAAAGAAAAGATCAAGATATGCCCCTATGTGAACTAGTCAAAGCACACCATGATATGATGGATCAAGGTGACCATGACGAGGTATGATAGAGAGCTCAATATGGTAAAAAAAAGCCAAAAAGTATCAAAATATCACAATCAATTTTAGACGTCCTTTGCCATAGGATCAAAAGGGTGGATGGGATTGTTGAGGTCTATTAGGAAGGATGCATCATGTTGAGACCAAAGATGGATACTAAACTAAAAGATCGATATGACGGAAGAGACTCCAAAAACTAATTGAATCTCATGATACAAGTGAATCTCATTTATGAAGAACTAGCTAGATAAGGACATACCTGATGAGATGACACAAGAAATGAGACACAAGACACAAGACTAACACACCCTAACAACCTAGGGGCTCGGGGATTGATCAAAGATTATCCTTGCCTACGTGAAAGCGTAGAGCCCTCGTAGTTCAAGAAAAGATCATGGATAAAAGTAGAAAGAGGACGATGGGGACAAATGATGGAAGACAAAGACTAGATGGACAAAAGCAAAGCCCCGAGGTGGATCAAATGATCGAACTTTCCTACATGAAAGTGCATGGGAAATGTACTTTGAAAAAGACAAATAACAAAAGACGCGACCAAAAGACCGACATGACAGGGACATGATCCAAATGAAGATTGACACAATGAAGGAACCTAGATGGAAGCGAAGGACCGACATGACAAAAAGGACTGATGACACAAGCTCATATTAGGATAAAAACTCAAGATAATGGATAGCAGATGAAGATCATCCAATGCTCAACCAAAATATACGAAGTGACAGGATGAAGGGATGCAGATGGAAGGATATGATCAATAGGATGATAGGATATGAGATTAGGATGGGTGGAAGCATAAAGTAACTAGGACACAAGGTAGATAATGATTAAGCCATGTACAAATGGCGCTTCTAACCAGGTTTTCAACAAACATACTTATCCAAGGCGCCACTAAAGGTGGTTTTCACCATAGGACGAATTATTTCTCTTTACTATTTTTGGATTTTTTTTATTTTTTTGTATTTTTGCCAATTTTTTACTTTTTTTAGATTTTTTTTATTTTTGCAAGATAGGATAACCGAGTTGACTTAAGTGTAGAACCTTTTTAGGTGCATGATGCTAATGGGCTCCTCTAGGGGCTATCCTTCAAGTGTGGCAAGTCTATATGCACCTAATCCATATTTTGTGGTGATGACATAAGGACCCAGCCAATTTGCTTCAAATTTTCCCTTCTTATCTCGGTCCTATTGGGTACACTAGTTCTCCTTAAGGACTAAATCACCAACATTGAATTGGTGAGGACGGACGTTCTTTTTGTAACTTCTTTTAAGGAAATTCTGATATGCTTGGAGATGATCATATGCTTTGATCCATTATCATCTAGGATTTCCAGCTGGCTGAGTCTTGCAACCCGAGCATCTTCATCACTGATAAGATTCTTCAAAGATATTATCAGTGAGGGGATTTCAACCATAATTGACAAGATGGCATCGAAACCATAAATGAGGGAATATGGAGTGGCACCGGTAGGGGTGCAGATGGAAGTGCGGTAGGTCCAAAGGGTAGGATGGATGTGAAGGTGTCAATCTTGACCAATATTGTTGACTACCTTTTTAAGGATCTTGATCAGGGTTTTGTTTGTAGCCTCGGCTTGACCATTACCTTGGGGGTAATAGGGAATAGACCAACAGTGTTGAATATGAAAGGTTTCATAGAGGTGTTTCATGGCTTGGTTCTTGAGTGGTTTTTCATTATTGAAAATGGTGGACGAGATTCCATATCTTCAGAGAATATGGAAAAGGATAAATTTGGATATCTGAGTACCCGTGATTTGAGAGAGTGGCATAGCTTCCACCCACTTGGTGAAGTACTCAATTGTAGGGATGATGACGGTATGGCCATCAGAGGATGGGGGATATATCTTGATGATTAAGTTGAAACCCCACTGAGAGAAGGGCCACAGTGCTATGAGAGGCTGAAGATCCTGAGTAGGAGCATGTATCAAATCCATGTGTTGTTGACAGGGTAGGCATTTCTTCACAAACTCACAAGAATCATGTTCCACTATAGGACAGTAGTATCCCACTCTGAGAATTCTTTTAGCTAGTGCCATGCCATTTGAATGGGCCCCACAAACACCACTATGTACTTTTGTTAATGCAGTGTGCGCTTTGGTCTCATTTAGACACCTGACGAGAGTTCCATCATACCCCCGACGATAAAGTGTATCACCTATGATAGTGTAACGGGATGTACGTTGGATGAAGTATTTTCGTTGGTTGCGGGTAAGGTCGGGATGTAAGATGTTATCGTGCAGGTAGGTGTAGATGTCATGATACCATGGTGACGTAGGACCTACAATGCCGCACACCATCTCACTTTTAGGGATATCATAAGCTGGGATTAAGATTTGTTCAATGAGGAACTCACACTCTGTTCAATCTTTAGGCATGTCGATTAGGGAACCAATGGTAGCCATTGCATCCACTGCTTTGTTATGCACTCTCAGAATCTGGTCAAATTGGATAGAAGTGAAATACTTTTTGAAGTCATCTACCATGCACTTATAAGGTAACAACTTATCATCTTTTGTCAGAAACTCATCATTAACATGTTTGATAATTAACTGGGAATCACCAAAGACTCTTAGGTGAGTGATATGACATTGGATTGCAATCCTAAGACTAGTAAGAAGAGCTTCATATTCAGCAATATTTTTGGTGCACGAAAAATCCAATCTAAATGACTTCAGTATATAATCACCTTGGGGGGTGACAAGCAAGATTCCTGCCCCCGATCCATTGTGTGTGTACGACCCATCAAAATATAGTGTCTATGTGGCCGCTTTTGTTACTGCGAAGACCCCTTCATCAGGAAATTTTGTTACTAGAGGATAGGCATCTACCAAGTGAGCATCTTCCAGTTGATCATCTATCACTTTTCCTTTAATAGCCTTTCGATCCACATATTCTATATCAAATTCGCTTAATAGCATGACCCACTTAGCCATGCGACCAATCAGAGTTGTCCTGGATAACAAATATTTGAGTGGATCAACCTTGGAGATTAGCTTCACTAGGTGACTAAGGATATAGTGTCGAAGCTTTTATGAGCTGAAGACCACAACTAAGCAAGATTTTTCCATCAGGGAATAATTGAGTTCATTGCCTACTAGGGTCCAACTGATGTAGTAGATCGCTCGTTCCTTTGATGACTCATCATGTTGCACCAACAATGCCCCTAGTGCCACTGAAGTAGCATAAATATATAACAGAAGTGATTTACCAGGAATTGGTGGCATAAGGATGGGCGGGTGAGACAAATACTCTTTGATCTTGTCAAAGTTGAGTTGACACTGTTGGTTCCACTTAAAGGCGGTTTCCTTTTTCAGGATATGAGTGAATGATTGGCATTTGTCAGCTAATTGAGCTATAAACCATCAGATGGATTGTAGCTTACCTTGAAGGCTTCTTAATTGTTTGAGATTACGTGGTGGAGGCATATCCATGATTGTCTTGATTTTTGCTGGATTGACCTCTATGCCTCTTCTGGAGATAATGAAACCCAGTAGTTTTCCTGATGTGACCCCAAAGACACATTTCTTTAGATTCAAATGTAGCTTATAGTGCTCTAGATGCTCAAAAATCTTCTTGAGGATCATCATGTGCTCTTCCCTTGTTCTTGATTTCCCCAACAGATCATCAACATAATCTTCCATTATGATGTGAATGAGGTCATGGAAGATAACGGTCATGGCACGTTGGTAGGTTGCCCCCACATTCTTAAGGCCAAAGGGCATGACATTGTAACAGAATGTGCCCCAAGGTGTAGTGAAGATTGTTTTATGTTGATCTTTGAGCACAATTTTGATCTGATTATATCCGGAGAAGCCATCCACGAGGGAAAGCATCTCATGTCCTGCAATTAAATCCACCAACATGTCAATATTTGGCAAAGGGAAATCATCCTTAGGATAGGCTTTATTGAGGTCCCAAAAATTTGTGCAAACCCTAATATTGTTGTTTGGTTTGGCATCTGGCACTAAATTTGAGATCCAATCAGAATAGTCAATGGGTCTTATGAATCCAACTTCTAATAGCTTCTCCAAGTCTTTCTTGACCAGTAGAGCTACTTGGGGGTGCATTTTCCTGAGTTTTTGCTTGACAGGTTTTGCATTAGGATGTACGTCCAAATGATGTACTACTAGAGCAGGATCAAGACCTGACATATATGAATATGTCCATGCGAAATTGATGATGCCTTCTTTGAGAATCTGGGTGATGGTAGAGTACTCTTCCTCTGATAGTGATTTGGCTACATATGTGATTTTGGGATCCTCTTCAGTTCCCAAATTTATTTCTTGTGTTTCCTTGATTAGAATGGATGATTGTTCAAACAACTAAGTTCCTACAAGGGGAAGATGAATGTCACCATCTTCTAGCACCTCATCAAGGTTTTCACTGTTAGATACACGCTTATTTTTTACTTTTTATGAGTCAAGAAGTGCCTCAGAGAGGTTTTTGCTAGGTTTAATTTTGCTTCTTTTTTACTTTTGCGATTAGGGAATTCATCCTCCCCTAATCCCATAAGATGTATGTCCATATCCACTGAGGGAAAGGTGTCAATAGGTGAGCTACCATGTATGTCCCAATCTATGAGTTTAGGATGATGAAGGGATAAGATGATGGTGCAAATGGATAGGAATTCGAACATGGAAGAAAGGTTTGCACAATCTACATCATCATACACGTGTATGATGGATTCTTCTTTTGGTCTGTCTTGAGAAGACTGTTGTCCACGCTAATGTTGTTAGAGGCACTAGATGATGCCATAGGACCTTTTTGTTTGTTGTCATAGCCCAAGCCCAAGTTTCTTGGATGCATAGAGTTTCGGTCAGTTGTCATCAGCCTTGCTCTTCTATACCAAGGCCTCCCCCTGATAATTGTGTTTCTTTGCAAACTTAGAGGGCCAAGGGTAGATTTCTTGGAAATATTCCTTCCAGGGGGGAGAGGGTTTAGGTTCCTAATGATATACCCATTGGCTGATATCATCTTCTGGTGTGTCTTGCCTTAACCCCAGAGAGCAGAAGGTGCTAGATCCCACATTTTTAGAGCTCAAGGTGATCGTATTCTCTTCTTCCTTCAGTATAGACTGAGAAGGTTGGCCATATGTGTGTGGTGAGGGTGGCATGGTTGCCACATTCAAAGTTGTACTCATTTCATATTCACCACAACCCTTGTCAATGATCTGGACTTTGGTAAGGGTGGAATTAGATGTGGTAGCTAGTATGTTGGTAGATAGACAGGATGATGAGGTCTGAGGTGGTCCCATTTCTACTCCTCGGAAATAATGAGAATGGGGAAAAGAAGCTTCTAATGCATGGAAATATTCAAATGGTTGAGGGTATGCGTGTATTGCAATTTCCACCCCATTGAATAGGAATTTTAGACATTGGTGGTACGCTAATGGAATGACTTGTATGGCGTGGATCTATGGAAGGACAAGAAGAAGGTTGTAGGGGAGTTCCAGATCAAGAACATGACAGGTAGTGTATTGTACAATGGGCCCAACCTGAATTGGAAGACATATTGTCCCCTCAGAATCACACTTTGCATTATCATACACCTTGATAGTGATGACTTGATTTTTTAAATCAGCATGGGTGTATCCCACCTCTTTTATGAATTTTAATGTGCAAAGATTACAGGCAGAACCATTATCTACCAATACCCTCTTTACTTTGTGATGATTTACAAGGACCTCGAGATGGAGGGGACGGTTATGGTTCAAGTCAATGCAAGGCATGTCAGTCTGACTAAATATGAGCTGATAAGTGGTGAAGAGATGTCCTACCAATGCTTGGAATTGAGTAGGATCGATGTCATTGGGGACGTGGATATCTTGTAAGGCTTTGGTTAAAATTTCTTGGTGCACAGGAGAAGACTTGAGCAGGTCCAAAATGGATATCTATGTCGGGGTCTTCCCTAGATGGTCAAGAATATTATATTGGGAGTTTATAGGAGGTGTCTAGGTTGATATAGAGGCTCTAGGAATAGTAATGCGAGTGTGACGAGTGGTAACGACACACTGCGGGTCCTTCCCTTTCACACGTATTATAGACACATGTGGTTCTACTTGCTCAATGTGCATGACTATGCCTTGATAATTGAACAACACATTCTTGTAACTAATGTTATTTGTGGTGTTGCTCTAATCATTGTTGTTACTGGATCTAGGATTTGAGTTCGACGTACTAGGACCTTAGTTATGCTTAGGGAAATCATTTTGATATATTTGCAGTTGAGCATTGGATGAGGGTGTCATGTTGGCATCCACATGTATATCACCTTGATCTATGAGATCCTGGATGTATGTTTCCAGGCCTTGAAATTTATTCAATGTATGCCCTTTAATCTTATGAAACTCACAATACTCATTTTCTTTGTACCAGCCTGGTTTGGGCTTGGATTCATCAAGAGGCTTGGTCATAGGATATGTGATCGGGTAATTAGCTTGAAGAATCCTATGGAACACAATGCTCAAGGGTTCTCCTAGTGGAGTGAATTGGTGTTTGTTATTCCCTCGATTGTTTTGATTGGATTGTTGGGGAGGATGTGGTGCCCCCTGTGGCACTGATATGGCATGAGGATTTGACTACTATGGAGGGGAATATTGTTGCTTCTAGGAAGCATTGGCTACTTGGATGTGTCTAGTGTCAATGACACCATCATTGATAGCATTTTTATTCTTGTTCCAATAATGAGGCTTATCCCCAGATGACTTCTCTTTATCAGAGTTAAAGATTTTGACTAACCCCTTGGCAATAAGTGCCCTCTCAAGGATAGGGCCTTTCTCCACTATCTCTGCGAAGGTTATGACATAGTGAAGTCTGAAATTGTGGGCCATATATGGATGAGAGTTTTTGATGAATAGGGTGACCATGTCCTTTTCCCTAAGTGGGGATTTCATCTGACTAGCTAAAGCTCACCATCTTTAAAGATAGCTTGCAAAAGTTTCTCCACTAACTCATTTGACTACAAAATACAACGAGACTTTCTGACGAAAGATGTATAATTAGATGTATCATCGGGTATCTGTGTATTTAATCTGAAATTTTCAATTTTTAAAAAAATTTATGCCTGACGTTCGTCAAAATTGCGACGCTCCATGATTTTCGTCACTATTTTGACATACACTTAAAGTCAATTTGTGGGACAACATATGGTTAGCCTCCTTAATTTGTGGGCTGATGGGTATATGGTTAGCGTTCGTCGGGGTTCCGATGGATGTTTTTTAATAAATAAAAGTGAGTTTGACAACTTATCTATATTTGTGACAGTGTTTTGCTATACTTGCAATTTTTCTATAGTTGTGACAGTTTGTGGAGGCTATAGGCCAAATTTTTTTGGTGCAAAATATCAGAATTATAAGATTTTGTTACCTATCTATGATTAAAAAATATTGGAGTGTGAGTTTGATATTTTTTGAAGATCTAAATATTCAAGCTTGGTAAAGAAAAATCATGTTAGATAATATTAGTGCAAAACAAAATGAAGAGACACTTGCTAGATTGTGGGCTAGATTGAAAAGAAAGGGTGATGGGAAATGTTATTGTCCTTGCAATAATTTCAAGGGCTTAAAGACGAGAAGACTTTTAATCACAAGAGCTGAGAAACATTGTAGGAAACATGGTCACATTGAAGGGGGGCATGATTATCATCCATTGGCAAGTTGTTCATTATATGTCTTTATATTGATTGAATTTGTAAATGTTTAAATCATTTTAACATTTTTTTTATATATAAAAAATCACTTGATCATGATCATGGTTTATTTGTGTCGATCATTATTATAAAGGTGGGGTGCCCTAGGGAACATGATATGGATTATCACGGCTAGGAGAATGTGGTTTTGCAAGCAGAGGAACATGGAGCTGTGAATATCGAAGATGAAGCTAATGATCCTATGGAAGAAGATGATCATGCACCAGAAAACCTAGTTGAAGATGATGGTACAAATACATTGATCCATGACACATTTAGTGGCACAATTGATCATGATGATTGAGATGACTTTGATGATGTTCATGATTTACCTGTACTTGAGAAGGCATACAAGCCCCTTTATGAAGGCTCCCAAACAACTTTTCTCTCTGTTGTATTGTTGCTAGTGAACTTGAAGGTTATGAATGGTTTATCCAACATAGCAATCTCACGAATGTTAAGGTATTTCATATATGCCATCTTTTTTCATCTATTTTGTTGTTAGTTCATCACTAGTAAATAAAGGATGAAATATGTACCATTAATATTCTTTATATTAACAAATTATTTTTTTGTTGTAGATTGATAGGTGAATTTTTGTTACCACCTTCAAATATTTTACCTCGCTCATACCGAGATTTAACTACCATTATGAAAGATATTGGAATGGAGTATCAAGCAATAGATGCATGTCCCAATGATCATATTATATATCATAAACAACATGAATTCGCAATAGAATTCCCGGAATGTCATAAGATATCAAATGAATCAACTAACAAAAAAGGTGCCTCGCAAGGTTCTTTGTTATATTCCCATTATTCCACGTATGCAATGATTATTTAGGTGTGAAAGTTTAGCGCAATTTATGGATTACCATGCATGGAATAGAAGTGGAGATGACATTCTTCGAATTCCTATAGATGGTTTTGCATTTAGGGACATGGAGGAAAAATGGCCACACTTTAAAGAAGAACCTCGTAATATCAAGCTTTCAATGGCATCAGACGGTGTCAATCCATTTGGAGAGTTGAGATCTATTTACTTGGTGTGGCCTATTTTTTTTATCAACAATAACATTCCTCCATGGATGTCAATAAAGAGGGAACACATAATGTTGGCAATGATTGTTCCAAGTATTTTTTTACATCAATTTTCTTTAACGTAGTAGCATCTCATTTATCTTATTTGTTGCATAATGACTTATATTTTTTTCATTTAATAGTCATGTACATTAATTATGTAATATGTTCATTCAACTGTAGTAAAATGGTTATAATAATTATGTAATGTTTATGTTCATTCAACTAGGTAATTACCAAGTTAAAGATATGAATGTATATATCGAGCCTCTTATCGACGAGTTACTAAAGTTATGGAATGGTGTCACTATGTACGACGTCTCTAGACCAGTAGGACAAAGACAATTTCAATTCCATGTAATGCTTGTATGGAAAATTCATGACGCCCCAAGTCTAACACATTTTTGTGGTATGTTATAATGTTCAACTGCACTTTAACAATATTTAATTTTATGAAGTAGATATCATGCATGTTTTTAAAATAATCTATTCATTATATATAATTATAAAAATTGACATATTTAATCCAATTATATATGATCTTGCAGGTCTTCAAACAAAGGAAAATTTGCATGTCCAAATTTGTGGTCCAAAGATGAAATCTCGTTCAACAAGTTTAGGAAAGGGTGTTTGATGAGTATAGGCACTTCCTCCACATAAATCATAAGTATCGAACTACCAAAACATCTTTTCAATGGGAAAGAAGAGACTACATCAAAACCATGAAGAATGACACCTCGCCTATGGAAGTTGGAATATAATAGAATTAATCGTCAAGGTTATACATCGGATCAAATTGTTTATCTATCATATATGATATGTTTGGAATTTATATTTTTATATTTTGTTTTGTTTACTCATGTTGTAATTGACAATGATTGTCGTTGTTAATTTGTTTAACTTATATGCTTCATGAAGGTCGTCAAGGCATTAATGGCCGACTTCCATAAGGACTAAAAAGTTATCCAAGAAAATTTAGTAGGTTGTCCTACTATGAGAAGCTACAAATTGTGCATTTGTTTGATACAATGCATATCAAAAAGAATATAACAGAAACGTTATGAAAAATATTGGATGGAGGGCATGAAAAAGAAAAAATTGTCAAAATTTGTAGTGACATTCAGGAAGTCAATCATGCAATGAAAAATGTCATTCAATTAAATAGAGATGGAGACAAAATTAATATAAGTGCCCTTCCTTGGTTATTAACGAAGCAACAAAGCAATGCTATAAAATAAGTCATACAAAAAATTCAATTTCCCACAGGATTTGTTGTGAACATAAACAATATCATAACAAAGAAAGGTGAATTTGGGTCAGGGATGAAAATGCATGATTGGAATACCTTCATTAAGGTAATTATTGTGGTATATTTTATATATATTTGTATATTGCATGTACTTTTCAATGTATTATATTTAGTTTTGGAAAAATAATGAAAAGATCATTTTATAATTGTTGCAGTATGTTCTACCTCTATCTCTCCCAGACAACTTCGACAAAAATGTCAAGCAAGTTATATATGATCTTGGAAAATACATGAGGTAAGTAGTGATATTTGTTCAATTCGTTGTATAGATCTTATATTTTCCATTTGTTTTACTTGTTATGTAATATATTGTATATTTTTGTTAAATCTCGTTAATATATTTTGCCTTGAATCACTTGTAGATGGTTGTCATCTAAAGAAATCTATAAAGAAGATATAAATTATTGGAGGAGAAAAATTCCTCGTCTAATGTGTGAAATGCAAAAGTGTCTACCTTCGACATTTTTCAATGCACAAGAACACTACCTCATACACCAAGTTGAGGAGATTGAATTGTGTGGACTTGTACACAAAAGGTCAATGTGGATGGTTGAGAAGCACTTGAAATTTTTGAAGGCTTTGGTTAGACAAAGAGCACATCCTGAGGGTTCTATGGTGGAGGGATATATGGTATACCAAACCATGGTGTACATTACTGAATATCTTCCTAAGTTTGCAACAAAGATCCATGTAGATCGCATTTGGGATCCCAACTCCATTAACAAATTCAAAGGGGAGTACCTGATGGGGAAAGGTAGATTGAGGAAAGTGAGAGGTAATTATAAGATGGTCATGGAGATTAATTAGAATACATTTTACATTGCCTTCAATTGCTTGAAAAGAAACAACAGAGAATTAGTCCAAATGAAAGAATCTTCCACACACAAATAGAAAAGTATTGGTATTGAATTACTCCAAAAAATAAGTCTTTCACTGCTAAAAAGTATTAAAATCTTAAAAAGTGTTGATAATAAAATATTACAATTTGAATTTCATATATATAAGAAGAAGACCCTGTTAGCTCTCAAAAACGCAGGAAAAATTCCTCAAGAGGTTGTCAAACTCTTGGTACGTTTCAGGGTAACATACAAGGCCAAATAGTTTAGACCTTCTTCTCTTCAGGTGCTACTAGACCTAGGTGGGTATACCTATATGAATGAAGCAGACTTGATTTGTGTTTATTTTTCAAGCAATTTATCCACAATGGCAAGTGGGAGTGGACAATTGAATCTTTATTATGGTATAGATTGTATAAGCAATATCAAGGCTAATCCTAATATGTTTAGTTAATAGATGTAAAATATAAAATGGATGAACTAAAATGAATTATGTAAGACCAATGCCTCGTTGGGTATATGGAGTCTAATGAAGATCTAGAAAAGTGTAATCTGTGATGGCAATAATTCAAACTATTCAACACACAAATTTAGTTTGCAACTTGTACAAACGTGCAAGTAAATGGCTGACAACTCTACTTGAGATAGGATGACAACCCTAATTATTTGATTCTTCTTACTAATCCAATTAATAATTTCCAATTACTGTGATTGATTATAAGGATATAATCTTTACTTGAAAGAACCAAATGATCACATCACACAAATACAACAAATGTGTATCGACAAACTAATATATGCTTGATATACCAATTTGAACAACATAAAAGCATCAAAATGGAGACAATCAAATAACTGTATAATTCCATAGACAACTGATACCAAAGACTAAGCCACAAATTCATATAGCTTCATTAACTTCATCGAACTTCATGCATGCATCTAAGTATTTTTGATGAAAACATCATTACAAAAACTATCTACAATATTCTTTTTTTTATCTTTCTATCGCCTCCCCTGATCATATAGAACAAGTATAAATATAACAAACTATGAAAGGACACGTCCTTTCAGAAACATTTTTGCATAACAACAATAATAAACTAGTGGTTAGGCTCTATTTAGCCATAAATGGATTTTTGACAAATGATCAAGGTAATCCTGACGTGCATGTGTGTCGACATCTCCAAGTGCATTTTGAATTTCTATCTCCATGATCACCATCTGTTTTTTCTACTCACAAGCCTCGTCCAGTGTTGAATTGTCTCTTGTAGCTACCTCTAGAATTGTTTGCAACATTGATTCACATTCCTTAATCCATTTGTATTTTTCCTTCAATCCTCTTTTTCTTCGAATAGCATTGGTAATCCCTTCTTAGTGGCATCAATCAGCCCTTGTTTATCCCCCTGTAATTCTTCTTGAAAGTCCTTGCGTCTCTTTATGAAATGATTAGCAATATCAAAAGCTACATTATTTAGAACATCTCTTTCACTTATTTCTTGGAGTTTCTAATGGATTCTCCCATCAATCCTCTTATGTTCTCATTCTGTAGCATAATTTTTCAAATGTGTTCCCCAAAGTTTACTCAGCCAAGTCATCAAGTTGGCTTGCCTCTTCTTTATCATTGCAGTGAGTGCATCCTATTTTCCCTGTGAATATGCATCTAATCCTACCCACTGATCTTTTGTATGAGAACTCTCTCCTTGAGTTAATTGCTTTGTGGGTCCTAATGTTATTCCCACCATATCCTTCAAATGATCATTCTCTTTATGCAATCTTTCATAGTTCATTCTATACATTTCTTTTTCTTTTATCATCATCTGAATCTGTGCTTTATTCAATTTAGAAACATTAATGCCAATATCTGTTGTGGTTATGGGATCAAGCTCTCCAATTTTTAAGGTCATCACATGCCAAAATTCCTTTTCAGTATCAATCACAACTGATTTCCTATGAGGTGGATACATGGCCCAAATCATGAGTGGTCCTTCATCTAGATTGTACCTGGATCTTGTGTATATCTCTATCACACCTTCAAGGTTGGGCTTATATGTGGCATTATTGTTCTTCAAGAAACTATCAAAGACTAAGGAAAAATTAAAATCTAACCCAGGAAAAATCATGACTCCTGCATCTTCTAGCATCTTTCTCCCCTTCTCAGGATTCATATCTTCCATTTCTTTATCCACACTTGTTTTTAGGTTACCCAACAACTGTCCTTCACTAGTTGGTGTTATATTTCCAACTGATTCCCTTATTTTTTTCCCTTTTTGCTTATACAATAAAGCCTTAAACTCTGGAGTTTTTACAAATTAATCATCAGCTACAAATGATCTATATGCAATCTGTCTTACATCTGTATATGAACTTTCTTCAACTTCTATCTCCCTAGGAGGACATTTGTAAGCTTGAGTTCTTGATCTGGAGATTTTTTCAGTTGTGTTGTGAGGCTTGTTATCACCAGGTGTTTCCTCCTCTGAAGATAGCATCCCAACATCTAGCAATCCTCTGTTGTACTCATCAACTACTCTTTTTTCTTCCTCTTCCAAATTTCTGATCAAATCATCATATTGATATGGTAAATGATCATACCCACCCAAGTTTATTTTGTCCCTTGAAAAGTTGATATACCCCTCTAGATCAAATCCTTTTCAAGGTGGACCTTTCTTCATGTTATATTGCAACAATTTCTTCAAAACCAAATCATATCCCTCCCTTGCCAACATAGTGAAATCACCGAAACAAAGTGTGCTAGGCATAAATGCCTGTTTTCCAAAAGAGCTTAAATTCATGAAATCTGAATAATCTAATTGCTTGGAAATCTCAAGATATGCAATTCTTTCAGGTACTATTTTTGGAAGAATAAAGGGTGCATCCTCAAATGCATATATCTTGATCATTGTTGCATCTTCCAAATAGTACCAGTCTCCCCAATTGTGATTAATAGGCCCATTAAAGTCCTTGGGTCTGAGGAACCTTTTTATCTCATCAGACAACGAATATTCACAAGGGTGATTATACAATTTATACAATGGATTCACAAAATATTCTTCAAAATGTATAAAGCATGAATTGGAAAATCTACTGTCCCAAATAGCAGTCCAAAGTTGTACCGACAACAACCCCCCCTCTTTATCAAATTGTGAAACCCTTAGCTTATCAGGCCACATCTTCAATTCTTTCCCATAGTAAAGAATCATATGCATCAGGATTAAATAATCACCTGAAATGCAAAAACAGGGGAGCCATTCCTTACCACCATCAATCCTGCATTAAGTTCATTGAAAATATGTGTGGCATAAGCAAAAGGTCAAGAGTTATGGCATTGGACATCTACTGCTATCACCATCAGCACAATTGACATGTATTCAAGGGAATCCACCCCTAGCACTTGGCACATTGAAAAATAGGTGTACTTCAGGTATGGTTCAAATAGGTTGACATGAAACGGGGGACCATCACCATCATCTAATGGGGTTGTGTTGCTATCCTTCTTACATCTATGCAGTGGTAGCTTCCAACCCTTGTACATAGTATCCAATCTCTAGAATTCTTTGTCCAGTTCCTCATACACAATTTTCTCGTCACACACTCCTTCTAAATTGAAAACCTCATAGAATGCAGCCTCTAATATGTGTATGAATAGTTTTCCAAAAGGGTAACAAATAGCTTTTAGCTTGGGTTCATAACTGGAAACTAACATTTTATCAATTCCACATCTACAAACACATTTGGACAGACCAACTTTCCTAGGTTAAATTTCCAGGGGTTACACACTTGTTCATACCAGTTCCTTCAGTGGTAATGGAAGATGAATAACTCATATCCCCTAATTGGGGTCCATGCATCTCCTATGTATTTGCACCTATCTTCTAACTTTTCTACATCCACCCTGAGCTGCACGGAGCGCCTGGCCCTAGGTCCAGAGCCGGGAAATTGATCAAGTAGGTCCTAGTTCAATTTTCTTTTGACTATCCCTGGTTCATTTTCAACTTCAATTTTTTGTTTTTTACTCTTGGGGCGACTACTCCCACTTTGTTTTTTTCTTTTTGTTTTCCCTAAGATTGTTCCCTCCATTGTACCCTTTTTTAAAATGACAAAATTCAAAAATGAAATTGCAGAAAACTCATAGATTTTGCTTGAAATCCTTTGGCTGCAAGGTTCTCTGGTTCTTCGTCCTTCCTCATGTTTCTTCTGTTGTGAATTCCGCTCAATACCTTCTTCAATTATTTCTATTCAATTCAATAAATCAACTATCTATTTGTGTTCGTGTTGGCATTAATGTTTCAGCTCTAAGCACAAGTTCACAATCTTTTTAAAATTTTCACTGTCACATCAAGTACCCTGTATCGACAAGGAAATTGAATTCTGGGTGATTCTTCATATTTGGTTTTTTCCAACATTCACCAAACAACCAGTTGGTTAGAGAAACATGATATTTTTCTCACCGATACACAATTTATCCTCTCGATCTTTGTAAATGTCGCCAAAAGTCACTCTGATGATCTTTTGATCTATTCGCATCTTCATTGGCAAGAGATCATGCTTTGCTAAGACATTATGTAGTTTCTTCGACGCTATGAGTCTCCCCGATGTTCATTCCTTCGATCTTGAATATGTCGCCAAGACTCTCACCGATATCATCGATGTGACATGGACCGTTGGGAGAACCTTTCGAACTTACATTGATAGGTTCTTGTTTTGCCAATATGCTTCTCTGTGCCTGATCGGTGAGACACAATGAACTTCTTACCGATGGTAATTCACCTGTAAGACATAATTTCTCGGTATGACTTGTTGGCTTCACTCTAATGATGCTTGTCTTTCTGATGAGTAGTTTCCTTTGTATCATTGGTGTGAGAGGATAAATGTCTTGCCGATATATTTCATTGGTGAAACTCATAAGCTCGTTCTGAATGATAGATCTCATGCCGATATCATTTGTCTTGCCGATGATCCCCTGCATCAATGAAACCGTGAGTTGTGTCCACCTGAATTGTATTCGCCTAGGCACTTTGATCGATATGAAAACTTGGATTTCCTGTCGATATGACGAAAAAACCATCATTGGAAAATAGTGGCTTAGAGATCGGGGAGATCTGCACCAACTCTTGTTTATATGGATCAAAATGTTTTTACTTAAAGAATTTTTGGGGATCAAATTTGGTTGTGATCACAAGGAATTACATCAAGATTTGGTTTTCTATGAGGGATTTATGAATGTAGTTTTTTCAAAATTTAATTTGAATTCATCCAACGAAAGATAATAAGATCATTGGTAGTGGGATGTTAGGATTTTAGGTACATCAATTATAAATTAAGGTCGTATAACATGATAATTAACTAACTATACGACGCTTGTGAATTTCAATTTTTTTTATACAGTTGGTTGAGAGTGGGATGCACTACATTTGTACTTTGCAAACAATCTTGATTGGATGATGGTATGGATTGAACGATGTCAACAATCCGGTCGTGCATTAACATGGGAAGGTGTGGCTTCATTGGTTAAAGAAGCTCATCCTAATGGAGATTCCAATGTTACACCAAGGGAAATTGATTTAGCATATGGTTTAAGAGATAAACAGGTATGTATAAATATATTAATTACCCATATTATTTAATTATTTTCAATTATATCAATGATGTATATATATGTTGAGTTTTTTTTCTTTGCATACATTCGACCAAGAATAAATATGTTTATCAATTAACGATGCAATAATTTTTACATGTTTGACATATTGCAGGTGAAACACCACAAGGCTATGTGGTGCAATGGTTGTAAATTTTGAATCAAAAATTTGGATGACATGAAGAAAACTTGTGATTCTGGGATAACTACAGTCTTTCAGGTGACTAATGTTTCATCTAGAAGTGACATACATCCAGAAGTCTCAGAAAATCGATACTATGGGATTTTGGATGATATACTTGTGTGTGACTTTAAGTCCTTCAAATTAGTTATGTTCGTCATCCAATGGTATAGGCTACGATTGAATGAAAATGATCCCAAGAGAACTGTTATTGAGTATGATAATGGATTTACCATGGTTAATACAAGGTTGATCGAGCGAGCTAGAAATGAGCCCTATGTTCTTCCAAGCCAATGTGAGCAGGTATTTTACTCAGAGGTTCCAGGTAAACCAGGTTGGTCATTTGTTGTTAGACATGATCCAAGAGGAAGGTTGGTAAAGTATAATGTGGTGGAAGAAGAAGATACTGAAGAACTAGAAGATGATGTAGATGATGATCAAGATCAACAATTAGTTGATGATGTGCCTGACGAAGATGTCGAAGAATAGGAACTAGATCATGATGATGTAGGAGTTAATGTTCATGAAGATGATATCCGTGTGGATGATGACATTATCAAAACTGATATCAATGACGATGATGATGATATGACCAATCCTTACAATGTCAAATTTGGATTGGATGATACAGACAAAGAGTTGGATGAAGAATAAAATCAATGAAATTGAAATGTATGAGTTATGCGATTATATTATCTATTTGATATTGATTTCTTGATAGAATTATATTTGACTTATATGGTTACATAATTAATTCATGATTTTTTTAATTTTTATGCCATTACATAATTAATTCATGATGTACTTTTTAATGTTGTTAATTCATGATGTTACAACTAATGTAGCTCTCCTAGAAATTTCCATATGATCAAATCCTAATTACTCTATGACTATTTATGATTAGATATCATTTGATCATATCTTTGGTTATTTCATTCCCAAAAAATTAGTGTTTCCTCATGTTGACCCCACATAGTGACATGTGAATGGGGCCAACATTGAATTTTTTTCAATTTGTGCTTGTATGGAGTGAAACTTGACATGGTTAGCCTAAACACATGAGTTGATGATATGGGAGGGTTTCGAGACTCAAACATGAGGTCATGCTATATAATGTCATCTCATCCTTCCTAATAATACAAGTTTCCTTATTCTCCGTCTCTTTCATACATTGTTCTTAGCATTTCTTTGGTTAATGGTTTCAAAAGATGAGGCTCTCTGAGCATCACCTTGGATCTATTACACATCAGTTTGTGCATTTTCATTAGCAATGAATATTTAGATGATCTTTAAAAAGCTCATTGAATATAAAGATGATAATAGGAAGCTAAAAAAATGAGTATTTTGTTTATGGAACCTAAACCACAAGGTTTGTCACTCTAATGCTAAAACCAAGTCAAATTAACCCCTAACACCTATTGGAAAAGTCAAAACATGCCTTTCTTTCAAATTCACAAGAACGTATAAACCTTTTGAAACCACACATGCATGTTATGAAAGTGTATGGTAATCCTACTTATAGTGGAAGTTCACATGATAAGCTAACCAATGGCATTATATTGGAGGATAAACCCACCTATGGAATTAATTTAAGAGGTAAGGGATGCCTCTTAGTGGAATTTAGAATCTTGGATTAATCCATAGTGCTAAAATTAGTTCTAATGTTCTTCCCTTGGTGTTATATTTATCTCTACAATTTCCCATACTTAACCATTTCATCATCCCTTTTCCCAAGCTATTTGTATCATAATATAAACTTGGTCCAATCTCACATTAGCCCCTTAGGTAATTATCCATTTCCTCCAAGTTGAATGGAACCTTTTGTACCAATGCATCTATGTTTTCCTACCCTAATGGATCAAGACTTGACATCACCTTAACAATCTTCTTTATGTCATAGCATATCTCTGAAGTGCCTTTGGCATGCTTTAGATGTGTCAATATTAACTAGATTGAATATATTAATTTTAAAGTCTTTTAACACATTCCATGACAAGAAAATGACTCATTTGGATTAAGGAATACTTTCCTAAACCATTCCTTCATATTCAACAATCCCTTCTCACACCCACATCATAATTCATATCCATGTTAGTTGTAATGAGTGTTTTAAACCAACAATCAATGAATGATAGGATAGAAGAAAACTCATTATGCACAAGGATAAGAATCAAAGAGACTGAAAGAATTGATTCACTAGATATGCTCCCCATTACTGTAATAGACCAATTTAAAAAAATACTTGTCATAACAAGAATAGAACCAAAGAAAACTAGGAAAAGAAACCTTATAGGCTACATTAATAAGACATTGATTGCAAGCATTTCTTCCATGATGTTTAAATGACAAAATATCAGATAGCTCAATCTTTAGTCAAGTAGTATTTCAATCATTGATTCTTAGACATCCATCATAATTAAACATCACATATCATAAGCCATTTTAACAATCACTAGGACTGTAGATAATATTCAATCATGTCATAGGGAATAAATCATCAAAAATTATAAAGAGAAAACCAGCTATATAAGCTCAGCAAGCCACCATACAAAAATTATATTTTGTAGAAAATAAAATAAACTATATGTTGACATAGCATATATATTTTGTATATAAACTATATGTTGACATAGCATATATATAAACTATATATTTTGAATTTTAGCTCTGAGCGCATAGGAGCATGACATAGCATATTGCACCGAGACCCTAACTAGAGAGTTGTACCGAGAACCACTGCATCTAGCCCCTGAGTGGAGACTTGTGAGACTTCACTAGACGAGTGTTGCAAGGCCAATGAGTCGAGGAGGAAGACTAGGAACCATTTGGCAGGAGGAAAGCAGAGTGAGAGGTGAGGGCACTCAGAAAGGGAAAATCAACCAAGGGACAATGACTGTAAGCAATTTTTTCCCCACATTTAGAAATCTTGTTGCAAGTACAGTGATTTAGACTTTGTTTGTTCCCATCGAGGTGTTGCATGCTATATTTGGGTCAATTCGAGCCAATGTCACAAATCATGCTACAAAACTCTAAATTCACTAGCCAGAACATGGATCCAAGTCCTCTAGGACGTTGTACCATAAAACCCTCATTCATTCTCCTTACAAACTCTAGGGTTTATTCAATATCACAATACCCGGGCTTTCCAAACTCAATCAAAGCATTCAACATTCTTCAAATACTCTACACATGGTCACAAAACCATCCCATTGACAGATTCATCAATATTATGACAAAACCCCACATTAATACCCTCAAAACAACATGGAAAACACAAAATTTTACCCTAGGGTAACATTCCACAATTTAAAATTTGCTTCACTTCCACTCTAAAACATAGAAATACCTACTCTACCATCAGATCATGCCATTCCATTGAGACACAGACTGGGACAGTAGATGGAATGGCTAATTACATCATCTAACTTTCAAACAATGCCTTCACTGGTCTGTCACAGGCAGTTCCAGAAAAGTAAAGAAATCTCCCACAAAATTTGAAGTTAGACTCTCAAAATGGATTTTAAAGAAAACTAACTCATGCCACAAAAGAACCCTAAGAAATTCAAATGATTGTAACCCTGTACGGGTTTGTACAAAAGCAACAAAGTACAAAAATAATAGATTTGCAATAGGAAAACGCTATTTATTGATTTGGAATACTTCAATATTTTTTCAACAACATTGTTCGAGCCTTCAAGAGGCTATATAAACTTGTTCCCTCCAAAATTAACCAACAAAAATTCCTAACTTCTTTTTAAAATCCTAAACTCTTCACATTCCCTAAAACAACATTTTAACAACTTTTTGTTTAATCAACATTTTTTTCATTTTTGGTGCAACTTTTTGACCCCAAATACAAATGACTTAAAAACCACCCTAGTTACATTGCAAATGGTCTTTTTAGACCTTATTTAACATAAGTAAACTAAACACACCCCTAGACTCACCTATGACTCTTCCTATCAACCTTCAAGAGATAAAATTTTGCCAATAAGGTGTAGGTGTTCCTGCACCATACACCCCCACAGGGAAAAACTCATACCGCATGAGTTGCATATGATCCCAATTTCTCCAAGCTTCATATATATTCCTATTCCCTGCAAGTCCTCTCCACTGGTTCATACACTCTGAACTTGTAATATGCCTGACACCTTTAACATTCTTGACATTGTTTGCACATGTATTTGTCTTTATCTCTGCCATCAGGCTTGATGTATGCCCTTTTCCTATTCTTTGATTAAAACTTGAATGCTTTCCTTTACCTACACCTACAAACAAACAATTGTTAGCAATACCATTACCATGAACTGTCTTTATCTCCTAATATTGTCTTTTTGATTAAGTTGACAACTTTTTACATTGTTTTCATTTTTGCACTTTTGGACTTAATATAAACCAAATGACCTCAAATATATGAAACATGACTCTAATAACATGATTTACAAAGTAGGATCAATAACATTGAATCAAATTTCAAAACATTGCTTCATAGAGGCCTAATTATGCCAAGGTGCTCTTGCACCAGTACAAGAGATGAAAAAAAATCAAAGAGCCATTAAAAACTTCTGAATATTTCACTGACTCAACCAAACCTCCAAAAGAACAATACAGATGCCAGCACTAGGGAAAGCCCGAAAGAGAACACTAATGAAAGTGGACTTTTTTTTTCAAGTTCTAGAAGAGTATAAATGGTTTCAAAGATGTTGTAGGTGTTTGGAAAATGGTGAAGGAATGTTGGATAGGGAGGGACCCAATTAGCCTATTTAACTAGATTCTTAAGAAAGAAACAAGCTCCGATACATTTTTGGGTTCTTCTAAGTAGGGCCCATATTTTATTATTTTATTTGGGGGACCCAAAAAACCATAGGGGTAGAAACCTATGGAGCTTAATCATTAAAGGAAAGGGGTTTGTCCATTTAGAAATAGACTAAAAGGATGGTTGCACAAGGGGCTATTTCACATCAGAGGTGGTCCAAAAATTTTCATAGACAAACTAACCAGACACTAGTACTACCTCAAAGGGACTATTATCTTCGAGGAAGGTGGTCCAAAAAATTTCATAGATAGGTACAAAAAGTAATAGCAACCTTCCACCAACTAACCCAATCAACCTCCAAGAAACAAGACAGTGACTCCTCTAGATGTTCCCAAAACCCAAGGCTTAAAAACACAAGGTTGGTGACCCTACAAACCATTCCCATGCTTACCAAGTGATCTTTGATCATCAAACCCTTACAGGATTTATTGATACATTCACAACTATTGTTACCTCCACATGCATTTGACTAGTAGTGATAACCTTGGTTTTTAATCCTCCAACCCCATACCTGAGATCACATCACCATGAAAGAACTTCATCCAACATCCTTATGAGTACAGGTACCACCAAATAGATATTTGTTAGATCTGTCTTCCTCGAGCAAGGGAAATTTAGGAAGAGAAGAGGAAAGTGAGACATATAGTAGGTCTAAAAGAGGGAGATCAACTAGAGGCCAAAATATTAGAAGAAAATTATGTTAACGCATGGAATTTTTTCTTGCTAAAGGGAGGTCACGTTCTTATGATGATGAGAGCATAGGTGACATCGAGGTGCCCTTGAGGTACAAACATCTATGGAAACAATGGGTACCCAAGGAACTTCCTCCAATAAACACTGATTTTTGTGTCAATGAGAGGATATATCACATAGCACCATTGTCATTACATGGTTTGAGCCTATTTTGCATGGATGGCATAAAGGTTTGTTACAATTACAAAGATTGGGTGCAACCGGTTTGATATACACGAAGTATGCGTAGGTATGCACTGTTAGCAAATTATATACAACTAAAAGATAAGGATCAAAATAAAGGAGTGGCTATGTACATTGATGGAAGGCCAAAAGTATCAAGGAATATTACAGGTTTTATAAACAGTACACAACTTGGGTCAACAAATAAGCAACCCAATTGCATATTCGAGGCGTGTGAGGGAAACCGTGTATTCGTATGTGCGATAAAATCAATAACTGCAGGGGAAGAGTTTCTAATCAATTACAATTTGAATCACATAGATACAAACATAGTTACTATGGGGGTGGTACGTACTATATACCATTTTACCCAACCTCCAATTAATGACTCCAATAAATCATTTTATTATTATGTTTTTTTCGTAAGTCTATTGGTTTCATTTCTGTAATGTTTTCTTATATTTATTTTTTGTCACAACGGGACATTGATTGTAGGGGGAAGGCTTTGACCTAGAGCATAGATCATAATGCATCTTCGGGAACTTCTACCTAATAGGTTTACCTCATTGTAATTGTACAAATTAGCTACAAGCAAAATGTTTTATTATTATGTTTTTTTCATAAGTTTATTGGGTTAATTTTGATAATGTTTTTAATATTCTTGTCACAGTCGGATGATCAGGGAAAGGCACTAGCAGTAGAGGAGAGCATCCATAGGGAGGTGCAGTCACTATTATGCGATGATGACATCGCATATTCCACAAACCCTCTGGATATGATAAAGAAGACCCAAAAAAAATGTAATGAAGAAATCCTTTAGTTGTTATTCATAGTGCGCGCCTTAAACAGATGAGATAAGAGAAAGGGTTAAAATATTGACTGAGAGAGCACGAAACTTGCAAGTAAGCTCTCATGAGATCTTTAATTATAACATAAGTTCATTCATAGTTTTATATTTTGTACTCTTTTATGTCATGAACTAAAATATGTGTTGTTTTTACAGGATTTATTGCATCCCCATGATGTTACTGGCCATGATCAGGGTACTGCAGGTGCTACCCAAGGAGTAGGGGTTGGTACAAGTGTTGATCCTGATATTCCTGCGCATACATCACATCATCTGACCCCATCATCCATGCCTATATTGTCAACTGAAATGTCGGAAACACATAGCATGCAGGCATCAAGTAGTGCACCCTCTGGTAGCGAACACATGCCAGAACATGCGTCAGGACATGTACCTGGGGATGCAGAGGTCACTAGTACTGGTGATGTTTTAGTAGCATTTCTTGGATCTTCTTGTATTACTAGTACAGGAACATTGCCAGTCACATTTTTGGTGACTAAGGATTTCATTCCCATAAAGATAGAGAAGGTCCCAGGTACTTTAAAATGTTTTAATTATTATTATATATAATCCAATTGAAATTTACTTATTGATCACTCTTTTTAGACTAATGATCCCATGATCATTTTGCAGGAAATGATGTTTTTTATAAACATCTAAATGATATTGCATTAGAGATATTTGGGCCCACCATACATACACGGTGGAATTCCCAAAATCAAGATTTAAAATATGAGCTCATTAACTGTTTAGTTGTGTTGTTCGGTAATAACACATTTAACCGAACCAAGGTCCTTAAGAAAGTTGGTAGCTATCTAAAGTATGTGAGGGACCAATATAGGTCACATTTAGAGAAGAACAAAAAGTACGAGCGTCCCCCCACGATTCCAGAGAGGGAGTGGAAGGACCTAGTGTCGGATGGAAAGGAGAAGGTTGAAAAGAAAAAAGGAAAGACACCACCGAGCCAAGGAAGGTATGTGATACTATCAACAATGTAATTATATATTGATTACTCCTTCTTTTTACATAATCTAACGTATTTCAAACTTTTCATAGGTTGCCCGACACATTGAAGGCAACAAAGGAAAGACTAAAAAAACATGGGCAGCACAAACTTGGCTCTAGTGGTTATATGAAATTAGCTACATGAATTGTAAGTATCAATAAATGAAATATTGCATCCAAATAATAAATTGCAAACAATTTTGGTTTTATCACACCATAGAAGCAAAATTCATGATCTTATGCAAAAATGCAGGGCTCTGAATTCAACAGAGTGCCCACATAAGAGGACCTAAAGATTTCCTTCCAGCAAGGCTATGGAGTCATGGTTGAACGCCTAAGACTCTTGACTGGGAAAACACAAGCTTCCACTGCATCCGACACGTAGGTAAATAAACTCAATGAAGTTTATTTAAAATTGAATACTTGTGCAATCTATTCAATATTAATTTCCACCATAAAGTAATTATGTGCCTATTTGTTTTAAATAGGAAACCAATGATAATACTTCACATGACATTGGAATGCAGCCTGGTAAGGGTGGAGCACAACCTGTAGATGAAGGTCATGGTGTGCATCCCGATACTAGATGTATTCATGTGCTATACAAAACGCAGTATGGATTAATACAATTAAACATCTTTAATTGCAATTGGTGTATTAATTAATGTAACCTTTTGTGTTTCAACTTTAGAGCATGTAGAGCGTGATCAACATGTTGAGCATGATCAAGCTAGACAAGATCAAGAACATGATGTGGGCCCATCAAGTAAAGAGGACCACTCTAGTGTTCTTTTAAACATATTTAATTGCAATTGGTGTATTAATTAATGTAACCTTTCATGTTTCAACTCCAAAGGATTTAGAGGGTGTTCAGTATGTTGAGCATGAGGCTATAAGAAAATATTAGGAACATGATGTGGCCCCATTAGGTAAAGAGCACCAATCTAATGCTCTTTTAATTAATTAAATACTTGTAACAATAATAATAAAACATATCAATTTAACATTTCTTTGTTATTGCAGCAAACCCCCCTTGCAGTAGCCTCCACGTTGTGAGTACACGACTAGGCATACATTAAGATCATGAGCAGAAGGAAAAGCAACTAAAGGGGGGATAGATGATTTAGAAAATGATACTCGACTTCTTTTTTTAGCTGCAAAAAAGAAACAAAAAAAAAAGTCATTGTAATCATATTATGACAACCATATTTTTGATAATATGTTAATGAATGCTAAAAATTGATATTTTTTACAACCATATTTTTGATAATATGTAAAAACTAAAAGAATGAATGTTATATGTTAATGAATGAATGTGAATATGTCAATGAATGAATGTTATATGTTAATGAATGAATGTTATATGTTATTAATGGATGAATGAATGAATGTTATATGTTATTAATGGATGAATGAATGATTAATGTTATATGATTGGGTATGGGGAATTGAGAGTGATGTGAGAGGGGGGAGGGGGAAAATGAGCTTCCACCATCATGTGGTTGGCCCTATTAAGTGAGAATATTAAACTATTCTCGAAACAAAGAGAAGCTCAATAAGGTAATGCACTTTTCAATATTTCGTTATGCTGCACTTTTAAGCTTATGTGATTTTCATTAGATCCCTTTGCTTCAATATGTTACCCTTTGTACTTATTTTACTTTTTAACACATCTCATATGTTACCGATGGTGCTAAGTTGTGTAGTCATTACATTATGTTAGAGAATAAGAGTAAGTCAATATAATTATGTTAATGATTGACATTTGTAGTATTTCAATGATTGAGGGATCAAATCCATTCTCATGAGATTTGCATTCTACCAATTATGATAGGATTATAGTGAAATGGCATTATCATATAGGCCTTCCCATGCTAATGCTACATATGACTTTAAATATGGTGTTCGTTCAGTTCAAGTATCATAAAATAGGTCCATTTTCCAAGTAATTTGTACTCGTCATGTGAAATGGCTTTTAATCTCAAATTTAAACTTAATGATCTGTTCAACTATACTATTGGCATGTTATGACAACATACTCATCATATTATATGGATTTTTATTTGAAATATGTAGGGAGGTGGTAGATCTTCGGCAAGAGAAGCAATAGGAAGAGTAGCTGCTGAAGCTGTAGCAAAAAAAATTCTTCAGCTAAAAGTTGGGACTGAGGTATGACCATACTACTTATGAGCATCATAATTTGCACCAATCCCCACTGCTAAGCACCAACTTAGCAAGAAACACCAACCTCTTCTCTTAGGAAGCACCAACCTCCAAATGAACTTCTTCAATGAATGATGATCAATTGATTTTCCTTCATAAAGATCTTCTTGTAGATGATACACTTTTCACAAATTTGATGCAATCATCTACATATATTTTCCTTCTCAAATCTAAATATATTTCTTTTCAAAATTGCATATACTTTACTTTCAAATTTGCATAAACTCCCCTTTCAAATCTGATTATAACATATTCATATATTTGTTGCTATACTCAGAAATCTGCTCTTTATTGGACTTGCTATAGTTTCCATGTGTGGGTTTTCAACACTATGCCCATATGCTTTGGGACTTGCATTATTGCAGGTCATGTGAAACGTATCTAGCAATTTCTATGGCAGTTTTTTCCCAAGTCTTCATTGCTAGGTCTTCTACCATTGTTTTTATAAGCTATTTACTCACTATATGTATCCAAGACCCATTGTTCACACATTTCAAATTGAAGAGATATAATTACTAGAGATTGCATCAGTTTTGACCTTTTGGTACCTTAAAATCCCTCTAAGCAAAAGCATTTGATAAATAATCCATATTGGCATGAGTGGGTGCAGGTCTCTCCAATCCATAAGCTACTATATTCCAATGCAGGTGGTTTGGGCATATCAGCGAGAGGTCAAGACTTTCACACCGATCAAATTTCATAGGAGGATACATATCGGGAAGATACAGCTCGTGGTCTCACCGATGAAGAAGTTCCCCAACAAGACAAATACTCTCAGAATGAGATCCATAAGTCAGTCTGATCATACATGTCTCGTCGATGAAATACCATCGGTGAGATACCCATCATGTCTCACTGACAAAGCATGAAGAAATTTCCCTAGTGAGACAAATACTCTCGGAATGAGTTTGAAATGTCTTCTTGTCACGCTGATGGAAGTTCAATTGGCAAGAGTCTTGGTGACACACTTGAGATCAAAGGAATGAACATTGGGGAGACTTATAGCGTCGGGGAAATTGGAAGATGTTTGAACGAATATTTAAAAAAAAAACTGCAGGGTTTTGTCACAATTTTGACGAACATAGCCCGATGAACCACAAAAATTGGCGACGAGGTTATTGTACACGCGATGTAGTTTTCATCGTAATGGCAATGATGGTTTGCTCCACCTCATTGAACAATGGATGAACGTTTGGTGTTTTTTCAACGATTTCAACTGGGTGTTCTGCAATGTTTTGTGATTTTTTGCGTCGATAGATGGACGAAGTTATGTTGATGTTGCGATGGACACAGCCAAAATTTTCCATGGCGTTGACCAACGATGTTGGGTCGTGGTTTCTACATATAAAAATTGGTCGTTAAAGTGATGAAATTTAAATCAGTGTTGCGTCGGTAAGTTGACAATATTTTGTCGATATGTCACCAAACATTCGTCAAAATTTTTATTCAAATATAGTAGTGCTCCCTCATGCTGCTTTTCTTTCAGGAGATCTAACCTATCGATATCTTTCTCCAAGTTAAAGGAGAAGTGGGAGACAAACTATTCTGAAAGTTGTGCAAAGGACTTGGCAGATCCCTTCTCGAGACCCATAAACCAGTCAAGAGTTATCCCCTGTAAACTCCTAGGAAATAATTGCATGAGGTAATTGTCATTATGCATGAATTCTTGACAATGGGCATAAAAATCCTGAAGATGAGCCTTGGGGTCTTTTGTTCCTTTATACTTATCGAATTTTGACATTTTGAAATGCTTCAGGAAAGGAATCGATGAGATTGAAGGATCAAATGGATAGGGACAAATGTCTTCAAACTTACATGATTGTTTGCTTGTCCCTACTTGCAAGTCCTTTAACGCAGCCTTGACTTCTTCCAAATCTTTATTGATAGGCGTTGGGGGAGACAAATTAGATGGATTAGGTTGATTGCAAGAAGGATATTATTGGTATGATGAGGACGTGGTGGCAACAGTTGGATCATAAGCGAGTTGAGGTGTATATGGAGGCATTTGTTGGTATTGATTGGTGTATATGGATTATGGTTGGGAATTGATGTAAGGTGGATAGGAGAATGACAGATTTTGATAGTAAGAGGTGGAGGCTGCTTGTTGGTAGGGTGACTACTATTGATAATATGAAGTGGATGGAGCACCCTATTGATATATTGTGTAGGAGCTTGGTAGTATGGTGATTTGGAAGCACCTTGTTCGTATGACGGTGGTTGCTGATAGTAGGAAGTGGATGGAGCACCTTGTTGATAGGGTGGTTATTGCTGAGTGTAGTATGGGTTGGATTGGTAATTGTACACAATGTTGGGTTGTTGTGTTGTATATGGAGGTGGTTGTGGATTAGACACCTGATGGTAAGGATTTGAGTGTGATTGTGGGGGGTTGGTGTAAAGAGGTGGTTGAGTTCAGGGTGGATTCTGAGGGACCAGGTTGAGATTTGGATTGGGATTGGATGGAGTAGTATAGGAGGTATATGTGCTTGACGAATGGTAGAGATATTTTGCAAGAGGATTACGTTGTGTTTGTGTGGGGACATGTGTATGTTGGGGTGATTGTTGTTGTTGTGGTGGCTGCTGGTAAAGTGGGCAAGATGGGATGTGTTACTATTGTGGGATTGTCATAGAGGCACCGTGGGGCGGTTGTGGAGGTTGTGATGTGGCTTGTGTCACTTGGTGTGGGGGTTGCATAGGGACGGTAGTATGTTGTTGCAGAACCGAAGCATTTTATTGTGGAATTGTGATGTTTTGTTGCAGAATTGTGACATTTTGTTGCAAAATTGTGACATTCTGTTGTGGAATTGTGACATTTTGCTGTGGAGGTGGTTTATGAGGTAATTGAGACAAGATAGCAGTGGTAGCGATATGTTGTGGTGGTGCTTGTTGTGGCGATGCCTACAATGTAGTGGATTGTTGAGGATTAACGGGAGGCTACTGGAACACATGGATGTTACCTTGAGGTGGCGGTAGTAAATAACCAGTAAGTGCAGGCCCTAGAGGTGGCATTAGTGCAAGGACAGGATTACCCCCAATGTTGACAGGTGGTTGACCAGGATGATGAGGCAAGAGTGGCGGAGTAGATGGAATATTTTGTGGCATTCCATAGGCATAGGTATCATTAGGATCAGGTTGTGCTTCCAAGGCCGAGGTTGGAAGGCAAGGGTAACTTGTGCTTGATGTATCATGACATTTCTGAACCCAGGTAGATACCAATTTTCTATAGGTGCACCTTCGGGGACATATGAATTTCTCGGAGTGTTCTGCGAAGTCTGCGAGTCTTGAGGTGCAGGAAGAGACTAGGCACCGGTATATTGTGACATATCAAAATCGGGTGGCAGTTTGATTCCTTTCATGATTAGAGTGGTGAGAATCTTATCCCCATGCTCATTGAGGAGGTGATTTGTCATTTGAACATTGGTGGGATTGCTAAGGTACTTGTCAACTATGACTTTAGATTGATTAACCATTTTCTCATCACCAGGCGATGAAGTGTTTTGAATGTTAGTATTGGACTGTGACGACGCACCGTTGTTGGGGTCCTGAGGGATATTTGGCTAGGAACCATGGGCTTGTTGTTCTACCATTTGCTTCTCCGCTTGCAATCAGGTTTGAATGGGCATGAAAGTGCAAAACTACTAGGTGAACTAAGATGAGGCTAAACTCTAAGATGCGATGCAAAGATGACCTAAGTGATGATTGAAGGATTGATTGGATCGGATGAGGGATCAATAGATTGGATGATTGGATAGGGATGTGATTGGATTAGATTGGATAGGATCGATTAATGAAATGATTAATAAGATTGGATGATGGATTTGGGATGATGAAAGAGATTCTACACCAAGTTCAGAAATCACCCTGGGTGACTTAAGGTGTTGGTTGATTGGATTAAAGGATAGATAGATGATTACGACGCTGAATCTACCTTGAGATGAAAGTAGATTGATTAGGCTGAAAATGATAATTGACTCAAGATAGATGACAATCTTGAGCAGATGTGGATGATGACGATCAGATTGAGACACCTAAGCCAATTTGGATAATAACTACTAAAACAAAGTTTAGGGGATTAGGATTGAAGAAACGATGATGGATATGTAACCTAGATATGTTTTAGGATGTACCTGTATGATTTAATTGATAAACGGATGACTTTTGGAAAATGCAGATGGACTGAAATGAAGATTACAGGTGAATGGAAGATGCAAACAACTTGGAAAACAACAAGCTATTGGGGGCCCAACAGATTAACTCTCTAGATTTTACACCAAACAAGGATTAGACTTGCCTAAATAGGTGACATAATTGCCCAAACAGGGTGCAGGATTGCCCAAACAGGGTGCACAATTGCCTAAATAGGTATCAGGGTCGCCCAAATAGAGTGCACAATTGCCTAAACAGGTATCAGGGTCACCCAAACAAGGTGCAAGGTCGCCTAAATAGGGTGCACAATCGCCTAAATAGGGATAAAACTTTCCTAAATAGAAGGGAGGGTCACCCAACCAGAGTGCAGGGTCACCTGAATAGGGAGCAAGGTCGTCTAAACAAGGAGAAAGGTTGCCCAAACAAGGAGCAGGGTTGTCTAAACAACTTTTGGACTTGTCTAAATCTGAAAATGACGTTGACAAATGAGGAAACGGACAACACTAACAGGGGAAACAGACTCTCCAAACAGTCAAACAGATTCTCTGAATGGGGAAATGAACTCTTCAAATGGGAAAACAGGCGCGTCTAATGGGAAAACGAACTCTCCTAACAGGGAAACAAACTCTTTGAACAGGAAAATAGATTCTCCTAACGAGGAAACAGACTCGTCTAATGGGAAAACAGATTCTCCTAATGGGGAAACAAACTATTTGAATGGGGAAACAGACTCTCCTAACGGGGAACTGGACTCTCCGAACGAGGAAACATACCCGTCTAACAAGAAACTGGGCTCTCCTAATGGGAAAATGGACTCTCCAAACAGGGAAAAAGACAAATGGGGACTCAAATGGAAGGCGAGATTGGTTGTTTAGGGAATAGATTCACCCAAATATGTTGCAAAATCGCCTATTTTCAAGGAATGGGTTAATATGATGACTCTGGGGACTGGTAGGGGACTAAAATAGCAAGCAAAATCACCCAATGTTGAAGCAAGTTTGCCCAAAATAGTAGCAAACTCACCCCTTTTGAGGAAACAAGCGAGTGTGATGGGTTGTTTGACTAACAAAATGACTCAGACAGCAAGCAGAATCCCCCTTTAGGTATTAGGCTCACCCAAAACAATGTCAGACTCACCCAAACATGGTGCAAGTTCACCTGTTATGTGGAGAATGTGTGATTTTGACAGGAAATGACTGAGAAATGACTCAGACAGAAGATAGGGTTGCCCCTGTGGACAATAAGTTCACCCCAAATAGAAGAAAATTCACCCCTAACAAAGACAAATTTTCCCAAACAACAAACTTGGATTGTACTAGGTGAAAAACAACTAACTATGGCAAAGGATGAAAACACAACAAATAGAAAATAGAAGGTAAGGCTGACTCAATCGAGAAGAAATGCACTGGTTTCACACAAAGAAGACATTTCAAGTAGCACAATCCTAAAATTAGTGAGAAGGGTATGGCCAACATGGTCCTCTATCTACGGAAAACAAGGTGATCTAGGGAGTCCGCGATGTACACCCGATACATGAGGCACAACCATGAACACCAGCCCATCACAAGTGTGAGTTGGGAGCCCCAGTGAGGTACTAGAAACTCAAACCAACTCTTCACATCTTATCTAGGTATCACCCTAGCTTCGACGCTCCGCCAGACACGACGTGACTAGATTGGGGTATAGCTTTGGCTCTCCCCCCTTTATATACCCCACTGGTACACATGGTTGGGATCCTCCCTTGGGGTGATGAAATCCCCAAGTAGGTCCCACTAAAAGAAGACACTAGATGTTTTTGGCTGGTCCCCAGACTCGCACGAAGTGCAAGGAGAGAGCTTGGATGTTCTAGTATCTCCTGGGTAACACAAATGGACTAAAGTGGACTGCGAATTCTTGTCACCCAGGATTGCCAAGTGGTGCAAGAGGATTGGATACGTCAACAACCCACCTAACAAGCACAACAAACAAGTATATTCGACCCTCTAATTAGTTCTATGTGTTCCTAACTAGTATGAAAATAACAACAAACAAAACTAAGGGTCTTGGTTCGCTCATCCTACAGCAAATATGTTAGTAGTTTGAACCTCTGGCCTTGGAAGAACAAGAAATGGCTGCACAAACGTTAGTACAACAAATCACACTCACCAACAAACAGGTTAGGGGGGTCAGTACCTAAAAATGATAAGAAATGAACACTAAAAATGAAACTTAAAGTCACCGTTTTACCTCACTCACCTCTGTTTGGAGCGGAACTGCCTATTCTGACTACAGAATCACCCCTGTCAGTAGCAGAATTTCTTGTTCTGACAGCACAATCACCCCTGTTAGTAGTAGAATCACCTATTTCAGAGGCAAGCTTGCCTATTTGCAGAAAGTAGGGTCGCCTGTTTGAGAAACAGGGAGCAGATTTTCCCCTGTTTGACAAATGGACGAATCTACAAATGCAGAGTCTCATCTGTTGAAGGCAGGCTCACCTGTTCTGACTGCAGAATCGCCCCTGTTGCTGCAGAATTGCCTGTTTCAGTAGCAAAATCGCCTCTATGTAACCTGAACCTACAAAACTTCAAACCATAGAGAACATAAAAATAGCAGACTCGTTTGTGGGTCCCACCGGGCATGCCAGAAATGTGTGCAGCATGTTTTCCTACCCTAAAATGATGCAAAATAAAAAAAAACGCAAGAGGAGAAATACACAAAGCAACACCTCAAGATTAGCCTAGTTGAACTTAAATAAAAGAAAGATTAAACAAGAGATATTACCTTGCTCAAGTTGATTTGTTGGTTGGCCCTTTGATGTTGATTGTTTTGTGTGCTCCTTGATGGAAAATCACCTAAAAATGAGATGCAAAATGGTGGGGATTCAATGGAGAATGCAATGATGGATTTGGGTATTTAGATAAGTGTATGGAAATGCATGCAATGTAAGCTTGAGGATTCAACAATGGAGGATGAGAGTGCTTGAAAATTGCTAAAGAGTATCAATGCTTCAAATTGTGTATGTTCTAAATGAATGAAAATGAGACTAAAATCCTCTATTTTAGGGGAAGAGTCTCTAGAGAATTGGATGGCTAGGATTTAGCCAACATGGATAAGATGAAGGGCTATGATGAGTTGAGGACTCACAAGCCCTCACATCTTGCCATGTGAAAATGAGGTGGAAAGAGGACATGTGAGGTGGAGGTACTTGCAAGTACCTTGGAATTGGTAGAAGATTTCCTCAAAAAAGAAGTTCTTGTCCCCATGTGTGAAGGATGTGACACATGAGGAATTTTAGAATTTCTCACTAATCATCATGGGGAAGAGAGAAACCCTTGCAGCAATAAATGTGAATTTTTAATTCACATGATTAGAAGTACCTTGGGGATAAGACAAGGTCCTCATAAAGGAGGTCTTTGTCCCCATGTGGGAGATGTTACCCATGAGAAATTTTGGAATTTATCAACAACCTACATGGGGAAAAGGAAAGCATTGGAGGAATAAATGTGAATTTTTAATTCACATGGGGAAAAGGTTGTCTATGTTGAATAAGGAAATCATTTATGATAGGTTGACTTGGACAGATACCAAAAATGGCATGAGGATTAGATTAAGGTTGTGCAAATAGGTGATTAAGGATATTAATGAAGGATTAGAAGCAAGTGGCAAAATATGGAGGATGTGACACTAATCCTGATTAAATGTGTGCACATCTTAATCATGGATTAATTAAACTAATCCATATTAGAAGAGGATTATGGAGGATGTGACAAGGAGAGAGAAAAGAGGGAATTTAAAATTTATTTAAATTCAAAAAGGTCAAATGACTAAATTAAATAAATTGATATATTTATTTAATTTAGAGATGAGGGGATGAAGGTAAAGTATTTAATTATCAAATTAAATACTTTAGAAACCTTAGGAAAAGGGGAAATATTAATTAAATAAATCATTTAATTAATATCAATGGGGAATATGAAAGAGACGAATTTGACCATATGGGAATGGTCAAATTTGGATGTCTACACATACAACACAAAAATAACATGTTAGCCAACCTTAGCAGTTCTAACATTCCAAAGACCACAAGTATTGAAACCACAACTGAAATGACATGGGGATTTCCCTCTAGCACTGCTCCTACTGGGTATACCACCCCTCAACAACACAATGTTAATCCTAAACAACAACCAAATGAAAATCCTCAAACACATAATTTTAATCCTCCACCACAACCAAATGTGGTCTCTCAACAAGGAAATCAACCCACTCGAGGACAAGATGGTTACATAGAAGAAGACTCTAATGAGAAACTCGTTGAAGAAAAGATCTTAGAAATGACTCAAAATCCTTAAATGCTAAAATTCATTGATGCATTACTTACTTCTAATCCAAACACTTACTTCTATAGGCTTTCCCAACATGGTGCTAGTCTACCCATTGATTTTAACTTTGAAGCTCTTAGAGACCCAGCCCTTATTCATAGGTGTGAAGACACAATGGTCCTACAAGTCACTCAACCTTTAAGACAACCAAAAATTCCAGCCTTTCTTGCACAAACAAATGGTCCTCCTCATGTAACACAAGTTGACAATCCCTTGTATATACAATCATCTCAAATGAAAAAATGAATTTCAGCACAACAAAACCAACTAGATCCTAATATTTTGGCAGCCCAAAACCTTTCATACCAATCAACCAACCCTTTTACCACTCCACTCGTAACTCATAATGGTTGAACCAATATGTGGAGACAAAATGCATCAAGGAACTTTTATGAAACCTCTTGGTCACAAAGGCACCTCAACAAGGTCAAAATCCTAACATGCAAAACATGTCAAACCTTCCTCCTATATCACCAAATCCACCATTACATGCTAACATTCCACCACAACCACAACATATGGCTTCACCCATCTACAACATCCCTAATCCACCTCTTCAAGCAAAACAAACTAATCCATCTCTCCAATCACAACAACAACCACCACTATATCAAAATACAAAAATAAACCATCCTCCACAAGAAGACATGACATAACAACAATAACCTCTTTACCAAGAAAAAAACCCCTCATAAAACACTCAATATCAACAAGGGTTGAATATGGATCCTAACACAATGCAATATCAATATGATACTCATACACCCAAACTCCACAACATCAAAATGAAAATCCTCAAAATCAACAAAACACAAATCCCCAATATTATCAAAACATAAACCCTCAACATCAAAACATAAACCATCAATATCAAAACGTTTAGCCTCGACACCAAAACCCCATCCCTCAACATCGAAACATAAACCCTCAACATCAAAATGTTAACCCTCAACACCAAAACCTCATCTCTCAAAATCAAACCATAAACCCTCAACATCAAAACATTAACTCCCAATACTCATACGTAAATCCTCAAAAATCCAAACTTTCCTCCTCAGTATCAATACAACATCCCTCAAGGTTTGATGACAACTCAAAACCCATCTTCCAATTCATCATCCCTCTTTGGACATCAAAACTAAATCCCACCTGACCCTCCTCAAAACACTCAAGGTAATGAGTTAGCATTGCAAATCCAAAATCTAAACAAAAGATAAAGAACGTACAACTTCGAAAGACTAGGAGGAGCTATGCCTTGAAATAATTTTTTCCCTATCCATATGATCAAAACATTTACATGATCCCTTTTCCTAAAAACTTTGAAACCCCTAAATTCAACAAGAACAAAGGAAGGGGAGATCCCATTGAACACATACAAGAATTTTCCATGGCTTGCATGGACATAGCCTATGATGACACATGCTTAATGAGACCATTTCCAAGGAGCCTTGGTGGACAAGCTATAGAATGGTTTTATCATTTAACACCTAGAATCAAAACATTCAATGAAATCAAGGAAAAATTCATTAATCATTTCTCATATAACATAGAACAAGACAATACCATGATTGATTTGTACAAGATAAAATGGAACCAAAGCGAGACTTTTGCTTTCTTCTTACAATTATGGCAACACAAAGAAAGTAAATGAAAGTTTCCCATCCCTAAAAATCAACTTGTTGGCATTTTCATTGGAAATATAAAAACTAAATTAAGATTCCAATCGACTATGCTATGTCCTAACAAATTTGATGATATCATTGAAAAAGGCATAACTATCATCCTAGAACATTTGGTAACAATGACTTGGGAATCTATAGGGATCCAATATATCACCATAGTAAAGGAAATGAAAAAGGTAAGGGAAGGGATTACATTAAAATATCATACTCCTATGACAATGTAGTGGGTGCTACCTATGAATCCAACCATCATATTGTAGTCGTAACTATAGTTGGTAAAAATCTCGAGTGTAATATTACTACATGACGAGGGAAGTTACAATCCAAGGAGCCCCTCCAAAATCTAAATCTTTCATCAAACCTTTAAAATCTGAGTATAATCTTATCGACCATATGAAAAATACTCTTGCACAAATTTCCATTCTTGAACTTCTCAAAATATCCCCTGATCATAAAGAAGTTTTGGATAAAGATCTCCTAGAGTCTTTCATACCCAATGACATTAACATGGAATAGTTTCAAGCCATGGCAAGACACATTGCTTCTACCCATCATCTTGTCTTCTCCGAAAGGGATCTTCCCTTACACACATATCATAATCAAGCTTTATACCTATAAGTCTACATCCATAAACATAAAATCAAGAGAGTATTGATAAACGGTGGTGCGAGCCTAAACATTTGTACATTAAAACTTGTAAAATAGCTAGGATATTCCAATGAGGTTATTCAAAAGTAGAAAAGCATTACCATTAGGGTCTATGATGATAAGAGAGAGACTCGGAGGGTACTATCAAAATTCACGTTCAAGTGGTACCAACAATATCAGAACTTATCAAGTATTAGATCTTGAGCTACCATATAACCTTCTTTTGGGATGCCCCTAGATTCATGCAATATAAGATATCCCTTCAACCTATCACCAATGCTTGAAATTGTTAGAGTAATAAGTCATCTCACTTACTTAATTTAATCATATTGGTTAATTAATTAAGTCACTTATTACTTTAGGTTTGCTTAAGCTAAACTTAGGCACATTAATAATTAATTATTTATTTATTTATTATTAAGTGTGCACACTAGGGTTTTCCTTTTAGGTTTTACTTTAGGGTTTCTTGATCTCCTTCATAAGGATTGATCTCATTGTAATTATTAGATTCTCTTAATGCATTTTTGCTTGAGGCTTGCAGAACATCTTCTTTGGTTTTGAATATCTTTTGTATGTGATAGGCAATTGCATGCAAGTGATTCTTGGGGTTTGTGAGGTTAGGCTTCTCAACTTCTTCATGGTATCAGAGCTCCAAACCTATAGCTTCATGTTCATCTTTTGAAGATATTTCCTCACAGTGATTTTTTCTGTGCAAGGCTTTCAGCCAGGCTTCTTTTATGTGGATCTGGGGGTAGCCTTTTTTGGGGGGGCATTTTTGGGAAAAACGGGCGTTGCCATCACGATCAAAGTGCCCAAAAACCTTAGAAACGCCTGTTCATTCATCCATTTAGGACACAGTTGATCTCTGAGGCAAAAAATTTCTGCCCCAAGGTCATATGGCCCTAGGACACACAGATCGAGGCAGAAATTTTTTGAAAAAAATCAAAAAAATCAGCTCAAAATTTACGCTCCCTGTTCAAATGGGCATCGCCACCAAACCGTCGCTAAGCGGCCACCGGACCTTAGCCCGCTCATCGCCCAACGGCCTCCTCCTCCCGATCCGCTGCTCCCTTGCAACCCCCAAGGGCTTCGATCTCCCGCCGCAGTCCTATTGAGTACCGAGAGCCTCAGCTTCCAACCCTGTGGCCCCTTTTGCGCCAACATCGGTCATATGCATGACCAAGAGCCAGCGCTTTCAACCACCACTAGTGGATTTTCTTCCAGCCCCTGCAGCGGACAGTCATATGCACAACCAAGGGCCAACGCCTGGGGGCTGAATTTTTGCACCTGTTTAGCGTTAAAAGTTCCTTTAATAGGCCTTTTTTTGTTTTCTCATAACTTTTGCAAATAGAGGCCTTTTTTTGAAAATGAGATATTGTCAGAAATTTGGTTCGACACTCTATCCAATGGTGTAGATGTGATTTTCTAGTTTTGATTTTTTTATGCTTTTTTCGGCCTCTGAAGTCCGAAGTTGTTGTTTTCACTCTAGGAAGCATGACTTTTGCATCTGGACTCCGTTTTGCAAAAACAAATAGGCATCAGAAAGTTGGTTCAGTGCTCTACACAGATCTCAGACCTAATATTCTAGAATATTTACCAGGTATCTGATATTCTTATTTGATCTCAGCTTTTTCCTTTCTGAGCTATTTTCTTGGGAAATGTGCAAACAGGCTATTTTTTTTAGATCAAAGAGCATTTTTTTTTCTTTGAGAGTATATTCTACTATGTTTTGGCATGGATATACTTAAAATTGCACCCCTTACTCCATTCAACTATTTTGGTTGGAAAAAACAAATGGAGATTCAGCTGAAGCATCAAGGGTTGTACAGGGTAACCATGGGAACAAAAATTGAACCTATAGGTGCTACTGAAAAGAGAAAAATAGTTTAATAGGTGTGATGAAGATTTTGGTACTTTATGTGTGTCTCTTTCTTCTAATCTTCTTTTTCATGTTGAATCTTGCACTACACCCCATGAGATCTGGACTACTTTGGAGTCTTTGTTTAGGAAGCAAGATACTATGAGAGGGTTTTAGTTAGAGAATGAGCTTATTGGCTTAAATCCTAGGGATTTTGATAGCATTCAAGAGTTTTTCACCAAACTCAAGTCTCTTAGATTGCACTTGTCATAGTGTGGTGTTCAGAAGGAAGACTCTTAGATGATATTGTCCATTCTTTCTAAGTCAGGACCAGATTATTCAGTTTTTGTATCTACCTTTTATGCCACTAGGGATGCACTTGGTACTAGATTTATTATGCCTTCTTTTGATGATTTTGCATCTTCTCTCACTCAAGAGAAGGCCAAGTTGGCTAGCATGGGAAATTTGAAGCCCTCTTCATCACAGACACTTATTTCATCACAAGAGCCCAAAGATCAGAAGGCTTCTACAGGCAAAGGCAAGAAACAGAAACAAAAGGTTTCCAAAACTCATGAGCAACAAAAGGAATCCTCAAATTCATCCTCCTCTTCTAAGGGGAAATCATCTATGAAGGAGAAGGGTCCATGTGCATATTGCAAGAGGGAAGGACATGTAGAACATAGTTGCTACAAGAAGGAAATTGATGAGCTGAAGCACCTTCTTCAGAAACATCAAATTGATTTTCCTTCTAGGATTTATGCATCATCTTCTTCCCCTCATTCTTATTCTTTAGAGCAACATGATAGGGGCATAGTTGGTTTACATACTTCATCAGATATGAAGGGACATGCTCTTTGTGCTACTTCAAGTCTTGGATCAGGGAGACAACTTCTAGATTCAAGAGCATCTCATCATATGGCATCTTCACAGTCTATTTTCACTTCCTTTGAGCCTCGCACTATGTCTCCTATTTTGATGGGAAACAATACTTACATGAGTGTTATAGGGAATGGGTCTATTAGTTTTGAGGACAACACCTTTCAGGATGTCTTATGTGTTCCTCACTTGACAAACAACCTTCTTTCCATCTATCAGATCACACATGGAGGCAATGGGAGATCCGTGGAGTTCACACTTGATTCTGTTATCATCAGAGACTTGGAGAGTAGAGAAGTTATTGCTATTGGGGTGGTGGATCACTCATCTTGGTTGTATTCCTTTACAAATTTTGCTATTGATGGTGCTTTTGTTCCTAAAGTTGTTCATCACACTTCTAGTGTGAATCATCATTCAGAGGAGACATTTGGATTCTTGAACATTGGTGTTCTCACTTTGGATCCAGTTCTTGAGCCATCCATTCCATATCCTCCACCTATTGTTATAGTTGTTGATACTTCTATGGCTACAAATGTGGTTTCTTATGTTTCAATGCAGTAGGACATGGTTGATCATTCATCTTTGGAGGTTTCTCTTCAGTCTTCACCTACTTTGACTTCTTCATTGGTCGAGGTCACACCTGCTTCTGTGGAGACATCTTGGGCTACACCTGTTTCACCTTCAGAGATTGCATTCATCAGGCCTCTTCCCTCTCACTTCCTTCAGGAGATGCAGTTTCTTCAATTTTTTTGGAGCTACTTCATTCTGGGGGGGCTATGTGGTCTCTTCATTCCTCTCTTCTGGAGGGGTTCATTCATGTATCTTTTTGATGGATGGTGTCCTTGGGGGGTCTTATGGATTCCTCCATCTTTCATCACTTAGTTGTTTTTTGCATTCTATTTTGGGGAGGATTTTTGTTCCCATGTGGTTTTCTCCTTTACCCCGTTTGATTTAGTTTGCATTGCATTTGTACATGGGTACCTGATCAGGCCTTGTTTCTGGGACCCATCTTTTATGTTATGCACCTTTTCCTAGTGTTTTAGCTACTCCCTAAGTTCATCTTAAGGGGGGGTGTTAGAGTAATAAGTCATCTCACTTAATTAATTTAATCATATTGGTTAATTAATTAAGTCACTTATTACTTTAGGTTTTCTTAAGCTAAACTTAGGCACATTAATAATTAATTATTTATTAATTAATTATTAAGTGTGCACACTAGGGTTTTCCTTTTAGATTTTACTTTAGGGTTTCTTGATCTCCTTCATAAGGATTGATCTCATTGTAATTATTAGATTCTCTCAATGCATTTTTTATTGAGGCTTGCAAAACATCTTCTTTGGTTATGAATATCTTTTGTATGTGATAGGTAATTGCATGTAGGTGATTCTTGGGGTTTGTGAGGTTAGGATTCTCAACTTCTTCAGAAATTACCCTATAATGACAATGAAGTCACCATTTATGTTGATCTAGAACCCTTTCATTATTGCAAGAACTTAGAAGAAAAATATTTAAGGATCTTCCAAGTTCCTAGCAATGATATCTCCTTCCAATCATTTTCTTACATTGACCCATCATCTTTAGCCTCATCCTCTCAAGACTCAACTTCCCTTGTTGCATCATCCTCATCAAACCTACCTAAATTCTATCTTAAGATCTAAGTACTAGACAATGGATGTGGGGATTATCATCTATAAAACAATCCTTTTATGTTGGAAAAATTTTGCTATCTCCAAGATCATATGGAAAACCACAAGAAATTAGTAAAGTTGATGCCACTACCATTGAATTCAAACCCATAGTCTTCAGTAAATAGGGAGATTTGAACAAAGAAGTCATAGGTGAAGAATATGTTTCTACTTGGCTATACAAAGAAGAAGAAGAACAAGATCCACAAGCTATCTCTTTTGATCACAAAAACAAAGGTTTTTAGCTTATCAAAAACATGGAATTCATAGGAAAAGGTGGCCATACATGAGCAAGGTATGAGAGAACCTATAATTCTAGAAAAGCATAAGAAGAATCAAGGGCTAGGATATGGTTTGTTGGATAATGTTACTCCTAACATTGGAAATACCTTTTGTGAGGAGGTTCCATCCTCTCGTGTGGTTACGACAATGACGATGTTTCCATTGAGGACTCTTTCATGTACATAATCGACCTATTTGAGAAAACTTTCATAAATACCATCACGACCCTTTCATTTGACCAACCATCCAAAAAACATGAACTTGAACTTGTCTATCATCAGCTGATTGATTGGGACCAACAACGAGTGTTGGTTTTAGACATGTATTCCAAATGATGAAGCTATTGTTGAGTTTATGGGACTAAGAGATGGAATACACCTAGAGATCATAAGGTATGATTTGACATAGAACTTGGTGAAGGAGCATAATTTGGAGGTGAGATTGGGTCCTTCAGTCGCAAAAGTAAAAATTTAAAAATAAAAAAGAGATCCCCAGGTGAAAACTACAATTTGGTGCTATCAGATCGTGAAAAAGAAAAAATAAAGGACATATCTGAGGGTAAAAACCTCTTTGAGGTGGCCGAAGATGGAGGATTCAATCTCCTAAGTATCACCCAACACTAAGAGAGATTAGAAGTGCTAGTAGAATACTCTGAGCAAATAAATATGGGAACATCAAATTCATCGAAGATCACCTTCTATGCAACTTCTTTGGAGCTTGAGGAGAAGAAGAATTTCACATATTTCTTGGAAAACCATACAATCAACTTTGCTTGGTTCTCAAAAAAAATGCCTAGATTAGAAACATCCTTGGTGGTGTATCACTTGATAGTTTTTCCAAGATGAAAACCAGTAAAATAAAAGCTTCACAAGATGCATCCATAAATAGCATTTTTGGTTAAGGCGGAGCTATAGAAACTCCTGGATGTTGGTTTCAATAGACAGATTGATTATTCTAAATGGGTATTGAATCTTTTACCAGTTTCTAATCCCACTAGGGGCATAAGGATTTTACCAACTTTAGCGATCTCAACAAGACTTGTCCAAAGGATGAATTTCCCTTGCCGAATATAGACATCATAATGGATTTAACAAAAGGTCATGAAATTCTCTCCCTCATGGATGGTTTTTCAAAATACAATCAAATTAAAATAGCTCCAAAATACCAACACAAGACAACCTTCACTTGTCTATGGGGAACTTACTATTAGAATGTTATGTCATTTGGGCTTAAAAATGTGGGATCCACCTATCAAAGGGTGATGACTGATATTTTTCATGACATGTTTAACATCACCATGGAGGATTATGTAGGTGATATTCTAATAAAATACTAAACAATACAAGGTCACTTGGATGTCGTAGCACACATATTTGATAGGTTGGAAGAGTATAAGGTATGCCTCAATTTGAAGAAATGTGTTTTTGATGTCACATCAAGGAAGTTACTAGGATACATTGTATCTCGAAGAGGTATAGAAGTGGATCCTACTAAGGTTAAGGCTATCCTATAAATTCCTCCACCAAGGACATTGAAACAACTTCATAGCCTTCAAGTAAAACTTCATTCAATCCAGAGGTTCATAGCTTAGCTAGCTGATAAGTGTCATCCTTTCACACATATACTTCACAAAGATATTTCCTTTAAATAGGAAAAGAAGTGCCAACAAGATTTTCAATAGATTAAGGACTATTTGGCATCACCTCCTATTTTGATGCCTCCTCTACCAGACAAACCACTAATCCTCTACTTATCAACAACCTCAGTAGCTCTAAGCGCTTTATTAGCACAACATGATGAGGTCAGTAAAGAAAGAGTGATATACTATATCATTTTCACATTGGTGGGCTATAAAATAAATTACACACCTATGGTGTGAGATTTTTTAGCCATTGTCTTTGCATCACAAAAGCTTAGACATTATATGCTTAACCAACAAATCAATCTCATCTCTAAGGTGGACCTACTGAAATAACTTTTGTCTAAGATAATCCTAATTGGTTGAATGGAAAAAAGGGTTATGATCCTTGGTGAATTTTACATAGAGTATGTTAATATAAAAGCAATCAAGGGACAAGTGATAGCAAATCAGTTGGCTGAAGCATCTATTAAAGACCACCATCCTTTGATATCAAAATTTCTAGATGAAGGAATCCTAGTGATGAATACTGGTTATAGGTTTTTTGTACTACATGTCTCAGATCCTAGGCCTGTGTGCTCAAGAATTATAGAAACTACAAATTGGAGTATTCTAGAAAAAAATTACACAGTCAAATGCGTCACTGTATGTTTTAAAGGTGTCACTAAGGGTTTCAAATGCATCAAAGGAGATATCAAATGTAGCAAGGATCAAATGCATCATCTATGTTTCAAAGGTGTCACTGTGGGTTTCAAAGGTTTCATATTGGCATAACAAGGTTTGAAGGCCTTAGATGAGATGCATCTAAGTAATATCAAAAGTGTCAATATACAAACCAAATGCGCCATTGTGAATATCAAATGTGACTTAGTATATTCAAATGTGTCAAAGGATAATCATATATGCTAAATGATAATCAAATGTGTCACTGTAATAGTAGATGCATCACAATAACAGTCAGATGCACAATTTTGTGAATGTAACTAAAATTTTGTAAGGGTTTGATTGATTTTGACAAGTTGTAAGACTAATTTTGACTTGTTTTGATTGGAAAGAGATGAAAAACAATAGAGAATAGTAGAAAATTGACTCCAAGATATGGTATGTTTGGTATTCACAGTCTTCACAATAAAAACACACCAAGAAGTACAACATAACTAGTATTAAAGGTGTGTCACACTAGTGTGGCCCAAGCAATAAAATATTGTAGGATTGTGTTGATGCATGCTCCTCTCTCAAGGGGGAATAGCTAGGTCTCCAATGGCACAAGGGCTCACCTTCCTCCTTCCCTTAGAGGTTTTAGACCTATCTTTCTTTAAGATAGTACATGTTGAGTAACTTTGAGCATAATATTGTACCTTGCACCACACTAGATTAATGGTTTCCAATCTTAGCTCTCTAAATAACAAGGTTCGTAGTGGTTTCTGAGGACAATGACCTCGTCTAAAATTACCTAAGATCAAGGGGGTCTCCCCTCTTCTCCTCAACAGACAAATCTTAGTAGGCTAAGGATCTTGTGGCTTGGCTTGAATGATGTTGGCCACACCTAGAGGTACAACGTTCATTCTCCCCCCTTTATATACCCCATTAGTAATGTGGTTGAGGTTGCCCTTAAGGTGATGAAATCCCCAAGCAAGTTTCTTACTAAAATTAAAAATAAGATACTAGTGTTTCTTATTCTCAAGCTCCCACGAATCGCAAGAGAAAAGCATACTTTGCTAGTACTCCTTAGGTGTGCATAACATGTGCAAACTAAGAGTTCTTTTGATCTCTAGGCTTGCATGAAGCTAAAGGAGAGAGCATACACACTAAAATCTTACCAAACATGGCATAAAATTCATTAATTAAATCCCAAATGAAGTGTGAACTACTCTAGAAATTAAAGCAATTAATTTTTTCCCTACATTAGATTTGTCAATAGTTTATTTTTACCGATATTATCACAACATTTTCCAATACTACAAAGATATGTTAGTTCCAAAAAATAATTGAGAAAATGTTAAGGGTTATAAAATCAAAATTACTAAATGAAATATGTCACTGTAAATATCAAAAGTGCCACTATAAATTTCAAATACGTCGATTTATCTACAAATGTGTCGCTTTACCTATCAAATATTTCATTATGGGTTTGAAATGTGTCGATGTAGTCTTAGATGCCTCGATCCATAGTCAAATGTGTCGCTATAAATTTAGATGTGTCACTGTATGAAAATTTGAACCTACAAACAGTAAACACAAAGAATCAAATGTGTCATTGTAACTTCAAATACACCACTGTGGGTTTCATTTGCATTGTTCTACATATCAAATGTGTCATTCTACGTATCAAATGTGTCAATATATCATCAAAAGTGTCGTTTTGGGTTCAATTGTGTCATTGTAACCTAGAACTTGAAAACTTCAAGGAACCCAAGGAAATGTTAAATCAATGACATGGGTCCCACCGAGCGTGCCAAAATATGGATAGGGAACTTGGGAATGTGATGATCAAATGAACTCAAAACAATAGGAATTCAATTCATTCAATCAATTCAAGTGATCAACAAATCCTAATCTCAATAGAGCGTGTGCACAATCCAAATGAAAGTAATCAAAGAGAACATAAGTCAAATCTAATCTAATCTACTTTAGGTCCACTAAAAATGCCTAGCCTTATTCCATTGTAAAGTATAAAATTATGTTTTTTAGTATGATATGTGGATTGCTCATAAAATTAGCATAACCTTGTTAAACATAAGTGAGATGAAAAATGAGTATAGTTTGGTTGCCAATCTGAGGATGGATTGAATGATCAAAAGATGGATGATTTATAGGTTTTCAAGATATTGGATCAAAAGTGTGAGATGTGAAATGAGATCAATGAATGAGAATTGATGGGAGATCATAAGGATCATGCATGAGGCTGCATGGAGAGATGAAGTGGAGTGAAGCTCAATTCACTCACTAATTTTAGCCATGATCACTAAATTTAACTTTCATCTCTAAATTGAGGCTTTGGAAGAATAAAAATAGAAAATGATAGGATTGTGCAAACTAAATAAAATATTTTAATTTATTTAGTTTTGGGGGAATAATTAGCTAATTAAATAATTACGAAATTATTTAATTATGGGGGATGAGAGAAATGTATGATTTAATTAAAAATTATTTAATTATGTGGATAAGAGGATAATGCAAGATTTAATTATAGAGATGGAAGAATAATTGGAAATTAATTAAATTAAAGTGGATGAGAAAAAATGATTAATTAATTAAATTTAATTAAAAGTGGTGAAGGAAAATGATGAAATAATTATTTAATTAATGTGAGAAATGGGTTAGTTTAATAAAATAATTATAAATTATTTAATTAATAGTGATGAAAGGGGTGATGAGTGATGATGACAGGAAATGATGAATTTGGAAGAATGTGTTAGACATTTTTAGGTGTCTACAAAAACAAATATTTTTTTAATAATAAAAGCTTGTAACTATTAAAACCAATTCGTATTGCAATATGGCATGACATACTATAATACCATATGACAAAAATATGATGTAGACAAATTTCATAGATACCAAAGAATATTTTGTTGAATATGCTTAGAAGATTCTTTATAGCCATAGACATGAGGATGCTATAGACCACACAATACGGCTAATTGCAAACCCATATAGTTGTACAAAATACACTAACAGTACAAAAATTTGCCTAATGCCCTCGAGACAGAGTGTCCAAATTTGATGATTTAACAGGTGATCTTTAGGTTTTTGGGCCTTCTGAACATGATAGCAAGGTTAGTTTTGGCCCAAAATGCTCTATAAATTCAACTATCTCCAAGATCTAGTAACCTTCACCCAACTTCAAACCCTTATAGATCTAGCCCTATATGTCAAATTTTGATGAAATAAAAGTCAATTCTTACTTTCTCTAATGCCCCGAATTCAATCGTGAGGTCCTTGAAACTCCAAATCACACCCTAAAAAAAAATTCAAGCCAAAATATATCCCTCAAATCTGGGAAGGAGTCTGCAACACTAAAGCTCTAATACCATGCATGAGTTGAATGTGAACTCCTAACACCCCAAGATCAGTTGTCAAACCAAAATATCTTCCACAAGAGAGAAAATGAGAATAATATCTTGTTATGATTAAGGATGCAAGATTGAATATGTGAATGTACATATGATACCTCGCTTATATAGATAAAGTTGTGAGATAGGATTAAACAAGATCATGACATGTGTCCTAATCATGTACAATGAGACAACTATTTCAACATTATTAAATGACTTACGACACAATTATTAAATGTCATGATAAGATAAGATAAGATCACATGACACATAAGACTTCTAGAAAGATTCCCTAGGACCTAAGTAAACTTAACATGTAAATAAGACCCACTAATGAACTAGTTAGGTAAAATACCTATTACACCAACAAAGCAATCCATGTTAAAAGATGAGGGTGTCATAAAAGAAAAATGAAGAATTTGAGTTGATTATATAGAGATAATTGCCAAGGGGATCAAAGGAAAAGAGTACATAGAATACTTAGTAAAGTGGAAGAAGAAGCTACCTAGTTGATAGTGGTAGAGATGTAAGGGGAGAAAATGTACATGGATTAGATCAATGAATTAAATCAAAATGAAGCCAAATCAAGGATTAGGACCCACCTACTCATGAAATGCAATTGTCATAGCTATAAATTCAAACAACATGGTTACCTCAATCAAATTGAAACACAAATAAATTCAAAACTACACAATCCCATGGTGGAGTGTATTTGTGTTGATGATGATATGTTGGATTTCCTTTCAAAACTTCATAATTGCAAAAGATTGATATGATGACCTAAAATGAAATGGTGAATGCTCAATTTTCTCAACAATCATTTGAACATGATCTCTTCACAAATTCTCTAGATGAATTATGAGAGGGGTGAAGGTTCTTTTATAGATTTGGAGAAACTGGATCAAGGGATGGGATTGAGTTAGAAACCCCACAAAGAAGGGTTGAGATTGATCAAGAACACCCACAAAGGAGAGTGAATCAAGGGAGATGGATGAAGGAGATCAGTTAGAACTCAAGCTTGCCCCACCATTTTAGGAAAATGGTTATGATATTTAGGATCAATGGATGAGAATTGATTTCAAGATCAAGGGCTAGAAATGGTTGAGATAAGTTGGTTGAGATTTTTTGAAATGGAATATTCCAAAAGAATATGCTTATGCTTTGTGGAGGAAAAATAGGATAATTAAATAATTAGGAATTGTTTAATTCATGTGACAAGAAGATTAAAGGATAGGATGATTAAATAACCAAGATTATTTAATCATGATGGGATTAGAAGAAATATAGAGATGATACTAATTAAATAATTAGGAATTATTCAATTAGGGTGATAAAGGGGAATATTAGTGATGAAATGGATGAATTAATTAAACAATTCATGGTCATTTAATTAATAGAGAGAAATAGGGTTAATTGGTGAAAATGATGTTAAAAGGGAATTAATGATGAAATTGAAATGAAATGCAAGGATGTGAATGAAAATGATGTCTTTGATGGAAAAATATGATTCAGGATGTGTGATATGCGTTAAGGAATTTTGACATGTCTACAAGAGGTTACCATTATAGCTTCCCTATTCCATAATTTTAAGAAGAATTGTGAGCAAGAACTCAATTTTATTGCTTACTTAGGGTGTATGATGTAAGATCATCGAAAGGATTGGGCAATCTTACATCACCCAAAAAAAAAATTATGTTTTCATAATTTGTATGTCTTGCAAGTTTTTGAAGTTACAATTATTGCAATTATAGCAATATGTGTTTACAAGAATGAATGAGCACCTACAATAACACAAAGGAAATTGGTGGAGTAATTTTTGGTGCATGACACATGGTTGTGAGCAATCTAAACCTTTGTGGTATCATTTGTGACTACAAACTTCACTAAGATATCATGGAGCATCATAATGAATTTCATAATACATGTTTTATATTGTAGAGTGGCATGAGATCCCAATCTATTGATATTTTTGTTCTAAAGTTTTTTATCTCTTTTCCCTAACATGTTGTAAGGATGGAACCAATTGAAGTGCATCATCATCAAAGAGGGGTACTACCACATTGGGAGCAATGTTATTCCATTTCGAGAGCATAGTATGTCACCAACAAATGGGAAGACCTAATTATCCTCAAAATTAAGTATGACATTTGTGAAATATGTTCTGGTTCATGGAGATTTGTCCCACTTCATTGGGATCAAGTAATAGGATTTATAAAATCTCCCTATATGTGTGAAGTTGGTGCCTTGGTAGGAGCTAGCTCACCTTGATTAGAAAAGGGTGATACTAATTTTGTAAGCAAAAAGTTTATTGTTGTGTCTTATATGGTTGTATGGCAATTCATTTGTAATGTGTTACTATTCTATAATATAATTGAACTCATTCAATCCAATTTGTATGTTCACTTTCACAAAGATTATATGCTATTTATTTGCTACTTGATTAGATAGCCCTTCATTAAGTTCTCCAAGCAACTACTTTACAATTAACATCTTAAAATTATATAAAAATTATAAACATTATAAATATTTACTTTGCACATTATAATCCATAATACTCAAAATTGCTACAATAAATTTAATTTCATTGTTCAATTTTATCTTTATTTTTCATTAAGAAATACAAGTATTAATCTTAAACAGTGTACCATAGGGATGCATCCCTCCCATTTTTTCCCACGTTTCCAGGATGTGGGGACGGGTTAGGGATGTCCCCCCACCATACCCTCACCATCGTCAAATTTTCTAGGGACTCAAGGGAGACATCAAGGACGCCTAGGCATCTCTCAAGTGTCCCGGGGACGTCCATGCATTTCTCAACTTGGGCATCCCAAAAGGTTAATTTTAAAAGAAAAATATTTAAAAAAAAAAATTGTGCCTAAGGACAAGCCCTAAAGGAAAGTGGGCCCCCTTCATTCCCTCTAAACTTTACAAAACACTCCCAAATCCTCATTTTTTTCCTCACATTTGGTTTTCTAAGTTTTCCAACAGCTAGGTGAAGAGGACAGAAAAGAGTGAGTGGAGTGAAGGAGTGAATGAGTGAGATTGAGGTGTTGCAAGTGCAAGAGGGGTGAGAGGGAGCAAGAAAAATAAGAGGAGGAGACCTAGAGGATTATACATCAACTTAGAGGGATTTTTCAAGCACAAGGTAGGTTTCTATGACTGTTTTTTCAAAAAAAATTGTTTTTTTTCTCAGTTTCATTCTAAAAATCTAATTTGATGTTGAATCTTGATGACAAATTTTTAATCATAATTTCATAAACATGGTTGCAAATGCATATCATACATTCATTTCAATGTTCATTGTTCATTTTTCATTTTTTCACCAAAATTCAACATCAAAATTTAAATTTTATTTTCAAATTTGTTAAACTAGGCACTTATAGAATTTGTATTGTTTATTGTAGTGTCACAATGAGCTCTCATGACATGAGTGAGGATGAGGTAGAGGTTCATAGTGAAATTGAATTTGAATGTGAACTTGAGGTTGAGGTGGTGACCATGGGGTTGAGCCTGAAGCCCAAACTAGTTCCATAGCAAGTGCAGCAAGTAGTATAAAGTGACCCTCCACATTACTGGAAAAGTATGTTAGGGGTCCTTTTGATCGTAAGTCTCCTCTCAAATAGTTTGCAACAAAATTACCAAGCATGCCAGGGACATCTAGTGGCACAAGGAAGTGTAAGTGTCACTTTTGTTATCTAGATTGGTATAGCAGCATTACTAGAGTTAATGACAACTTTTTATTCAAGGAAAAGGCATGGAGACATGTTCTTTTTTGGTGAAACTGGCAAGCCTCAAATACAGAGCTGAGATAAATAAGCTATGGGGTGTTCTTGATGACACTATAGCTACACCTATGCCTACTACTTTGTCTCATAGGGAACATGTTCAGCAAAGCCAGCCACAAAGTTCTAGTCATACTTTGTAAATGAGAGTAGGAGTGATGTCAGGTTCTCCTTCCAATGCCCATGTAGGAGAGGATAAGGGGAAACACAAATTGTGAAGTAACCCCATAGCTGATTTGTTTAATATGGAATTGAAGGATGGGATAGATGATGGCATTAGCAAGTTCTTCTTTGCCAATGGTATCCCATTGCATGTAGCTTGATCTCCTTAAATTATAGGGATATGATGTCAATGGTAGCAAGGGGAGGACCATCAGATGTGCCACCAAGTGAGATAAAATTGAGGACCACGATCTTGGATAAGAACTATTTCAAGATCAATATGTTGATGGAGAAAATGAAGGAATGTTGGATGAAAACTAGATGCAGTATAGTCATGGATGGGTGGGCAGACATTAGCCATCATCCACTCATCAATATCATGGTCGCATGTATAGAGGGCCCATACTTTCTTAAGGAAATTGATTGTATAAGGCATCAGAACGATGTTGATTTTCAATTTAAGTCCTCAAGGAAGCTATTGAGGAGGTTGGGTAACAAAATGTGGTCCAAGTAGTGATAAATGCAACACATGTGTGCAAAACTGCGGGGAAACTTGTTGAGGCGCTTTACAAACATATTTGGTGGACTTCATGTTGTGTGCATGTCATGCACTATGCACTCAAAGACATGAGGAAGATTGAGTGGATCAAAGCAATGGTTGGTGATGCTAGAGATGTGTAGATGTTTATCTGTAGCCACCACACTTCATATGCACTCTTCAAGAGCTTCTCTAAGGAGTTCTTGAAACCTACTAATACCATATATGCATCCTATTTCATTTTCTTGTAGAGAATGATTGAGTTTCAAGAGTCATTGCAACTCATGGTTATGACAGCAGATTGGAATCGGTGGGCTGAATCCAAGACAAAGCAAGGGAGGAGGGTGAAGGATACAGTGAAGAGTGATGGGTTTTAGAGATGCAAAATATATAAACTCCATCATTGCTCTAGTTTTCCAGGTCATTGGATATGGGGATGTGGATGCACCTATCCTTGGAAAGGTGTATGAGTGAATTGATTTTATGCTTGACTAGATGAGGGTTGTCGTGTGAGAGAAGGACCCCACATTAACATTCTACAATGAGCACATTCCGTCAATCATCCATCGGAGATGGGAGAAGCTCAACACTTCCTTGCACATGGTTTCCTATGCATTAAATCCCAAGTGGTACAAGACTAGGCCTGGTAGAGTTACACCAATACAAGATGTTGAGGTGAAAGCAGGGTTACTAAGGGCTATTGAGAAGATGTATGATCCTATAGATGCCAACATGATTCACACTTAGTGGACCAAATTTTCCACTCTTAGGGGTTATTCTAATGCAACCAATATGGATATGACAACTATATGGCATAGGAGGACCCAATTTTGTGGTGGAATTGTCATGCATCAGAACCATTCGATTGTTATCTCAAATTTCTAGTTCTTCAATTGTTGAGAGGAACTGGTCTACCTATAGCTTCATCCACTCTCTTAAGAGGAACAAATTTACCTCTAGGAAAGCAGAGAAGCTTGTGGTAGTACATAGTGTTTTGCATCTCATTGAACACAAAACAGTTGTGTACAAAGAGAGTCCAACATCACGATGGGATGTAGAGCCAGAAGAGTCAGCATAGATTGATGAGGATGCTACGACTTCAGATGTAGGGCTAGTTGGTATTAGTTTGGTGGAGCTTGACCATGATTCTAGTAGTTCCAATGATGAGGAGTTTGGGGATGATTAGAGGCCTCCCTTCACTACATTTTGACATTTGGTACTTATTTTGATATCATGCTACTCACTGTAATCATCTTTATGATATTTTGAATATAATAGAAATCTCCATTTTGACATTTTCATATGTCAAATTTTATTTAGTATTCAAGTATTTAAAATTTTAATATTTAGTATTTGCAAATTTGTTATTTTACTAATTTTCCAAAGCTTCATTTGAAATGTAATTCTTATACATCTTTTTATAACTAGTTTTTCAAATATTATATGTATATCAACACCTCCTCCTTCTCTCCACCCATCCCCGAAACCCGTCCCCGCATCAAAAGCTCCATGAAACATTGATCTTAAGCCTTGCATCAAAATGGGTGTTCTATAATTTTTGGTATTTGCTATTAGTTCTATTCGCGTGGGGAGTTCTCGCAGCTTTAGAGTAGAATCTTTGCTGCTAAACCCACCAAAGCTATACAAGTTGAACTCATTTTTAGTTTACCGTAAATAGTAGTTGTATCAACCATGTTGTTCTTGTCTATAGGCTTGTTACATCGTATAAATAAATGGCTTCCCGATATCTTATGATACTACTAAGTTCAATCAAGAGTTCAATGAAATAACTCTGCAATGTTTAAGTTTAAACTCATTCTACACATAAATTTGTGCATCCTTCACGCATTGCAGTTAACATCGAAAAACAAAGCATTTTTTTGGCATATATGATCTTCTAGCAAGAATAGCATGAGGATACAACCAGACATCAATCTCAAGGTATAATGTCAACCAAGGATGATTAAGTCGTATAATCATCACCTGCAACTGCCAACATAATTTTCCTTAAGAACTGTCTTAAGTATCTAAAACAACAAAACTTCTGGAAACTCAACTCGTTCAGTTGTTGGATCAGAGTACAGTGTGCAAACATCATCAATTTCAATCTGTGTCCTAGCTTATTAGAATTTTATTATTTATAAAATTATTTTTCAATTGTCAAATGTCACGTTTCCATGCAAACAAACGTTATTGCAAGACTTTGAATGTAGTTGTAAGAAAGGCTGATGTCTGACATGCAACTCAACTCATTATAAGCCAAATAGATCACCAGTTATTATTTTGAATCTTGCAGATCTTTAAACCTTCTGGTAATTATTATCCTGTGGCCTTATAGATTTTCTGGTGTGCAGATTTTAATATAACTTGTTAACTGAATGTTTTGTTCATTATTTTTTATTGATCATTAACTGTCATTTGGCCTTCAAAGAGAGAATGAGTTCAGGTTACTTTTGGTTGCTAGTAGATTGAGACTATTTTTTTAAGTGAGTTACAGCATAGGGTGACAGTTCCAAAAACTAGCCAAGTAATCCAACGTATCTTTTTCATCACCATTTCAAGTTAGAGCCAGTGATCACAACATTATCGGATGGTCACAGTAGTTGATCTCTAATGAAGTGAAGGATTCAAATATTTAAGCAAAATTTAATTATCTGGTAATTGCTTTTCTACATTTATTACAAGGGAAAAACAGATTCAACATACTAAGTAGCTTATTCTCTGAAGTGAACAATGCAATCTTAGCGTTTATCAGTAGTTCAAGTGAATCTGAGTTTGGGTTGGTCTAGGTGTAATCTGGCCGACCAGAAACTAGAGAAAAGAGCAACAGAAAACTTTAGCTGTGACATCTGAAAATTCTAGGCAATAGCGTGCAGAAAAATATATTTCATTATGACCACTAGAGCAAAAACACACTTAAGTAGAAAAAAGTATTGACTAATTTGGGTGGTGCATGCAAGAAATGAAATTGATTTTTGTTTGTCTTAGAGAAAATGAAGAAAATCACATTCGGGAAGTGTCTCAATTGAAGTTCAAAAACTCAGGAGGCCAAAATTTTGACTAAGAATCAGGACTCAGGAAAACTCGGTATATTGATAAAATGCATCAATGCACAAAACAAACTTGAATAGCTGCAAAATAGTGTTAAGCAACATTAGAAATGAATTTAATTCTTGCATAGCTAGGACATGTTGAAAATCATTCAAATTTACAGAAATGGGAAAAATTGACCAAAATAAAGGGAATTAGAAAATAAAATTGGAATAAATGTTGAAAAAAATGTTTTTCTGCTAGCTGGAGAGTTTATAGAGAGTTCTCAGCCAAAAACTCAGCAAAACTTGGTGGCAGACGAGTTCCCACAAGATGGCAAGTAACTCACCAAGTGTTTGCACTATGGCCTTACCCTGTTAAAGACTGCAACTTACAAGATTGGTATAGCTATTTGATTCTCCAATAGGCCCTCCATAAATAAATCCACAAGAGAAAAATTCAATTCCGCTGTGTAGCTCTTTTACTCAAGTATTATCAAATATGTGTAGCTGTTCTGAGTAATTTCAGGTATTCATTAAACATACTCTCTGCAAGAGTGTATAATTTGTAATGTCATAATCATCAACCTATGGATTTTGAAACATTTGCCCTCCCACTCAACTGGTTCTCAGCTCGACACTGCTGCAAATGGCAGTTGTTTGCGTGCTGTATCTAGCGTATCTGGAGGCTCTGGGCCATGTCTGCATGCACTGGCTTTGCTAATGGGGATCCAGTGTCTCCTATTCCTCCTACCTGCATTATTTCATCCCTCCTAGGAGTCAACTTCACCATCCCCATGCATACAGATGGCAATACATCGGTTCTCACGATGCCTACTAACCACACCACTCCTTGTGTTGACCCTTGTTTGGCAATTGATGGGGTTTCTGTGGTTGCCAACCCTATGTTATTGGTACTCCTCCCACCCAAGCTATTTTAGGGGACAGAGGTGCTTCGAAGGCTATGGCCACCTCTGTTCCGAAGACTGATGTTCCTTCAGGTGCAACTAGTGCTGGTGGTCAACCATCCTTTGCAAACATTGTGTGTGTTAGGGGTGCTCACCCTCTACGATAGAAATTATAGCCCCTCCCTTGTGCAAAATCTTCCCCAATTGTGATTTGTGAACAAGATGCGATTGAAAATGAAGATTTTATTCGCACGATGGCTTGGTTTGCAAATTCAGCAATTTTTGGCCTTCCTTTCTCGATCTACACAAATGGGTCTTGGATTCTTGGAGGCCTATCGTCATGCTCTTCCATTGTGCTAGGGGTTTCTTTATTGTACCTTTTCCCTTGTCAAAGGACAAGGATTTGGTGTTTGACAACAAATTATGGATGTGGGGAGAGCACTCTCTTTGTCAAGTCTTGGAATCCTTCCAATTCTAGAAAAATTATTGCTACAAGACCATAGACAACTGAATTGCTCACTTCTTGAAGGTTGGCTCTACCACTTCCTACGTGGGTGACTAACATTTGCTCGCACTTTAATGAATATTGACATATCTAAGCCACTTCACGGAGACGTGGTTTTGATGGTAGGGTATAGGCCTTAGACAAAATCACTTGATTATGAAGGCCTCCCCTTCCGATGCAAACAATGCTTTACCGTTGGCCACCTAAGTATTGAGTGTCCACTCTCTCGGCACAAGGGTGCGGTGCGGTGACGTGGTGGAAGAATGCCTACGAAGACCACTTGACTATTCATGCCTCCAACTCTTGGCTGATGGTTCCTCTCAAGATGGCATGTCTTCTCAATATGTTGGATCTCATGCAAATGGTACAACACTAAGAGTCCCACCCCTACTACCCTATCAGCTCCTATTAGCGAGTCTCAACCACCTTTCTACTCCAGTTACTCAACCCGCTAAGCCTTTGGCTTCAAATATGCTTCAATCTACTCATGTGGAAATCGTTGAACACTTGGGCACTTTGCCTCGACATTCCACTGCTTCCACTGCAAACAGATGGGCCTTGTATGGAGGAATCCCCCACCCGCACCCCCCGCCGCTTCTCTTCGCTCTAAGGACATGGATGATAGTAATTCTATGTGAAAAGTGGAAGAAAGGTCTTCCCAAATCTCTCTCAATCTCATACTAGAGTAAAGTTTGTGAGATTGAATAGGATTGGGTCTAGCACTGTCTAGGTTGAATCATTAGGATTCCTATTGGTTCTTATTTTTTTGTTGTGGCTGTGCTTGACAACTTGGCTGCAGTTACATCTCTCTCTGATTCATTTTGATGGATTGTTTGGTTTGTCGCATATCTCATGTTACTTGTTTCATTTGTCTGTTGGCTGTTTTGTTGTACAAGGGTCCGAGCCCTTTCAAAACCCACATTTATCAATATTAAAAACAGACTCTTTGCAAACCAATCCATGAGAAGAAAGAAAATTGATCAGCAGCTGTTACATATGTTGATTTGTACCGAATTTGTCCATACTTTGAACCTCCCAACAGTGTAGGTTATTTGTAAACAAAGTACTACTCTCTACATCCAGTACGAACTGTTTCTAAGAAAGCATAGATAGGAATGTCATATACTTAACGTTGATATAAAAATTATCGTGGCTCTAACTCATCCTGATGATAGATCATGGAGTATGATCCAAAATATTGATGTAAAAATTATCATACAATTAAAATCCAGAAATATCATTACATTAATGTCATGCACTGTCAAAATGTTGACAATCAACAACACCTTGAATGCAGCTACCTAAGAAGGAAATTTCTTTACAGGACTGAATAACGGGTTTATACCATAGCAGCAAAAATCCTTTGGGGAAAAAATGGGCAAACCAAAAGTATAAGATTTTTTGAAAAAGGGGGAAAAACCGGATTTTAAAAAAAACATAAAAAATTCTAGAACAAGAGATAAAAACTATTTTTTTGAAATTGAAAGGCATTTCCATAGCATAAAGATATAGAGAGCAAATAAAATAAAGAGTTTAACTAATGAATTGTAAAAAATAGATTTTTGTAAATTTGTAGTTTATATTCGTATCGCTGATGACATTGCATTGCACATTTTTCAAACTCAAAGCATTACTTCACATTGCATAACTAATAACTAGATGCTGATAGATGACAAAATTTCAATTACAATATAGTTTCCACAAATTCAACCTAAGCAATTATGCAATTACTTCGCATTGCATAACTAATAACTAGGAGCAGCTGCCAATTGCATTTGCTTGTCATGGCATTCCATGAAACCACATTTCTTTAAGGCATTTTTTCAAACAGTTCATTGCCTTGTCTATGCTACCACATTTTTCATACATGTCTACCAAATCATTTTATCAAACAGTTCACGGCCTTGTCTACCAAATCATTTTATCAAACAGTTCACGGCCTTGCTGCTATGGCTAAAACACTCCCTTGCTTGTCATGGCATTCCATCACCATGAGACAACATTTCTTTGAGGCATTTTTTCAAACATTTCACTGCCTTGTCTCTGCTACCACATTTTTCATACATGTCTACCAAAGCATTTTATCAAACAGTTCACTGCCTTGCTTCTATGACTAAAAGCCTAAAACAAGTGCTTTCGAACAAGCTATGGATGCTTGGAAAAAATCTATCAAAGCATAATAGTAAGCAACAAGCTGTGGTCTCATGGTTTTTTTTCGCATGAAAATCAGAGTGATTTTTTTCGATATTTTTCAGGTTTTAAATGCTTTTTATTTTTTTTATTTTTTATTTTATAATTTTGCAGTTTGAAATGGGAAAAAATTGTTGACCAAAAGGTCAAAGAATTTTTTGAAAAAATCGTCCAGCTTGTAGATTTTTAAAAAATTGGGATTAATAGGAATTTTTTTACAGATTATTGTTTCTATGGTTTATACTATTATGAAGACTAAATGGTTCCTTCTACACAATCAAACTAGAGCTGAAAAAACATTAATACTTGATCAGATATAAGTTAATCAGTATGCCATTTTATTATGACATTTCAAGTAGTAAAGAATATAGAAAGAATACACAAGAGACACCAAAATGAGGGTCTCAGAAGAAATGATACTGCTTTGCATAACCCCACAACATACACTCCATTCTAGCAACAGCCAGAAAACCAAATGATGGTACAAACTCCTTCCATGAGATGAGCAAAATGGTAGAAAGTTTCATGAAATGAATATGCACATAAGCAGAAATCTGAATACAAATTGAATCAAACTGCATCCTCCCATTACAACTACAGCTCCCTGCTTCGTCAATAACATTTGAACATTTTTAAACATTGTACTTTTGGACATGGCAACAAAATAAAACTGCCTTAGGTTGGAACCATGACATGACATTCTTCCTTCATACTAAATAACTTCACAGCAACCATAGCTACAGGAATGGCAAGCACAGCACACAAGGATCCTCCAAATATTGACTCCATAAGGTACATAACTTTTGTCCAGCCTCTACGAAATGCATTTGTCTCTTCAAACTCGAGAAAATCCACTGAACCTTCACTTGAATCAACTTCTGCTGACTGGCAATTTTTTTTTATGTCATCCACTCTAGGAGTTCGTTTATCTGGATCAGTTGGGATAGTGGTCAGGTAGTCTTCCTCGTTATCTGACACATCCTGGAAATGATTGCCTGAAGAAGTAGGTGATAAAGACTCGCTTATTTGCACACTTTCTGACCATACAGAACTGTTCTGCATACTTCCCTCTTGTGAATTGCTTCTATCTGCATATCCATCAGCAACACTCTCCAGTTTGTCAATTAGCGTCCTTCCTTTCAGTGCAGCCGGCATTTGTCCAGTGTTTTCTCCCCTCAATGAATCATAATTACCATCTGTAAAATCTGTAAACTCCGTTGTGGACTGTGATTTTCTTCTTGTGACCTGTGGGGAGGAATGCCGTTGCAGAGATCCAACATATGCTCTTGGTGGGCTAAATTCGTTCAACTTCATATCATCTGTCCTTGTCATACAGTCTGCTTTCTGATGAAATAAGGAAAGAGAAACAAAAACCAGTATTTTACTTCCTGAACATCATATGTGAAAAAGGACTCAAAATAAATATTATGTGTTTCAGACTTTCAGTGAGTGAAAACATAAGCATCATCAACATGCATGGTCTACATCAAACACCTGCCAAACCAACAAACCAAACTATAACCATAAAATATGATCTAATCCTGTTAATATATAATGCAGCAACACTCGATATATGGGCATGATTCCCTTTGCATTGACTCTAAACCATTGGTATCATAATATATAGAACCTGATTCAGGGTATAGGGTGACTTTGACTTTGAAATTGACATTTCAGGGTGCATTGAAAAGGATGAATCCCTAATTTTCCCTGAGAAGGAAGCCTCATCGATACCATCAGAATTATAATCTTGGCTTCCATGCAAACTACAGGACCTTCTAGCCCCAGCAGCAGGACCCAATACTGAAGGAGTTTGTCGTTTGGTATTAAAAGAATGGCATAAAGAGACAGGGAAATCACCGTAGGTATCCATATTTGTGTCTCGTGAAAAGTCACTGATACTGCAGTTGTTGCTGTTTTGAGATGTCACGTCCTCATTGGAAATTTCCACTTCACTAGAAAAGCTCTCATAGCTTATATCCATTCCCCTCTCAGAAGCTATAGCCTTGGCAATTTTAAGCGTTTCTGAAGCTGCATTTCTTATCAAAGGAATTCTATCAGACCTACATCGCTCCATATGTGTAATAGTAATAGGAATTTCTGAAGCTAAAATGTCAGAATCCACAGATTTCAACAGAGCAATGATCATCTGCACAGCATGCAGACGTAGCTGCCAATTTGCATTGACAAGGATAACATCTGCTGCCTTAAGCAGGGACCTTCCATAGGCTTCAAGAATTAGACTATTATGCTTCGCTAGCGAACAAACTAACTTCATGTGATCTATTGTTTGGGTCCCTTTCTCCTCCAATGCGCCTGCGACTCTCAGACAGGCCTCATTCACAATATCATCAGGTGCAAATTTCCATACCTCTGTGTTCACCAAAGCATTCAAACACATTGCTGCTCCTTCTGCCAGAAACTGTACATTACCCAGCAAAACTTGAAGAAGAGGATTTGCCAAATCTCGAATTACCCCTTCTCTTTGCCTTTCAAAGGAGCTGGGTTCAATTGTATACCTAGCCAAAGCCGAAACCACCTTTACACAGGCCTGTTGCAGAGCCAATGAGGGTGCCTCTGAGGACAAAACCTTCAACACGTTTCTCATCATGTCACTTATGTGGGGAATTATAAGCTTACCGTGTTCTTGAGGCATCACTTCATACCAAGTAATTGAATGCTGTCCAGAAGCCTGCCCATCTTGAAGCTCCGACAGGCGAGCTAGAAACTGCAGTATGGCTTCACTGTCTTGCTGTTTAAAATAGTTCTGGATTTCTGGTTTTGTGCTCTCACGATTTCCATCTGGGTCTTCCTTCAACTGAGGACTAATCACTCTTTCCATAGTTTTCTTCACTTTTGCTCTAGATCGACCAAAAGTCTCCTTCGGTCTGATCTGGGAATGAAATCCTTTGGAAGATGTGTTGAGGGTGTATGAATCCTCACCATACTATGCACAATAGACGAGGATTCATAAAAGGCAAACGGGGCTAAAAGGCTTAAATCTTTATACCCTAAATCTTGAACCCTGTTGGAACCGAGGCATAATCAAAAACCCAACGGTCCCCATACCCAAGGGATGAGGAGATGAAGAGACATATGCTTGTATATTAAAAACCCAAATTGAATTTCCCCTCAACTAAATCAAAATGCATAATCAAAATGCATAAATTTGTAATGATGAAATTTTTATGTTTATAATTATTTTATCCAAATTAAATTTGCCCTCAGCTACATCAAAATGCATAAATTCGTAATAATGAAATTTGTATGTTTATAATTATTTTTATTTATTTTAGAGTTTATTTTGATTTGCTAGTTTAATATAATTATTTATTAATAAATAGTATTTTTTTATGTAAAATTAAGATTATTTATAAATATTTATTTTTAAAAAATAAATATTAATAAATACATTTTTTGGAGGGAGTAGGGACTATAGAGTGGAAGGCATAAAAGGATTATTTCCTACCTTTTTATTCTCTCCTACCATTATTTTAAAGAATTGTCATCAATTCCTTATATATATAGTTTAGTATTTTTTATGTAAAATTAGGTTTATTTATAAATATTTATTTTTTATTTATGTATAATTACTATATGTAATGTCTATATATATTTCTATACATTCATTTATTGCCTTGAAATGTGTATTGTTTTGTGTTGGGTCAAAACATAGCTTTTGATTGCTCGTTTTGTGCTCTCACAATCTCCATCTAGGGCTTGCTTCAACTCGGAACTAATCACTATTTCCATAGTTTTCTTCACTTTACTATATGTAATGTCTATATATATTTCTATACATTCATTTATGCCTTGAAATGTGTATTGTTTTGTGTTGGGTCAAAACATAGCTTTTGATTGCTCGTTTTGTGCTCTCACAATCTCCATCTGGAGCTTGCTTCAACTAGGAACTAATCACTTTTTCCATAGTTTTCTTCACTTTTGCTCTAGATTGGCCAAAAGTCTACTTCGGTTTGATCTCCAAATGAAATCCTTTGCAAGGATGTTTGTTGAGGGTGTTTATGAATCCTCACTATACTATGAGCAATAGATTAGGATCCATACAAGGCAAACAGGGCTAAAAGGCTTAAATCTTTATACTCTAAACCTTGAACCCTACTGGAGTCGAGGCATAATAAAAAATCGAACTCCGCTACCCAAATGATGGAGAGATGAGAAGGCATCCACCCGTATATAAAAAACTCAAATTGAATTTCCTCTCAGCTACATTAAAATGTGTAAATTTGTAATGATGAAATATGTATTGTTTATAATTATTTTTATTTAGTTTCGAGTTTATTTTAATACACTGACTTAATATAATTATATATTGATAACTAGTATTTTTTATGTAAAATTAGGTTTATTTATAAATATTTTTTTTTGGAGGGAGTGGGGACTTGTAGAGGTGAAAGGCATAAAAGGATTCTTTCCCACTTTTTCCATTTTCTCCTACCTTTATTTTAAAAGATTTCCATTCATTCCTTAGGTATATGAGTAATTATTTTTATTGAGTTTGTAGTTTAGTTGAAACAGTTGGTTTAATATTATTATATATTAATAAATAGTATGTTTATATAAAATTAGGTTTATTTGTAAATATTTATTTTTTAAAAATAAATTTTGGAGGGAGTGATAGGCATGGAAGGCATAAAGAGATTCTTTCCTACTTTCTCTATTTTCTCCTACCATTATTTTAAAAGTTTTCAATGGCAAGTGGGGCTAAAAGGCTTAAATCTTTATACCCTAAACCTTGAACACTGTGGGAGTCAAGGCATAATCAAAAACCCAATGGCTTCAATACAAGGCATTCCATGTATATTAAAAATACAAATTGAAAACACAAATTGAATTTCCCTTGAACTAAATCAAAATGTGTAAATTTGTAATGATGAAATTTGTATGTTTATAATTATTTTTATTTGGTTTGGAGTTTATTTTGATACATTGGTTTGGTTTAATATAATTATATATTAATAAATAGTATTTTTTATATTAAATTAGGTTTATTTATAAATATTTATTTTTTAAAAATAAATATTAATAAATTATTTTTTTTGGAGGGAGTGGGGATTGGTAGATGTGGAAGGCATCAAAGGATTCTTTCCTACTTTTTCCATTCTCTCCTACCATTATTTTGAAAGATTTTCATCAATCTCCATCTTGGTCTTGCTTCAATTGAGGACTAATCACTCTTTCCATAGTTTTCTTCCCTTTTACTATAGATTGGCCAAAAGTCTCCTTCAGTGTGATCTAGGAATGAAATCCTTTGCAAGGATGTGTGTTGAGGGTGTTTATGAACCCTCACTATACTATGCACAATAGATGAGGATTCATACAAGACAAATAGAGCTAAAAGGTTTAAATCTTTATACCCTAAACCTTGAACCCTGCTGGAGTCAAGGCATAATCAAAAACTCAATGGCTTTATAAACGTTCAGAAGATGAGAAGGCATACGCCGTATATTAAAAATCCAAATTGAATTTCCCCTCAACTACATCAAAATGCTTAAATTTGTAATGATGAAATTTGTATGTTTATAATTATTTTTATTTAGTTTGGAGTTTATTTTAATACACTAGTTTAATATAATTATATATTAATAAATAGTATTTTTTATGTAAAATTAAGATTATTTATAAAAAAAAATTTGGAGGGAATGGGGATTGTGAAAGTGGAAGGCATAAAAGGATTCTTTCTTACCTTTTACATTCTCTCTTGCCATTGTTTTAAAAGATTTTCTTCCATTCTTTAGGATTCATACAAGGAAAATGGGGCTAGAAGGCTTAAATCTCTATACCCTAAACCTTGAACCCTCTTGGAGCCATATATTAAAAACTCAAATTTAATTTCCCCTCACCTACATCAAAAATTTTAAATTTGTAATGATGAAATTTGTATGTTTATAATTATTTTTATTTAGTTTGGAGTTTATTTTGATACACTGGTTTAATATAATTATATATTAATAAATATTATTTTTATGGTAAAATAGGTTTATTTATAAATATATATTTTCAAAAAATTAAATATTAATAATATTTATTTATTTTGGAGGGAGTGGAGAATGGTAGATGTGGAAAACATAAAAGATTTCTTTCCTTACTTTTTCCATTCTCTCCTACCATTATTTTGAAAGATTTTCATCAATTCCATAGGTATATGTGTAATTATTTTTATTTAGTTTGCAGTTTATTTTGATACAGTGGTTTAATATAATTATATATTAATAAATAGTATTTTTATGTAAAAATAGGTTTATTTAATAAATATTTATTTTTTAAAAATAAATATTAATAAATTTATTTTTTTGGAGGGAGTGGGAACTGGTAGACATGGAAGGCATAAAAGGATTATTTCCTACTTTTTCCATTCTCTCCTACCATTATTTTAAAAGATTTTCATCAATTCCTTAGGATTCATACAAGGCAAACAAGGCTAAAAGGCTTAAATCTTTATACCTCAAACCTTGAACCCTGTTACAGTCAAGGCATAATCAAAAACCCAATGGCTCCTATAACATGCCTATTGTTCACCCTAGTTACTAAGTTTTACCCACATGTAATTATCTATGCATCTCATGTAGAGCAATAAAAATATATATTTTCTATTCAGTAATAAATGCATCATTTGAAATATAACTTTATCCAAACTTTTCCATTGCATAATCAAAGAATCATTCCAATAATATAAGTATGATTTAACTTTACATAAATATATTCAAGATAATGTTTCACATTACAATTTCCATAAAGATGGACACATGATACATACATAGCTTAAACAAGCTCACGTGAACTAGAAATACAAATGGTCCAGAATGTCCTTCTCTCAAATCTTGGTCGCCAACTGTATGAGGAGAAGCATCACTCAAACGCTTTTCCACCAAACATGGACTAACTGCAATCTCCCACACATCTACCAAACTTGGTAAGATGCCCTCCCTTCGACGAAGAGATTGGTTTGGTAACCTCATTCTTCAAATTGCCTTTCTTGAGCATAGTGATGTTTCCTACATGTCTAGAGCTTACCATAAAGTCAACCTCTAATTCTATGATAGTGAATTGACAGTGTAGACAATGGCTACCTACACTAATTTTGCCAAAGATTCAACACCCAATACTTCAAGTGAGGGTCATCTATATTCACCACTACAATTGCCCGATTTGTATTGTGACCATTAGTATTCTATTCTATTCTAGGTTATTCCCTTTCCCGTGGATTATCCTAACCCCGGGAATAACCTTCCCTTTGACTCACATTAACTAACATAGCAATCAAGTATTTCCAAACAACTCTATCTTATGCTACGTACCTAGAGTGTTACTATACTTCATAAAGTACTAACAATTTATGTATAGTACGAATAGTATTTATATTCATATAATAATACAATCATTGTATACATATCTATATGAGTAAATATCAAAAGTAAGGTTTCACAAAACAAGAAACAACCAAGTGATATTCAAGTGTATCCAAACATTTCACACAAGTAAAAGACAATCTTTCAACATGACAATATAATAAACAATCTTTCCAACATAATAACAAAGAGGTGGAAATCAGCATGCCTGTTTAAAAGCTCCCAACTGAATAATCTTCTCCTCAAGTTCGCTTGAAACTTCCACCACAAACTACCCAAAATCCTCTACTAGATTCACTCTAAATCTCTCAACAAAACCAATATAGAACCACAAAACAACACTCAATCTCACAAACTCTTCAACTCACTTTGCACTAAATTGCAGCAGAATAACACTAAGAAATAAGATTGACAAGTGATGCATTTGGTAAAATGAGCACATCTATTTATACTAATTTGTGAGCAACCAAAGGCTACAAACAAGTAAGTATTTTTGCCATATTTTATCCTCATGCAACGACTCACTCATAGATTTGCAACACATCAAATTCCTCACCATTTAAATGGTTGAGTCGACTTGATATTTGGGACAACAAGCTTAAAACAAGTTTCCTAATTCAAATTCCTTTACAAAAAGTTGTCAAGTTTGCACTTGACCAAGGACTCTTAATACTATTTGCATGTGTATGCACAATTCAAAGACCTCTTAAGCATTCCAAACTCTAGCAAATATGGCGCCACCTCTTAATGTTTGGCACCACCTTCATAGCACAGGTTTTTTACTGTTTCCAAAGGCATTTAAAATAGTTTTAAAGTTCCCTTCCAATGCTTATATAGCAACGTATTATTGATACGTGTTTTGTTCTTTGTTTGACTTAGTCTCATTAAACTTCATGCGCTAGTTTATATTCCACCAAAAGCTGCACTATATGCTTTATACGCCACATGCTATAATATGCACTTTGCTTCACCATATTATCAATGATAATCAATGCTATATTATGCACTTTGGGATATATATATATATAGATATATATAGATATATATGTATATGTATATGTATATGTATATGTATATGTATATGTATATGTATATGTATATGTATATGTGTGTCTATATGTATGTATGTATGTATGTATCAAAAGATATATATATACATGTATATTTATATATCAATATATATATATATATATTTATTTATTTATTTATTTCATAAAATTTACCAAATATATTTTATTAGCAAACATATTTATATAAAATATAAAGAATAATACTATGTATATGTATATATATATATATATGGTTATATACAAATATACATATTAATATATATGTTACTATATTAATTAACGCATATATATTCATATATATTCATATACTACATATATATACGCAATATTATTTCAATACATAAAAAACACTCATACACACAATTCCTATATATATATATTATTCTCATGCATATGGGAAATTCGTCCATGAGCATGCGTAGGTATGTCTACCTACATATACTCTTGTACGTATTCACTCATATGTATGAGTTTACCATATACACATACATATATACATATATATACATTTTATGCATATAACTCTGTGTGAGGGGGAAGAAATCCATCAGGAAAACGATTCAAAATCAAGATCAAAATGCAAGATTGAAATCAAAAACTAATCTAATTCAAAAACACTTAATCTATCATATTCCATCACTCATGAAATGTGCAAATCTAAGCTATTTGAATGAAATGAGATCCTAAGATTAACAAAACGAATTCAAATAACAAAAGAAGAAATTACCATCCCATGTTGGAGTGTATTTGCATGATGTTGGGTTGTTTGTATCACTGCAAAGCCTCCATTGCTTATGTGCAAAAGCTTGATGATCGATGCTTGGTTAACTGTAAAGGTTGAAGCTCTATCAATGGTGATTGTGATAGCACTTCATTGCATAAGGTAAGTTGAAATTCTCCTCTATATTTGTGAAGAGAAAGGCTTGTTATATAGAAGAAACAATTTTGAACCAACGGTCAAGATCATGTTGGAGAATATCCAGATCAATGGTCAAAATGGGTTGAGAGGATTTAGACATGAGGAAATTGTGCAAAGTTGATTGCACAATTAGGGTGATTGAAGAATAGATTGGCTAGTTAGGATTCTAATTGCTTAGTTAACAATTGATTGATCAGTTCGGGTTGAGTTAGGAATTAGATGGTTGAGTTAGAAAAATTAGATTGCTTAGTTAGCAAAATAGATTGCTTAGTTAGCAATCCATGATTTTCTCAATCAAAAAGTGGGTGAGGAATATTAATTCATTCATTCATTCATTTTGATTTTGATTTTTGCTAATTTGAATAGTTTGATTTAATTATTTGAATTTTGGAGGGAAGTGTGATAATTAAATTATTATGATTTAATAATTCAATTAATTTTGAGGAACAAGGTGAATTAGTGACATAATCAAGCAATTGGTATTATTTGACTAATCAGGATGAAATAAGAAAAGATTAGGACTTTATTAAATAAATGTAATTTATTTAATTGGTCAAAATAATGAAATGTGAATTAATCAAATAGTGTTGTATTATTCAATTAATAGTAGAATTAGGGTCTTCGAGACTTTATTAAATAAACAATATTTATTTAATTTTTCAAGAAATGATGAAATGTGAATTAATTAAACAATGTTGTATTATTTAATTAATAGAGGAAATAAGGTTTTGGATGTCGGTTGATGCCATTTGATTCATTGTGAGATGTCGTGGGATGATTTCAAGATGATTCGAGATATTCTGAGATGTTTTGAGTTGATTCAGAGATATTCTGAGTTGATTTAGAGTCGTTCTGAATTGATTCAAAGTCGTTCTGAGTTGTTCTGAGTTGATTCAGAGTTGTTTCGAGTCATTATGGGGTCGTTCTGAGATGTTCCGGATTGATTCAAAGTTGTTCTGAGTCATTTTGGGGTCGTTCCAAGACGTTATGGGTTGATTCAGAGTTGTTTCGAGTCATTTCGGGGTCATTCCAAGATGTTCCAAGTTTATTCAAAGTTGTTCTAAGTCATGGCGAGGTCGTTCCTGGACATTTTGAATTTGTGATAAGTGTTAAATCAATTTTACATGTCTACATTTTTCCCCTCTTTGATACAAAGTAATGGTTGCTTTGTTTCAAAGATTTTTTTTTTAAGATCAAGTTTTTTTTGAAAAAAAAATTATGCCCTACTGTGCCCCAGTGTTTCATGGAATGATGATAAGACTTTATGTTGCCCCCTGGAGAGGTTGGCCGAAAATTTTGAGTTTTGAGGTCAGGCTCACGACTTTGTTCTATTTTCTTTCTGATGTGTTTAGGTTGCAAAATTAAGTTTATAGGTCCTTCGTTTCTTGTTCTAATGTTTCTCTGAACTTCTATTTTGAAAGTAGGAAGTTTCCCTAAGTATAAATTAGGGTTTTCCTGAGCCTTATATAGGCAATTTGTCTTGTAGATAGCTCATTTGTGTTTTGACTCTATAGCTAATTATTGTCTCTGGTTCTCTCGTTCTGTCAGTTTTCGAGGAGCAATGCCGCATTTTTATGGAGCCCCACATTGTTCTGAGCCCGTTCGAGAGGTTGGACGGCCTCTAGACGTTGGTGGCCTGGTATGTACCTTCTTGCTTTTTCACTTCCGTCTTGTTTCGTTCTCATTTTGCATGTACAAAATTTTCTAGATCAAAAGCAAAAATTCTTGTTTTCCACGCCTTTACCTCATTTTTCACACCTTTTCCTGCTAAGAATCCACGCCTTTGCCCAAGATCCTCGCCTTTGCTCAATTTCCTCACCTTTGCTCAGGATCCTCGCCTTTGTTTCTGAGCATTTTCTATAAAAGCTCCCCTTTGCTCTAAAAAGCTCGCTTTTGCTTGGTGCTTTCTAAGCATTTGCTCAAAATCCTTGCATTTGATTTTTTCTGTTGCATTTGACTTAGCATTTTCTCATAACCTTGGCATGTTTTGTTTGTCATCGTGTTTTGTGTCATTATGTGTCAGTTACCCGTTTAGAGTGAAACCCTAATATCACGAGTTGAAATGATTGCAGATGGTCATCCTATTAGACACCTAGATTTAGATGGTGGTACGTAGCCTGGTGTATAGAGTGTTTCCCTTTTTGCAGGGCAATGTACTTGATCTTTATTATTTTTTTGTTCAGATACACATTGTAGACATGCATTTTGTATATATATTCATCGGCCCAGTCGAAGCCTCGTATATATGTATCATTTTGTATTATCATATTACACTTTGTTTCACTAATGATGATGATATATGTGAGATATAGATGGATGTATGCCCCATACATGATACATAATGTTTTAATTACTTTATTATCATCATGATATGTATTGACGACACCGTGGATGCAGGATGGATGTTAGTTAGAAGAAATATTTGATGATAGATAGAAATTTGATGTTGTTAGTAGTGATGAGTTGCTTTTGCTTTACTTGGAGGCTTCGCAGTTTTTGAACAATCCTGTTTGATGTAGCAAATAGATATGATGCACCAAGGTATTAATGACTAAGGTGACTTTGTATCCATTGTGTGGACTTTGACTCTACAAACAAAGAGTATTCTTTCTCATACCAGACATACGGAAACTTTGTTTAAAGTATATAGTTGGGTTATGTTAGAACTTTTCGAACTAGCCACACAGAGAGTTATAGGACACCTAACATGAAAATGCTACACGAATTTCATACCATTTACATAGAGAGGTATGAAATACCTAACATGCAATTGCTACACAAATTTCGGACCATTTACATAAAGAGGTATGAAATACCTAACATGCAACTGCTACACGAATTGTTTCAACACAACTTACATACACTCAATAAAGCAAGTATTCACCATGATAATTTTACAAAAATGTCTTACAAACAGCAAACCGAAATGACGCTCAATTTCCCCCATTCCTTCTTCTCTAAATCCTTATGGACATCCTTGAGAGATTCTGGGAATGAGTCAATAAAATAAATTGAAAAGATAAGACTATAAAAAGATAAAACAAAGTTACCATATCACTTGCCACATCTGTTTGGGGTGGGGCTAGTATCCATTGTTGATCATGTCTATCATAGGAACGGATCTGTTAAGACATATCTCAAGATGTTGTTGGGACTTGTCAAAAAGATATGTAATTGATACTTTGGCCTTGTTTTTGACTGTTCATAGTCAAAGTTTTGTGATTGTTTTCTTGAAACTTCTAGTTGTTGATGTTTGCTTTGTTTTTTTGTTTTGTTAAAGGGTGAGTGCGATGGTTTTTTTATTATGGATGATGTCTTATTGCGAATTGTGATGGCGGACATGGGTCTTTTTTATTTTTCTAAGTTTTATGATGTTTTTGTTGTTTTTTGGAGACTAACCTAGGGTCTCGGGGGCTCATCAAAGATAAGCCTTGCCTACGTTGTACACGCAGAGGCTCGTAGTTGGCTTGGTTTGATTGTTTTTGACCTTTTCTATTTTGTGAATATTTTTGGCTTTTTATATCTTTTGACTGTTTTTGTATTTTTTGTGTTTTTGACTAAGTTTAAATAAAGCATGTTGGAAAACTAAGGGGACTGACCTAGGGTCTCAAGGGCTAATGAGCCTTGCCTACATTGTACACGTAGAAACCACGTAGTTTGACTGTTTGACTCAAAGCATAAACTATTTTTGGGAAAACAACATTGATAATATGGATTGATATTCCATTTCTATGTCTAGAGGATATGTTGTGGGAAATCTACTTGAACTAGTTGTGAGGTTCAAGCAAATGTTGATATCTTAGACTGTTTGAGTGAAGGAATAACCCAATGATGTTTTTTTTTTTTGATGTTTTTCAAACGTTTTTTGGATTTTGGGGTTTTCTAAATGGTTTTTTTGGATTTTTACCCTCTTGCCTAGGGTGTAAGATACTGAAAACTTGGATTGATTTTTTTCACTGTGTCTTTCTAGAGAATATGTTGCGGGAAAGCTTGCTTGAACTAGCTGTAGGGTTCAAGCAACTGTTGACATCTTAGAATTTTTGAGTGAAGGAATAATCCATGTTGTTTGTATCTTAGAAGGTCACCTTGGTAGTGTGTTGGCAGTATACCTTGTTGTTTCATTTTTTGATTTTTTTTGGATGTTTTTGGATTTTTACCCTCTTGCCTAGGTGTAAGATATTGATAACTTGGATTGATATTTCACTGTGTTTTTCTAGAGGATATGCTACAGGAAAGCTTACTTGAACTAGTTGTAGGGTTCAAGCAACTATTGATATCTTAGAATTTTTGAGTGAAGGAATAATCCATGTTGTTTGTATCTTTGAAGGTTACCTTGGTAGTGCGTTGGTGGTATACCTTGTTGATGTTGTTGATTTATTTTTGAAGGTTCTCCTAGTAGTGCATTGGTGGTATACCTTATTGATGGGACAAGCTATTTTGAAGGTTACCCTGATAGTGTGTTGGCGGGATACCTTGTTGATGGGACAAGATGTTTTGAAGGCTACCCTTTTAATTCATTGGTGGGATACCTTGTTAATGGTACGAATTGCAAAGGGTACCATGTGGCACACCTTGTTGTTTGGATAATGTTTGGATCACAATGTGAGCTAGAAGACATATCGATATTTATTTTGAAGCAAGATGTAAGTACTTGCTCCCAGTGTCTAGCAATGTAGGTGATGGATTATCTTGTGATAGGATAACATGTTTGGATAGAGTATGCCCCTTTGGACAATGCCTCATGGCTCAAATAACATTGGATAGGATAGGAGCAATGATATTGACCCATGTCAAGATGTTTTCCATAAGCAAGTGTAAAACATACACCAAACATTTGTCAAGATCAAGGTAAGGTGGGTTTGGATAAAAATGGATTGGATTTATTCTAGATAGGTTGAGATGCTTCCACCTGAAATGGTGCACGTAGATGCTTGATTCTACACATGACACCTATTTTTTAGGTTTTCACCATGGTACTTGTCCAAAGCACCACCATAGTGGTTTTCACTACAGGACGATTTTTCTCTTGACTATTTTCTTGATGATTTTTTTTTTTGTTGATTTTTGATGTCACACAAGATGCCTGTTTACCAAGTTTTCATCATGCTAACAATTTTTTGCTCATGTTTGAACCACCTGGTGGTGCTGATGTAGACGTTGTTGGTGCTGATATGGTTGTTGTTGCTATCATGACATGCCAACGATATCCTACTTAGAGGAGTTGTTTTTCTAGGATACAAGCGCTTGAATGTAACCCCTAATAATTCTTATCTTCCTTGTTGTTATCGAAGTTAACCTTACCTTGATGCACACATCATGATAGAGTGCCCTTAGAGTCCTTATGATGAAGAGTTGCTACCAACACATGGTCAATGTGATATTTGGATATCTTGGATGGCAAAATGCATTGAGGGATATGATTTTTAGATGGATTGGTTGACAGTTTGGAACCTTTGACTCTCCAAACTTGGGATGATGAGCAATGATGGGTGGATATGGAGATTCAATTGGGACCAATGTCTTGATATACCTTATAGGTTGCTCTTAAAGATTTCTTTTGCATTTCTGGACTTTTTTGATGGATGAAATTCCATTTTTTATTTTTCTCCATAGTTTCTTTGACTAATGGAGTTTGATAGGGATGATTTTCTTGATTTTTCTTTTGTATCCATTTGTATCCTGCTTGTCCATTTTGTTTTTCTGATTATTTTGCTTCAATGACTTCTTCCTTTCTTGGGTATAACTTTTTCTCTTGTTGTTGGTCCCAATGATAGGGTGAAAAAATACATGGATGATGATTCATGGCATGGCTAGTTGTAGTGTTGGTAGCGATTTCATCATAAGGACTCTCCATGCTCTCTATGTTGATTCTTGCATTAGATAAAGTTGCCCCCAATATTATAGAGGTATCACTAATATGTTTAGATCCCTTACTTGCTGAATAACCAAGACTTTGATGTTTAGGATTGCTAATAATCTGCACTGGTGCTAGGATACCCTGTTCATGTATGCCCAATCCTTTGTCTTGATGTTGAGAAATTTTATTTGCAATCGAATATGATTTACCTTGGAAACAAGGTGCTAATCCTTCTCTGCTTTGTTGTGGATCTTCAAATGTGATAGCTTTTTCACTGGTAGAATCCTCCATATGCAAGACAACTTCTTGATTGATATTTTCAACTTTTGTGAAATATTAGATTTTGATGGCCCTTCAAAATATATTAGTGTTTCTTTGACTGGTGTATACCCACTGCTTTGCTACTCAAGATTGTTCATTATCTTTATTGATTTTAGGATATTGTGTTCCATATTTTCATGCTTGATGTCTTCAACCTTCTTGGAGGATGTTTCTAATTTCAATTCTTCTTCTTGATCACTTTCAGATAGGTCTATAGATTATGCTATATCTTGATCATGTGTACAGATGTGAAGAGTAGGTGACTCTTGTTCCATGGTAATGATATCAAGAGTATGAGACTCTTTTTTTGGATGAAGATCATCTACATATTCATTATGAGTAAGCATCTCATGGGTAGATGTATGTGTGCTTGACATATGGATGTGTTCTTTTGGAAAGCCTTGGATATCTTGGAAGATATCTACCAAGTCATTGTAGTATTTTGATGATAGGGATTCTTGATCTTGACTCTATGTGGTATCACCTTTGACATGCTTTGGTTCACATTCTTGACATGGATCAATTTCAAAGAAAGGATTTCCTATAAAATATCCTTGGATTTCCTCAAATTGTGGGCATATGGGTGATAGCTCTTGGCTTAGATATTTTGCATTGGGTATAAGTGTTGGCTTAGGAGTCTCTTGATCATCAATATGTACTATCATGAGGTTGGATGATGCCAATATATCTTGGATTGAATCATTGCTATCCTTGGGTGATTGAATTTGATCATGCTTGGAAATAAATTCTTGTTGTATGTCCTCTTGCTCACTAGATGATGTAGAGATATTGTCAATGTGATCGGTGATAGATAACTCTTGATCATTGTTTTCAACTTTTGACGTTGAGACATTATCATTGTTGTCATTAGTAGATGGCCCTTGAACATTGCTTTCAACTTTTGAGGTTGAGACATTGTCATTGTTGTCATTGGTAGCTGGCCCTTTAATAGCTATTTCTCCTTGATCAATGAGGTCTTGGATGAGGTTTTAGAGTGTAGCACACCTGTTTTTTAAGTAACCTTTGATTTTGTGGAGCTCACATTGTTCGTACTTGCTATACCAAGGGAGTTTAAAGCTTGGTTCACCATAAATTGGACTGTCGTTGATTTTGAGAAGTTCTTGTTGTACTAGTTCATGCATGATTACCTCTAAAGTTTCTCCCAAAGGGGTGAATTTCCTTCATGGTTGGTAATCTTTCCTCTGTGGATTTTCTTGATTGTTTTTCTCTTGATTTTGTTGAACTCCTTGATACTGTGTTTGAGGTATATTTTGATATTGCACTTCAGGTACACCTTGGTGTTGTGGAACTTCTTGATACTGCGGATATTGGAAGTGTTGTTTATGTGGATATTGAGGTGTTTGTGGATGATGTATGTTTGTTGTGGATATGTAATGTTCCAACCTCGAATAAGGCATTGATGATATGTTGTATTTCATTTTTGTTTAATTTCCTCAAGATCTCTCTCAATTTTATCTAGCAAAATTTGATGTTTTGGATTTATTCCTTGATCGTGATTTTGAAATCCCTGATGTTGTTGCCCTATTTGATTTTGTGGCCCTTGATAAGAGTAATTTGGGTAATATATCGACATATTTTAGGGATTTTATGGTGCTCAATACCCTATCATAAGGTCACTCTGTTTATATTTCCAAGAGGATCATACCTATTGCCATGCGGGAGGTAGTAATATAGGTCTTTCGGCTACTATGTTTTCTTTTTCTTCCTCTTCATTTAAGATGATTGATGTGGTGAGAAACTGACTGGGTGTTTCATTTTTCTCAAATATAAAGTTTCTCAATCTAATTATAATGTTGGTTTGTGCACCCTCAATGTGTGTGAGACTAGGTTGAATAATCGGTGCTACAAGGCCTAGTTGTTGAATGGGAGTTGTGGGTCGCCAGATGGTCATAAGGTGTAAATGGTGTTGTGAGGTGGTTTGCTATGAAACTCAAAACCTTAAGGCTTGAGTGCTATTTTGGAATGTGGCTCCTTTTTTGGGAAATCAAAATTTTGTAGAACAAGGATCGATATTCCACTTCTTTGTCTAGAGGATATGTTGTGGGAAAGATACTTGAACTATCTATGAGTTCCAAGTAACTATTGATATCATAGAATTTTTGAGTGGAGGAATGATCCTAATTTTTTGTTGGATTTTGATTTCAAATAAGTAGTATGGGAATAATGAGTGGTAGACTTTGTGACCAATATGATTTTCCAAGTGTCTTCTTTAAGTAATGACCTTATAAGCAACTTCAGTTTGTTTTCCCCTAAGTGTTTAGCAAAAATATTGTGAGTTGGAATGGAAATTTGTAACCTCTTTGTGTTTGTTTCCTTTGTGTTCTTGAATATGGAAAATGATATAATAGCACTGGACTGGCTCACAAGCATGGACTTTTTGTGACCTGAATGTCTAGAGCTCAAGTTGTGAAATCACAACACCCAAGCCATAGTTACCAAAGTGTTTACTTTGATCAATGCAACCTAAAAATAAAACCGAAATGTTCAGAAACCTTTAAGGATAAATCCTTTCAAGTAGTGAAAACATAAGGCTTCTTTCACAAGTATACACTAACTCAAAGGGTTTGTGGTTTGACCATCTTGTTCAATGTTTGTTTTGATGTGTTCTTTTTCTTTAAGTCAAACATAGAATTTGATGTCACAATTGTTTTTGGAATGTAATTGGGTAAGTTTAACATTAACAAACAATTACAACCCTAGTGGAGAGAAACCATCCTCTTAGGTGGGCCTGCCTCATGCTCCAAAGAGATGATTTTACATGCAACTTATGGCACAGGCTTGTAGTCGAACTTGGCAAGTAACTTCTCGGAAGTAAATTTCGATGCACCACTTTCAGAGAATGTTTTGGATAATAGGGTGGCTTCTAAAATAATTGGCTCTTAGTCATGTTCTGGGGATATTATTTTTGGGCACCTACACATGTGGTGTTTTGTTCAATTAAGAACCTTCCATCCCTTTCGTATTTTTACGCATCAAAAGGATATTGAGGAAGAATACGTCGGTATAGGACATCCGCACCTAGCGAGTAATGAACTTTCCTCACACTCACAAAATATTTATATAGCGGTCCAGAACGAAAGTACCACTTGGGTCGCCTATGAGTTCTCCAGCGCGGGATGTGTCTCAATAGGCAGGCCCTCTAAGAAGGTAAAAAATTTAAAATAAATGCAAAGCTCAAAAATGTTCTTCGCTCACCCAAGATCGCCAAAATGGTGCGAGGGGAGAAGACAAAACACTTCAGCTTGCCAATCAATGCATGCACAGAAGACAATTCCTTGTAAATTGATTCATTTTAAACACCTTGAGAGGTGTTATCCCCAAGAATATGTGAGTAAAAAAAAAGAAATGTTCTTTTTATCTTTGCACCAATTGAAGTGTTTAGGACATCAAGCAATTAATATAGCAATGGTGTGAAAATAACAAAAAAAAAATTGTTTATTTTAAGCCCCAAAGTTGAAATGTTTCTAAGAAAATCAGGCCTGGTCATTAATGGTCAACAAATATAAGTCGTTTGTGTGTCAACAAAATGAAAAACATTTTGCGCTCTTTTTATGCACCAAATTTAAAGGTTCCTAACTATGAAAACATGAAATGTGTTATTTTTAGAGCCCCAAATTGAAGTGTTTTATGTTTTTTTAAGAGCACCAAAAGAGAATTCCTACTTTAGAAAGCTTTGAATTGTTTATTTTATCAACACCAAATTGGAAATTTGAGAGTTGTGTTGTTCATTTTTAAGCACCAAATGGAGATTCCTACTTTAGAAAGCTTTGAAAATGTTTATTTTAAAAGAACTAAATTGGAAATGTGAGAGTTGTGTTGTTCATTTTTAAGCACCAAATGGAGATTCCGAAGTTAATAAGCTAAATTAAATAGTATCTCCAAAAATCCTGGACCAATCGTCTTCTCCACACAAAACAAGTTAGTATCTTTCACAATCCTGCATAGAAATCCATTAATTCCTGCAAAACAACCAATAAGTTAGCAAGAAGGGTCATTACAATAGTGCAAGATCTGTGCACTTGCCTTCCAGAGAAAATGCTTAGAAGAAAAATCAAAAGCTCAGAAAAAAAATTGCAAAAGCTCAGAATTATGGCAAAAGCTCATATTTTTCGTGCAGGTACAAACCCAGAAAAAAAAAAAGCACTGGTTTTAGAGAAAATGCGCCATTCCCATGGAAAAGGCGCTAATCTTTGTGGAAAAAGCTCATAAATTTTTCCAATCAAAAGCAAGCTTTTGTTGGGCAGTCCGCGAAATGTCTCTGAAAAACAAGATTAAATGCAAGATTGAAATCAGAAACTAATCTAATTCAAAAACACTTAATCTATCCTATTCCATCACTCATGAAATGTGAAAATCTAAGATATTTGAATGAAATGAGATCCTAAGATTAACAAAACGAATTCAAATAACAAAAGAAGAGATTACCATCCCATGTTGGAGTGTATTTGCATGATGTTGGGTTGTTCATATCACTGCAAAGCCTCCATTGCTTATGTACAAAAACTTGATGATTGATGCTTGGTTGACAAAAAAGGTTGAAGATCTATCAATGGTGATTGCGACAACACTTCATTGCATAAGGTAAGTTGAAATTATCCTCTATATTTGTGAAGAGAAAGGCTTGTTATATAGAAAAAGCAATTTTGAACCAACGGTCAAGATCGCATCGGAGAATATCCAGATCAACGGTCAAAATGAGTTGAGAAGATTTAGACATGAGGAAATTGTGCAAAGTTGATTTCATAATTAGGGTGATTGAAGAATAGATTAGCTAGTTAGGATTCGGATTGCTTAGTTAGCAATTGATTGATCAGTTAGGGTTGAGTTAGGAATTAGATGGTTGAGTTAGCAAAATTAGATTGCTTAGCAAAATAGATTGCTTAGTTAGCAATCCATGATTTTCTCAATCAAAAAGTGGGTGAGGAATATTAATTAATCTCATTTTGATTTTGATTTTGACTTTTGCTAATTTGAATAGTTTGATTTAATTATTCAAATTTTGGAGGGAAGCGTGATAATTAAATTATTATGATTTAATAATTCAATTAATTTTGAGGAACAAGGTGAATTAGTGACATAATCAAATAATTGGTATTATTTGACTAATTAAGACAAAATAAGATAAGATTAGGACTTTATTAAATAAATGTAATTTATTTAATTGGTTGAAATGATGAAATGTGAATTAATCAAATAATATTGTATTATTCGATTAATAGTAGAATTAGAGTTTTCGAGACTTTATTCAATAAACGGTATTTATTTAATTTTTCAAGAAATTATGAAATGTGAATTAATTAAACAATGTTGTATTATTTAATTAATAGAGGAAATAGGGTTTTGGATGTCGTTCAATGTCATTCGATGCGTTGTGAGATGTCATGGGATGATTTTGAGATGTTTCAGAGATGTTCTGAGATGTTTTGAGTTGATTCAGAGATATCTTGAGTTGATTCAAAGTCATTCCTAGTTGATTCGGAGTCATTCTAAGTTGTTTTGGGTTGATTCAAAGTTGTTCTAAGTCGTTTCAAGGTCGTTCTGAGACGTTCTGGGTTGATTCAGAGTTGTTTTAAGTCGTTTCGAGGTCGTTCTGAGACGTTCTGGGTTGATTCAAAGTTGTTCTAAGTCATTTTGGGGTTGTTTCGAGACGTTCCAAGTTGATTCAGAGTTGTTCTGAGTCGTTTTGGGGTCGTTCCAAGACATTCTAAATTTGTGATAAGTGTTAAGTCAATTTTACATGTCTACAAACTCATCAACATAACAATAAACATGCAAGGAAGGATTCCACTTATCATCAAGACTCGTCACATACCTCATTCCAAACATTCATAAATAATATCACAAATCAATATAAACACAGACAACTAGACTGAAAATCACTTACCATCTACTCGACTGACTTGACTCAACTAAGACCAACTAGGGTGTGAGTGTGTGAATGCTCAGTAAGACTGAATTAGAGGTTACCAGACCAAGTTTTTCTCCTGAGTGATACTTCCCCTCGCTTTCAGAGGCTTGAACCTATTCCTACATTCAACTTAGTTCACCATATCAGTAGTTAGTTGAATCAATGCATTCAAATACATCTCATACATTTCATATTCACATTATATATTTCATATACTAAATCATAAAGCATTTAATTGAATCAAACATTCATTCAACATATTTTCATTAGAATTCATAAATAAAACAAATTCACATTTATTGAAGAAATTTACCAAACAAGGTAATATTAAATAGGTAATAACATATGGGGTGTAACAACTCTGATACCCAAACGATCGGGAGATGAGAAGGAATCCGCCCGTATATTAAAAACCAAAATTGAATTTCCCCTCAACTACATCAAAATGCGTAAATTTGTAATAATAAAATTTGTATGTTTATAATTAATTTATTTAGTTTGTAGCTCATTTTGATACATTGGTTTAATATAATTATATATAAATAAATAACATTTTTATGTAAAATTAGGTTTATTTATAAATATTTATTTTTTTAAAATCACTATTAATAAACTTTTTTTTTAGGGAGAGGGAACTCATAGACGTGGAAAGCATAAAAGGATTCTTTCCTACTTTTTCCATTCTCTCCTACCATTATTTTAAAAGATTTTCATATTCCTTAGATGTATGTGTCAATATTTTTTTATGTAAAATTAGGTTTATTTATAAATATTTATTTTGTATTTACATATAATTATTATATGTAATGTCTATATATATTTCTATACATTCATTTACTATCTTGAAATGTGTATTATTTTGTGTTGGGTCAAAACATAGTTCTAGATTGTTGGTTTTGTGCTCTCACGATCTCCATCTTGGTCTTGCTTCAACTGAGGACTAATCACTCTTTCCATAGTTTTCTTCACTTTTTCTCTAGATTGGCCAAAAGCCTCCTTTGGTCTAATTTGGTAATAAAATCCTTTGCAAGGATTTGTGTTGAGGGTGTTTATGAATCCTCACTATACTATGTGCAATAGATGAGGATTCATACAAGGAAAACGAGGCTAAAAGGCTTAAATATTTATACCCTAAACCTTGAACTCTACTGGAGTCAAGGCATAATCAAAAACCTAACTGCTTTGATACCCAAACGATCAAGAGATGAGAAGGCATTCATCTGTATATTAAAAACCCAAATTGAATTTCCCCTCAGCTACATCAAAATGTGTATTAAATTTGTAATGATGAAATTTGTATGTTTATAATTATTTTTATTTAGTTTGAAGTTCATTTTGATTCACTGGTTTAATGTAATTATATATTAATAAATAGTATTTTTATGTAAAATTAGGTTTATTTATAAATATTTATTTTTTGGAGGGAGCGAGGATTAGTAGACGTGGAAGGCATCAAAGGATTCTTTCCTACTTTTTCCATTCTCTCCTACCATTATTTTAAAAGTTTCATTGATTCCTTATGCATATGTGTCAATATTTTTATGTAAAATTAGGTTTATTTATACATAATTATTTTTTGTTTACAGATAATTATTATATGTAATGTCTATATATTTCTATGCATTCATTTATTGTTTTGAAATGTGTATTTTTTGTGTTGGGTCAAAACATTGTTCTGGATTGTTGGTTTTGTGCTCTCACAATCTCCATTTGGGTCTTGCTTCAACTAAGGACTAATCACTCTTTCCATAGTTTTCTTCACTTTTGCTCTAGATTGGCCAAAAGTCTCCTTCGGTTTAATCTAGGAATGAAATCCTTTGCAAGAATTTGTTGAGGGTGTTTATGAATCCTCCCTATACTATGTGCAATAGATGAGGATTCATACAAGGAAAATAGGGCTAAAAGGCTTAAACCCTAAACCCTACTAGAGTCAAGGCATAATATAAAACCCAATGGCTCTCATACCCAAATGATCAGGAGATGAGAAGGCATTCGCCCGTATATTAAAAACCCAAATTGAATTTTCCCTCAGCTACATCAAAATACGTAAATTTGTAATAATGAAATTTGTATGTTTATAATTATTATTATTGGTTTGGAGGTTATTTTGATAGACTAGTTTAATATAATTATATATTAATAAATAGTATTTTTTATGTAAAATTAGGTTTATTTATAAATATTTATTCTTGGAGGGAGTGGGGACTGGTACATGTGGAAGGCACAAAAGGATTCTTTCCTACTTTTTCCATTCTCTCCTACCATTATTTTAAAAGATTCTCATCGATTCCTTAGGTATATGTGTAATTATTTTTATTGATTTTGGAGTTAATTTTGATACACTGGTTTAATATAATTATATATTAATAAATAATATTTTTATGTAAAATTGGGTTTGTTTATATTTTTTTCTTTTGAGGGAGTGGGGACTGGTAGGTGTGGAAGGCATAAAAGGATTGTTTCCTAATTTTTATATTCTCTCCTTTCATTATTTTAAAATATTTTCATCGATTTCCTAGGATTCATACAAGGCAAACGAGGCTAAAAGGCTTAAATCTTTATACCCTAAACCTTGAACCTTGATGGAATCAAGGCATAATCACAAACCCAATAGCTTTGATACCCAAATGATCGAGAGATGAGAAGGCATCCACATTTATATTAAAAACCCAAATTGAATTTCCCCTCAGCTACATCAAAATGTGTAAAATGAAATTTGTATGTTTATAATTATTCTTGTTTAGTTTGGAGTTTATTTTGATACACATGTTTAATATAATTATTATTAATAAATAGTATTTTTTTATGTAAAATTAAGTTTATTTATAAATATTTATTTTTTAAAAAGTAAATATTAATATTTTTTATTGTTTTTGAGGGAGTGGGGACTAGTAGACGTGGAAGGCATAAAAGGATTCTTTCCTACCATTATTTTAAAAGATTTTCATTGATTCCTTAGGTATATGTGACAGTATTTTTATGTAAAATTAGGTTTATTTATAAATATTTATTTTTTATTTACATATAATTATTATATGTAATGTTTATATATATTTATATATATTCATTTACTATCTTGAAATGTGTATTGTTTTGTGTTGGTTCAAAACATAGTTCTGGATTGTTGGTTTTGAGCTCTCACGATCTCTGTCTTGGTCTTTCTTCAACTAAGGACTAATCACTTTTTCCATAGTTTTCTTCACATTTTCTCTAGATTGTCCAAAAGTCTCCTTCAGTCTAATTTGGGATTGAAATCCTTTCCAAGGATGTGTGTTGAGGGTGTTTATGAATCCTCACTATACTATGTGCAATAGATGAAGATCCATACAAGGCAAATGGGGCTAAAAGGCTTAAATATTTATACCCTAAACCTTGAACCTTTTTGGAGTCAAGGCATAATCAAAAACCCAACAACTTTGATACCCAAATGATCGAGAGATGAGAAGGTATCCATTTGTATATTAAAAACTCAAATTGACTTTTCCCTCAACTATATCAAAATGCGTAAATTTGTAATAATGAAATTTGTATGTTTATAATTGTTTTTATTTAGTTTGGAGTTTATTTTGATACACTGATTTAATATAATTATATATTAATAAATAGTATTTTTTATGTAAAATTACATTTATTTATAAATATTTATTTTTCTGGAGGGAGTGGGGACTGGTCGATGTGGAAGGCATAAAAGGATTCTTTCCTACTTTATCCATTCTCTCCTATCATTATTTTAAAAGATTTTCATTGATTCCTTAGGTATATGTGTAATTATTTTTATCTAGTTTGGAGTTTATTTTGATACACTGGTTTAATATAATTATATTAATAATTATTATTTTTTATGTAAAATCGGGTTTATTTATAAATATTTATTTTTTAAAAATAAATATGTTTTTTAGGGAGTGGGGACTGGTAATCATGGAAGGCATAAAAAGATTCTTTCCTACTTTTTCCATTCTCTCCTACTATTATTGTAAAAAAAAGTCATTGATTCCTTAGGATTCATACAAGGAAACTGGGGCTAAAATGCTTATATCTTTATACCCTAAACCTTGAACCCTTTTGGAGTCGAGGTATAATCAAAATCCCAACGACTCTGATACCCAAACGATCAAGAGATGAGAAGTCATCTACCTGTATATTTAAAACCCTCAGCTACATCAAAATGCGTAAATTTGTAATGATGTAATGTGTATGTTTATAATTATTTTTATTTAGTTTGAAGTTTATTTTGATACACTGGTTTAATATAATTATATATTAATAAATAGTATTTTTTTATGTAAAATTAGGTCTATTTATTATTAATTTATTTTTTTTAGGGAGTGGGGACTGGTAGACGTGGAAGGCATAAAAGGATTCTTTTCTACTTTTTCCATTCTCTCCTACCATTATTTTAAAATATTTTCATCGATTCCTTAGGTATATGTGTAAGTATTTTTATTTAGTTTGGAGTTTATTTTGATACACTGTTTTAATATAATTATATATTAATAACTAGTATTTTTTTATGTAAAATTAGGTTTATTTATAAATATTTATTTTTTTGGAGGGAGTGGTGACTGGTAGATGTGGAAGGAATAAAAGGATTATTTCCTACTTTTTCCATTCTCTCTTACCATTATTTTAAAAAAAAATCATCGATTCCTTAGGATTCATAAGGCAAACAAGGCTAAAAGGCTTAAATTTTTATACCCCAAACCTTGAACCCTATTGGAGTCAAGGCATAATAAAAAACACAAAGGCTCAAATACCCAAACGATCGAGAGATGAGAAGGAATCTTCCTGTATATTAAAAACTCAAATTGAATTTCCCCTCAACTACATCAAAAATAATAAATTTGTAATGATCAAATTTGTATGTTTATAATTATTTTTATTTAGTTTGGAGTTTATTTTGATACTCTAGTTTAATATAATTATATATTAATAAATATTATTTGTTGATACACTAATTTAATATAATTATAATTTCATTATTCAATGTTTTTTGTTGATACATAAGGAATTTTATATTGATATCAAAAAAGGATTACAATCGTAGTCTCAAAGGCCATTCTTTTACATATTTTACATGGATACCACCTTTTCACTGTAACCCAAGATAACCTCCCACACACCCATATTACTATTTTGCCAAAATGGTCACAAAATGGCTATGCAGGGCCTAGACCCAAACTCTATACTTAGTAATTTCACATATCACCATATGACATAAAAAAAACCAAACTTGCCCCAAACCCTACACTTGATATTGACATATTAGCATTGTAGACACTAAAAATGTCCTGATTGATACTATGTGTCTATCAACTAACACTGTTTCTTCTAAAATCACTTCAAATTGATCAATTAATTGAATAATCAGCATTATTTAATTAAAATCATCAAATTCAAATATTAATCAAATAATTAAATTTATTGATTAATTCACCCTTCATCTAACTAATTACTCATCTTATTTAATTAAATCAAATCATTTAATTAAATCCTCTTTCTCCTCCCATTTGATTAAATCAATTAAATCAAATGTCACATCTCCTAATTCCATCCAATTAATTAATCCTAAATCAGCTTTTTAATCATCATTATCAAATCCTTCATCTTTTAACTCCTCAAGAGTTAAATCAACTATGGTCAACTAACCAGGTTGCACATAAAATCAATTTCTTCTAATCATCTAATTACCTCAATTATCCTCACAAAGGCATATTCTGAGGAATATTCCTCTCAACCACCTCTTATTCAATTTCCCTCCAAAGGTTTTCAAAAACCTATCACATCCTCTTACATATTCAATAACTTCTCTTACAACCTTTCAAATCCTCTTACATCCTCTCAAATCTCATTCAATTCCTCTTACACCAATTTCAAATTCTCAACCAACAACATTTACTTCTTCTCCATCCTCTTCCACTTACACATTTCCCAAAATATGCTCCAACTTCCTCCAATGGAACTGTGACACTTGGCACATTCTCATTGGCTCTCAATTTATCCCACATTCATCAAATCCTCTCATTCTTCAACCCTTGGCTTCTATAAATAGAGGCATCATTTTCATAATATGGATCCGCAACTTCAAGCATTATCACTATAGCCATTTGAGTTCTTAGTTTTACATCATTTTCAAGTTTCATAGCTAGATTATAGCCATTTTTCATCTTTGAATCATCAAAAACTCATCAAGCTTATCAAGGGATTGGGAAAGGGCTTCTTTCCACATCAAAGGAGCGCCACTCCCCCTATGGGATGAAGGTTTTGTTGGTTTAAGTTAGATTGCATGCTTCATTGTGTTAATTTCTTGTTTATTTCATGTTTTCTCTTAAATTAGTTGAAGAATCTCATAGGGAGCATTAGATTTGTGTTACTAACATGTTTGACATTGTTTTGTTGGTCTTTTGTTAGCCTATGCAGGTTTTGTGCTCACATTTTGGTGCTAGAAGGAGGGAAGAGCATTCTAACATGTTAAATTTCACTTGATTTTTTAATTTTTTTACAGACACAGGAATGCGGCCTCGCCTTTGTTCATTTGCGAGCCCCCTGAGCATCGCTTTTGTTGGCTTTTTCATTTGCGAGCTCGCAGAGCGTCGCCTTCTACAAATGCAAGCCCACAAAGTGTTTCTTTTGTCAGCTTTTTCAAATGCAAGCCTACCGAGCATTGCCTTTGTAAATAGGGTCGCCTTTGTTTTCTTACTTTTGCACTCAATCTTAAAATGGCCATATCTTGGTCATATTTTGGTCTTTTTCATAGCCCTTTTTTTTAAATGGGGAATAATTTCATAAGGTATCCAATGGTGTAGGTGTTTCTCAACTTTGATAGAGTTAGAATTTTCAAATCACATTGTAACTTGGTCTAAGTTTTAGGGTTTCTATGCTTAATTATTTATCTAACCCTCATATCTTCTTATTTCTTGATTTCATCTAACATTTGGAGCTTGGATTGCAGGTTTTAAAGGATCATGTAGCATGGAAGTGAAAGAAAAAGCATTTGATACTCATTGTAATAGTGTTTTTAAACACTCATGGGAAAAATAACACATCATATGTTATTTTTGATTCATGTTTTAGGACCAACTAGAATTATTTTGGGCATAAAATTTACAAACAACTCAAGCTTTGTCAAATTTGGTTAAAATTGAACATTAGGAACTTACTAGACATTGCTTTGTGGGCTAAAATTGAACAAGACAAACTTATATTTAAGCTTGGTGCTCTAAAAAGAATTCATCTTTATTTGGGCTTAAAACGAACTTGTGTCTTCCTTGCTTTGTAATCTTTTTTTTCAATTTGTGTCATTTGAATGCGTATGCAATTCTCTCGTGCTTCACAACGATCTTGAGAATCAAAAGCATTTTAGTGACATTAAGTTGTTAAAAGATTGACTCCACACTTCAAATTTGGGTTTAAAATTGAACAAATCATGCAAGCGTGAAGAAAATGCATTATGTGTGTTCCCTCGTAAAGTGTGTTAGGCAGTCGAACTACAAATGTACTCCTTCACTATTGTTTACCTTTAGAGAGCCTACCTTGGTGGGAAAAAGTACTCACCCAAGAGGAACGACTCAAACCAGTAACGAGATAAACGCCAAGCTACTCCCAACTGGTATATAAATTCAAATGTTGAGGAAACTCAGCATTGCAGGCGCTCCTATGGACAAGCAGGTGACACTCTTTGTATGGGTTGATCTTGCCTCTCGTGTTTCCTTTGAACTGGATGCCCTTATTACGAACCCTTGTGTAGAAGCCAAAATCCCAATATTTGTTAGCGTCAAGAGGTCGGACCTCTAGAGCCATCCCACATATTTGCAGTTCGTTGTAGAGATGAAAAGTTCATCATGGAAGATTCATGAGAACTGAAGCTTGGCTAACCCCTAGAAGTGAGTGTCGTGGAGGGGAGTCAGTGTGGTCAAGCTTCTAATCATCCGCTCTGAATAAGCACAACTAGAGAAATCCAAGTGGGAATTCAACAAATATTTCTTTTCCATCCTAGGATTGTACAATATTTGAGTCGGTTAAACACATTGCTTGGATCCAAAATCTTGAAAACAAACATTTAACAAGGTCATTAAATTTCAAACCCTTTAGAACAGAAAAATGCCTTTGAAAATTCCAGTATTACTACTTGTCCCTAAGGATTTTTTCCTTAGAGGCTTCTAAATATTTGGGCCTATATCTCAATTTTCTCTCTCTAGAGTCAACATTAGGGAACTTTCCTTGATTCTCTTGATTTCCACATAATGGACCTTGTGGGATGAAAAGAAATTAAGACACATAGACATTCAGTTGAAAAGCTAAGCAAGAAAGCGTTTGTGGTAAAAAGAATCCATTAAGCAAAGATAAAAGACAAATTTAACCCCACACATGTGTTGTCTCAAATGATTTCTCGCAAGATCAAAGTCCCAAAACCAAAGTCCATTAATCGTCACAAACATCTTAGTCCAAGAAATCTAAAAAAACATCAGTCTATGCTTTACAAAGTTAGAGAGAATTGTCTATAACTTTTACAAATGTGCTTCAAAAGACAATCCCAATTTGTATTCGTTCTATTATTGTCAAAATCCAAGTCACTTTCAACATTTTGAGTTTGTCACATAGAAGGTATAGCATGTTCTTCAATACCTAGGTCTTGTAAGCAAAAGTCTCTCTAAGTTCACTTAGGATCAAAATCAACACTTTCATCCACCCCCAAACATCAATCAAATCCCATCTCACAAACAACTCTTGGAATCTTGGAAAAAATTCCTTCATGCTAGGCTTTTGGAAAATCCTTCTAAATCAAAATCAAAATCATCTTGTTTGACCAAGTGTGTGTGGATGCATCCTTCTTCATACACTTAGTCAAATTATCACCTTGTGGACAAGTTTATTCCAAGACAACATCTAACCTCTTGGAGTTTATGAGTTCATTATCAAATCCAAATCAAATCCAAAAGTCCTAAAGTCTAGTATCCCTCCAAGGTTCTTAAGAGTTCAATCATTCACAATCACCTGTCTTTCATCACCATCCTTTGATCCTTAACATCTTAGATTTTATTTTTTGTACCTAAAGTTTAGACTAACCTAAAGAATTAGAGGTTCACCTCCCAAATTCCTGAAATTTGATCCTTATTTTATGGTCCAAACTAGGTCTCAACACAAGAAGAACATGGAAACAAACAAAGAAACATCCACTTCAAGTGACTTGAGTCAAACTGAACCCAAAATCAACCTCATTGGATCTAACAATCCCCCACTCAATCTTCCTCTATTACCACAAGATCTTCAAGAGGGAGGTTTCCAAGTGGAGGATATTACCAACAATGTCCTAGGAATGACCCAAGACAAAATCATGGAAATGGTCCAAAATCCTGAAAATCACAAAATTGTCAAGACAATGATGAGACTTAATACTTCACAATACATGTTAGAATTGGAAAAGGAGCTAAACTCCCTTCTAATTAGGATATAAGTAGTATAATGGAGAAACCTCTTAGAATTATGCCACCAACCTCATTCACACCTTCCCTTCAAAACATCATTCAATCCATCCCGCAACCAACATCGCCTCATGCTCCAAGTCAACCCATAGTTACTGTAAGAGAGGGGGACCACCGCGTGCAAGACCCCAATTCATGGAGGGTCAAGATGCGAGAGGCCCTAACTTACCTCAGCTAAGTGCAATGTTTGGGGTATGAGGATGAGAATGATGAGGATTATGAGGTCCTACAATCACTCTATAATCCCGAGCTTTAAGATTGGGGCTAGGCAGGTCATTTTTTAGGTTCAACTCTGCGCCTAAGGGAGCTCTCTGCCCGAGGACGTCAGCGCGGACTCTGGAAGAGCGCAGTGTGCTGGCATCTCTAAAGTGCGTTGTAGGCCGTACGGTCAGACAATAGCAGAGACAAGGTTGAACTCACCAAAATGACTAACAGCCTAGCTACTCAACTAAAAGGCTAGAATGAAACAATCAAATAAACGATATATTCTCTAATGTTGTAAAGTAAAGAAAACGAGGAGGATCTCACCAAGAAATTCATTTTCCAACTGATCCTTCGAAGAGCACGTACTTCTGCACACACAAAGAGGGAAAATGTTGGGTGGTTGTATAGGGGTCTACCTCAGTCAGACCCCCTCCACCTCCACAGAAAGCCAAGGAAACGAGATAAAGAAGAAATAAAGTAAAGAGAATGCAAACACTACAATGCAGTACTATGCTACTCAACCAAGTGATAGAGGAGAGGAGATGGAAACTTACCACCTCCACCAAGAGCACTCAAGGCTGCTTGGGGGAGAAATGAGAGGAACTCAAGGCTCTGTTGCAATGGTGTGGTCCCAAACGTGCTCTGCCAAAGTGACAGAGTGAGGCTTTGCTGCAATGGGATGCTTGGATTGCTACTAAAAGTGTTGGATTGAATGCTTGAAGTGATCAAGAGTGATCTCAATGCTTCGAAGAAGATGAAATGCTTGTTCAAGAGATGAATTTGAAGAGGGAATGGAAGAAAACGACCATATTCGAGTCGATCGGCCGAAGGGGGCGTTATAACTTCATTGCCAATGAGAAGTGTAACGCCTCTGCAAGTTCAGCTACAAGAATCTGGCAGGGACGTACGCACGTCGCGTGGATGTTTGCGCACCACGCGGGCATCCTTGACAGAAACGCCTCCACCGACGCTCAAAACAGGCACCAAGTGGACCACTAACAGCAAGATTAAGTGGAATTAAGCCTCCGAACTTGGTTTTCTAAGGTGGACAAAGGAAAAAAGGGGAATTGCACATAGGGTGCAAATTCGCTCTTATACATTTTTCCCCCACTTTAGCGAGCACGAGTATTGATGAGTGCTTGGTAAAGTAGATCAAGAAGAGAGTAGGGTTAGAAGAGTATACCTAAACCGTCGAGGAATTAGTACTCGGTTTGGCATACCTTAAGGTGTAGGAAAAGCAAAGGACTTCATAGCTGCTCGAAACTATGAAGTTGGAAGAGAAAAAGTGCCTTACAAGCCCGCGGACCTGCAAGGAGGCAACCCCCAAGATCTCTTGCATACAGGAAGCCCCAAGGAAGTTCCCGACAAGCTCTCAGTCCTATAGGGAAGGTATTCTCCATGAACTCAAGCATGAAGAACACCGAAAGAAGCGCCCTAAGGTTCTCGGTCCTACAAGGAAGGTATTCTCCACAAACTCAAGCATGAAGAATACTGAAAGAAGTGCCCTACAGGTTCTCAGTCCTATAGGGGAGCCACCCCCAAGATCTCTTGCATGGAGGAAGCTCAAAGGAAAACACCCTACAAGTTCTCGGTCTTGTAGGGAGGTATCCCCCAAGATCTCTCTCATGGAGGAACCTGAGAAAGTGGACTCCGCAGAGTCAGGAAGCGGTGACACGTCTACCCACAGATAGAAGGTATCAAAAGCGGTCGGTCACACAGACCATCAATAAGTAAAACTTTCAAAGGGGTCCCTTGGGAACCCTTCAAAAGGAGAGGGGTCCACTCAAGGGACGTGTTGTTTGAAAAGTAAGGTCTAGTCAGGTTTCCCCCAAGCTAGATGCAAAAGGGTGAATGGAATGAGCCTAGTTGGGCTACCCCCAGGTTAGACACGAAAGGATCCATTTGTCATAAAGGCCTTTGAAGGAAGGGTCCCTTGGGAACCCGCCGTGAGGAACAAGGGGGGTCCACTCAAGGGACACGCAATTCAAAAGCAGTTCTTCTTAGAGCAATTCGTCATCAAGGAATCCCTTCGAAAGATGTTCACTTCATCAAGAAATTTGAAAGGATGGACATGCCCCCATGCGAGGGGTAGTAAAAGCACTTTTCACTTTGGAGGAAGGTTTTCAAGTCCTTTCTTTATCAACACGTGATGAAGGAAACACATTCCATTAAGGTTCCGCGTTGAGAATGTGATTCTAAGGTAAAGTTTGTAAAGGATTTCAAGAAAAGATTCGTTGATATCGAATTCGTTTTCTGAAAGCCAAAGTGTTAAAGAAGAGCGTTCTCACACATAGGAGGGACAACTCAAGCAAATGAGAGAGAAGATAAAGAGAAAGCAAAAGAGAAAAGAAAAATACAAACAAAGGACACAGGGGGATCTGGTTTAGAGGGGTCAAATTTTTCTGAGCTCATCTAATAATAATAGGTAACTGCAATGCAAGGCGAAAGATCATCAATCCCCAACTAGATCAGGAAGAATGCACGAAAAAAAAAGTAAAAATAAAAAATTGGATCAACATGGAAAGGGAGCACAAATTCCCCCAACGCTTTGCATCGTCCCCAATTTTTTGAAATTCAAGCACAAACACGGAAGAATGATGATACAAATAGAAGAAGGTTCACGACACAAAAACCATGCCTGTATCCAAGCACCAACAGGGGTGACGAGGTTCATCTAGGCACACATAGCACGAGTATAGGGGAACACATCACAAAACACACACACACAAGATCAAGAAAAGGTGCCTCCTCCTAACATTGATCAGCCAAGGGGTCGTCCACTTCCCAATCTAGATCCTCATAAGGGGAAGGAGGATGAGCCTACAATGGTGGGATGTTAAGAGGAGGAGCATCAAGCCCTCCCGCAACAAGGGCTAAGGAAGAGGGCCCCTCGAGGTCCTCTCCATTGAGCTCTTGTGGAGTCAAGGTCAGCGATTTCGCGAAGATCGCCGACAAGGCCGGGACCTCGTCTACGGAATTAAACATGTATCCCATAGGGGCACCATGCCCATTCTCAATGGATGAGGTAGGTTGTGCCTGAGGTTCACCGCTAAGCTCGCTGAATGATTCGGTAGTGGTGACGAACTCAAGAGAAGTCGGGACCGATTTTTTCACAAGGACAGAACAAGTCATCATAGGACCATCTTGCGAAGAAGGTGGACTCCTCTTACGTCCTTCGTTGCTAAAAGGACTATCCTCTGCCTTTTTCTTCATGGGAGGGGATTAACTCCCCATAGACGAAGCTAGGGGTGCAGAGGAAGAGAAGAAAGAACCGCTACAAATACGACTAAGGTATTAATCATATCCATGGGATTTGGGAAGGGCTGAATATCCAGAATGGTAATCAGCAAAGGCGGCTTCATTGAAGGAGCGATAAACACCTGTACCTGTTTAGGGCTAGGCATGTTCATGCTCACAACAGAAGTCGAGAGTGGATCAGAATGAAGAGAAATAGAAGGAAGGGAGGAAGAAGACATTGTAGAAGGTCCTGAAATAGGAGCGGTTGTTCCTTCCTCCTTCTGTTGTGAGGCGGCCTACTCAGCCAAGAAAGTCTTCTGTCAGTGCTTGCATTCACGTGCAAGGCGATTTCTACGACTCTTGGAGTTAGAGGCCAAGGTTTGCGAAGGGACAAGAGGTTCCTACTCAACCATAGGAACGTCCACTACGACCGTCTCAGGCAGAGGACAGGTTCCTGTACGGGAGTAGGAGGAACAAGCTGGGGAGCTATAGGAGGAGTCGACTCAAGAGCCTCGGTGGTGGGCCTCTTTTCGCTCACTGCCTTAGAAGCAGGAGCGGTAGGAGGTCGCGGATCGAATTCTCTGCAAGAACCTTTCTTTTTTCTGTATAAATAATACCATGGTCTAGGAAATTCATTAGGGAGATCTATGATCCTAATCTTGGGCCTACGCCAAGAAGGGATCATCGGACTAAGTAGGTAGCCATTGGGTCTGCTCATCCAGTACTCTTCCCAAGAAAGGGGAGAGGACGAGGCAGTCTGGGAAAAAGTCACTTTTTCTTTACCTTTGCGAGAAGGAAAGGGAGTCATCATAGGCTTCTCTTTCTTCGGGGAAGAGGGAGCAGACGGTATAGCCTTCTCTTTTCCTTTCCAGGAAAGAGAAGGTGTCAGCATGGACTTCTCCTTCTCTTTCAGAGAAGGAAAAGCAGTCAGCGTAGGCTTCTTCTTCTCTTCTCGGGAAGAGGAGGAAACTGGTTGCTCTGTCACAAGAAGGGTCAGCTTTGGCTCCCCTTTGCCCCTAGTTTTATACTTCACATAGTTCTTGTAAAGTAGGTATGTTCTCGGAGGAAGAAGACCGACTAGGGAGGATCAGAAGTGATTCAATGAATATCCATCATGAGATACCAAGGGTTGATATCCAGTGTCATGTACTACATGCATGACACCCTTGTGGGAAAATTTTAAAGATTTGTGGATAACAGAGGTGATCCCATTCATGGAAACTAACCAGGGAATGCCTAGCTTCACTCTGAACAAATCCGACTTCAGGATGACATCAAAGACTGTGTCAACAGTCCTAGATCCAACCAGGATGAACAAAGTAATTGAGCCATAGGGTTTAAGACTCATACTGTCATGTGTACGGATGGTGGATCTTGTTTCTTCATATTTTTCCTTTTGTAGTGAATTCAATACTAATGTTTCTTCAGTAATAATGTTTACACGGCTCACAGGATCAATTAAGACTTTTGTCACAATGTTACCATTGACACGAGTGGGAATGTAGAGAGGTGAAGGTTTGTTGTTCAAGGGTAAATCTTGTGATGTAAATGTAACATCCAAAAAATCGGATGCGGGTGGAACTATGGAAGTTACCATGACCATGTTTACATAGGCCTTAGGTTGGGAAACAGAATCAGTGGGATCGATAATCATGTTAGCAGAATGCGACAGAAATGGGTCCATGTATATCTACAATTCACTATTAGCTTTTACCACTGATTTGTTAGTGTTTTGTTTGTTCCCATCAAGATGAATGGTACCGTCCTTGATGTGGTCTTGTATTTCATGACACAACCGCATACAGCGTTCAGTATCATGTCCATTGACACGATGGTACTGACAATAAGTGCTCCCATCATACAAATTAGGGTAGGGTTCCTTAACTAGCTTAGGGGTCGGCAAAGTTATGATCGTATCCTTCAATAACTTTTGTAAGATGGAAGTATAAGATTCTGACAACTTTGTGAACTTCCAGTTGCATTTGAGGTCGTTGTCATCGACAACGACTACTACATTTGCAATGGCTTTACCTTTCCTAGAGATTGATACGATGGATTTTCCCTCAAAATGGGAATGCGAAGAGGGTCCCCCAAACTGAGCAACTGATTGCTCGTATTCTCATAAAGCCGCACACAAATGCGCGAAAGAAGGGTATTTCATAAGGGTGAACTTCTCTTGCCAAGGCCTTTGTAAGTTCCCTATGAATACCTTTTGCACATCAGAATCAGATAGCTGATACGAGATTTGTGAAAGAAGCGCTTGATAACGTGTTATAAAATCAGTAATCTTTTCACTATCTCCTTTCTTACATCGGACGAGATCCGAGAAGGTCATCTTCGGCCCGATGTTTGCTTGGAATTGTCTAAGGAACTAATTTATTAGTTGGTCAAATGAGAAAATAGAATTGTTAGGCAAGGAACAGTACCACTCGAGTGTTGTGTCCTTGAGAGATCAAGGGAATAGTTTAGCCATCAAGGCATCATGATGGAAGAATTATGTGCAGAGGGCATTAAAGGCAGACACGTGCGTCTACAGATCTCTCTTACCACCAAACTTCTCAAATTTAGGTATCTCCATTCCCTGAGGGAAGGGAGTATTCAAGATAGCAACCGACAATGGGCTATGTTAGAAGAAAAGCTGGAAAATAGGCTGGGAAGAGGCTTGGGAAAGGCTCACTAACTGGCTTTGCATCTTACCCATATTCTAAAGCAAGGTGTTCAAAATGGGGTCATTAGAAGATAGAGGGCTAGAGGAACCTCCTCCAGAACCACCGCCAAGTCTGCCTCCAGAACCGCCACCGGTGTGACTTCCACCAGATCCACTACCAGAGCCGCCGCCGCCAGTAGGGCCTCTTCCAGAACCACCGCCACGACCTCTGTTGGAACCGCCTCCGCTAGCACCACCTCCACTACTAAATCCACCGCCCCTACCAAAGCCTCTACCACCTATTCCACCAAAACCTCCACCACTAGAGGTGGTGGATTCACGACCTTTGTTGGAACCACCTCTGCCAGCACCACCTCCGCTACCAAATCCACTGCCCCTACCAAAGCCTCCACCACCTATTTCAGGTCGTTAGAAGATAAAGGGCAAGAGGAACCTCCTCCAGAACCATCGCCAAGTCCACCTCCAGAACCGCCACCGGTGTGACTTCTGCCAGAGCCACCACTGCCAGTAGGGCCTCCGCTGGAACCACCGCCACAACCTCCACCAAAACCGCCTCTACCAGCACCACCTCTGCTACCAAATCCACCGCCCGACCCCAGACCAAAGCCTCCACCACCTATTCTGCCAAAACCTCCACCACCAGAGGTGATAGAAGGTGTAAAGCTAAAGCCCAAAGGGACCTTATTTACTTTAATAGTTTATGGTTGTTCAAGGACGGAAGGGATACTAATAGAGGGGACCATGTCGGCCATGTAAACAAAAGTGGGAGGCATTGATACCCATAGTTATCCCTCATGCTCTTCAAAGGTGACCCCTTGTGCAAAGCTAGGGTTACCCGAAGGAGCGCACACTTCAGCAAGACTGAGGAGACTACTTAGGAGCTCTATGTCTATTCAATCTTTACCCATCATATGTTTTAATTCACTAACAACCCAAGTGGCCCTAGCCATCTTCAGGTTTCTTTCCAAATGGTTTTCTAGGTTGCCCAACCCTTTAGCAAGGGCGGACACATATTCAGCAGGGATTTGAATGGCCTCATGCTCATCAACCAATGATGGCATGGGAGACGCAGGAGGAGTGGGAATGTAATCAGTTTCGTCAATGAATCCCATCTCGTTCCTTGATAACTACTCCTGCGTAGCCAAGCTAATGCAGGACCAGAGAAAAGGCCTATAGAGAGACTAAGTGAGACCTTTGTCCTATCCATCGGGAGGTGTCGTGCACTTCTCCTCATGATATGCCCAAAATTTGTGGATTGGGTTGTTATGCTCATAAAATTTCACAACACTCAAGAACACAACAATCATGAAATACATGAGGGAATCCCCAACACAAATGGATGAACAGACGTTGGTTCACGTCAGGTTCACCAAAAATATAAGAGAGGGGAACCACCACGTGCAAGACCCGAGGTCATGGAGGGTCAAGATGCGAGAGTTTTCCCTAACTTACCTCAGCTAAGTACAATGTTTGGGGTATGAAGATGAGAATGATGAGGATTATGAGGTCCTACAATCACTCTACAATCCCAAGCTTTAAGACTGGGGCTAGGCGAGTCAATTTTTAGGTTCAAGTTTGTGCCTCAAGGAGCTCTCTACCCGAGGACATCAGTGCGAACTCTTGAGAATAGCGCGGCACGTTGGCGTCTCTAAAGTGCATTGTAGTCTGTACGGTCAGACAACAACAGAGACAAGGTTGAACTCACCAAAATGACTAATAGCCTAGCACTCAACTAAAAGGCTAGAATGAAACAAGCAAATATAATGATATATTCTCTAATGTTGTAAAGTAAATAAGCAAGAGTAAAGAAAACGGAGGTATACTCAAGAACTAAAATTTAGAGGCTAGAATGAAACAAGCAAATAAATGATATATTCTCTAATGTTGTAAAGTAAATAAGCAAGAGTAAAGAAAACGAGGAGGATCTCACCGAGAAATTTGTTTTCCAGCTAATCCTTCGAAGAGCATGTACTCCTACACATAGAAAGAGGGAAAATGTTGGGTGGTTGTATAGGGGCCTGCCTCAGTCAAACCCCCGTTTAGGTGTTTCCACCTCCACGGAGAGCCAAGGAAATGAGATAAAGAAGCAATAAAGTAAAGAGAATGCAAACACTACAATGCAGTACTATGCTACTCAACCAAGTGGTAGAGGAGAGGAGAGGGAAGCTTACCACCTCCACCAAGAGCACTCAAGGCTACTTGGGGGGGAAATGACAGGAACTCAAGCCTCTGTTGCAATGGTGTGGTCCCAAATGTGCTCTACCGAAGTGACGGAGTGAGGCTTTGCTACAATGGGATGCTTGGATTGCTGCTAAAAGTGTTGGATTGAATGCTTGAAGTGGTCAAGAGTGAGCTCAATGCTTGGACGAAAATGAAATTATTGTTCAAGAGATGAATATGAAGATGGAATGGAAGAAAATAGCCATATTTGGGTCGGTCGACCGAAGGGGACATTACAACTTCATTTCCAATGAGAAGTGAAATGCCTCTACAAGTTTAGCCACAAGAATCTGCCAGGGACGTAAGCACGTCGCACGAGCATCCCCGACAGAAACGCCTCCATCAACGCTCAAAATAGGCACCAAGTGGACCACCAACAGTGGGTTTAAGTTGAATTAAGCCTCCAAACTTGGTTTTCTAAGGTGGATAAAGGAAAAAAGGGGAATTTCACATAAGGTGCAAATTCGCTCTTATACAGTTACCAAGGGGAGTTCATTGCTTTATGCTCTTCAAACACATCCCCTTGTAAACAACCAAGACTTAGATGCAAACACCATCTTGGGTCAACCAAATACCATTCCTCAAGATCCAAAACACCCATATGTTCCACTCATCTTTCATGACACCAACAATCCATCCACTTTCTCCGCATCACGAGCATATTCTCTTAACACACAAGTCTCTCTCCCCATGACTTCACAAGGACAAGGGGGACTATTTGGACAAGGGGGAATCTTTGATTCCTCATCATCACTTTCTCAAGGAAACACACCACTCATCTTCCCACCATTTCCCCCTCTACCATTAGCATCTGCACCAATCCTCAATTTAGGGCAACCCCCTTTACCAATCCTCAATCAACCAAATCAAAGCAATCCCTCAATCGTGAATCAAATCAACATACCAAATCCTCCAAGCATACCACTGATATCACAACACCAAGTGGAACCAATCCAAACAACACAATCAATTACTACACCATCTACAACACCCCAAATATCTCAAAACATGGTCTCCCAAGGACCTAGCATATCAACCGCACCATCCACCACACAATCTGCTATCATCAATCCAACAGCACCTCCACCACCACCTCAAAAAAATATCTTCACAACATCTCATACCATTTTGAATCCTCCACCTCCTCCACCAAATCTAAACATGGCAAACCAATACAATATTACACTTCAAGCGGCTCAGCAAGCCTATCAAAAAGCATTCCAATAGTTTCAAGCTCAACAAGCATAGGCACAGCAAGCCGCACAACAAGCACAAGCTGCCCAAGCACAAGCTCAAGCTTTATTGCAACAACAAGCCGCCCAAGTTGCGCAAGTAGCACAAACCGCACAGGCTGCCGAAGTTGCACAAGCCGCCCAACAAGCTTAAGCTCAAGCACAAGCCCAAGCTCAATATTAAGCCCAGCAAGCTCAAGCACAAGCATAATACCAAGCACAACAACAAGTAGTTTTGTAACAAGCCTATCAACAAGCTTTGCAACAATACCAAGTGCAAAAAGAAGTAGCTCGGCTACTAGCCCAACAAGAAGAGTTGTTGGCACAACAGTAGCAAGACCAACAACAAGTGTTGTTGGCACAACAACAATTGCGGGCATACCAACAAGCATTGGTGGCACAACAAAACATGCAATCACCTCCCACGAACATGTAAAATACCCCACCTGTCACTCAAGCGATCAAACCACCTCAAAACACATTCATCCCACCACCCGATCTACAAAACGATGTGTCTACACAAATCAAGTTTCTCTCACAACAAGTGCTAGACCTACAATCTGGAAAAATAGAAAAAACCCAAGGGAATTTGTGCCCTTACCCATTCAACAGAAGCATTGTGATGGTTCCATTCCCGAAAGGATTTGAGATACATAAATTTGACAAATATCGTGGTATTGGTAACCCTGAAGATCACATCAGAGAATTTCATGCCCACTATATGGAAGTTGCATATGACAACTCTTATCTAATGCAACTATTCCCTAGGAGTTTGGTTGGACCAGCAATGGAATGGTTCTCTTGTCTTCCTCCCAAAATCAAAAATTTCTAATAAATTGTGGACTTGTTCATACAGAACTATTCATTCAACATAGGCATGGACGTGAGTTTAGAAGAACTATCCGCTCTTAAACAAGCCAAGGGGGAAACATTCGCATCCTTCTTGCAATGATGGCGATCCAAGACCAACAGAAGCAAGTGGACTATGTCCAAAGAATATCAAATCTATACTATCATCACCAATCTTAAAGGAACCTTGTCCTTCTATCTAAAAATGCAATGCATCACCACATACGACCAGTTGATCCCCAAGGTGCTCAACATCGAAAGATCCCTTATCGCACAAGGGGGGACACCCACTTATCAAGACAACCTCCCATCAACCAGTTATAACAAGAAACCTCACACATGGGTAAAGAACAAGAACGTTACTAACGATGGTGTGGTTGACGCCAAATTTGTTATCAGTGCCCCAAGGAAAAACACACAATCATATCAACAACCACAAGTCAACAACCAAAACAACACACAAGCCAACACATCATCACAACAACCCAACAACCAAGTGGTTAATAACTTGAAAAATCAAGAGGGACCACCCCCAAGGAAGTATCCCCCTAAAAGGAAATACACACTGCTTGGGGAACCAATTGAGTTTGTCATGCAACGGCTAGTCCAATCAAATCTCATCAAGATGCATGTTTATGACAATTATCAAGAGCTTCAAGTTAAACCACCATGGTATAACGAAAAGCAACTTTGTGAATTCCACAAAATAAAGGGACACACGACATCCAATTGCATGAGACTTAAAAATTTGATTCAGGACCTCATCGATGACAGAACTGTAACCATTGAATAGCCCGCAGGAAATCAAGATATAAAAATATACACGAATCTGATGCCAAATCACAATAAAGGGAACAACAATGGTAAAGAAAAATATAATAATGTGAACCATGTTTATGACCATGTTGCATCTTAGATGAGTGCATTACGGTTGTTAGCATTAAATGATCCAGAGCTAACTATGGAGTCACCACACATGGGGGAAAATTTACCATTTTGGGACCATCCCAAGCACCCAAAGCATCCGCTACCAATCCAAAGTCAATTCTCGATGGCTATAATGTCTTGGATCAGTTAAAAATAACCCCTACCTAGATCTCCATCATGGAGTTGTTGAAAATCTCACCTACACATAGGAAAATCCTAGAAGAAGCATTGGCTTTATCTACTATTCCCACAGATCTTGACGCAGACCAGTTCCAAGCTATGGTCGGACACATTACCACACCACATCTCCTAACATTTTCTGATAAGGACTTCCCAACTCAACCATCTCATAACCGTTCACTCCATCTCGAAGTCTTAGTCCATAAGAATAAAGTCAAAAGAGTCTTGGTGGATGGAGGTGCGGGCCTAAATATTTGTACTCTCAAGCTAATAAAGAATATGGGATTCTCTAAGGATTTCATTAAAAAAGGTAAGGGTATTACTATTAGGGCATATGATGATCAGGAACGAGTGTCTCAAGGCACCATTCAACTCCCTATTCAAGTAGGGCTAGCTATTATGGAAACCACATGCCAAGTCCTTGATCTTGAATTACCTTACAATATCCTCGTGGGGAACCCATGGATCCATGGGATGCAAGTTGTTGCATCCACCTTCCATCAATGTGTTAAGTTTCCCTATCAAAATCGAGAGGTCATTGTCCACAAAGATCCTGAATAATTTTATTATGGCAAGAATCTAGAAGCCAAGTACTACAAGATCCCTCAAGTCCTAAAGAATGATGAGGGACCCACATCTCCATATATTGACCCATCTACCTTAGCCTCCACTTCTGAGACAAAGACACCCTCCATTCTGGAAATCTGTGATATTAAAGTCATTATCCAAGATAATGGGTGTGGAGACTACAAAATGAAAAAGAGTGTCTTTGTAATAGGAGAGTTACCTCAATCTCCTCGGTCTCATGGGAAACCCCAACCGATTAACAAATCAGCTCAAACCTTCAAAGCAAACCCCTCTAGATTCAAAAGGTGGGGGGACCTAAGTCAGGAAGTGGTAGATGAAAGGGATATATCAAGCTTGGTGTATCAAGATGAAAGGCTCATACCTGAACTTCCCATGGACAATAACAACAAAGGACTACAATTAATGCAAGGATGGGGTTATAACAAAAATGAAAAGTTTGGACAAAATGATAACGGCTTACTAGAACCCATCATTCCTAAGAAGCGAATAAAGAATCTTAGCCTTCGATGCACCCCACCAAAGATAACCATACATGGCAAAGGTGTCCCAGTTTAAAAATTCAAAGCTCCTCTTCAGTTACTAGTATCCACAGGTTTACCTTTAGATAACTTTACCTTTGACATAACCGATGTATGTGATGAGGACCCCATAACTGACCTACCCATGGTATTTGAGGATTCCTCCCTTTTCATGATTAGTACCTTATCTTTCGAACCAAATAACCAAACCAATGAGCTAAAACTTGTCTACCCCAACTCATCGATTACGACCAACAAGGACCACCGATTTTAGACACGTTCAAAAATGATGAGGCTCTCTCGGAATTCATGGGATTGCGGGATACTCTACCATGTGGTGATCACAAAGCAAGGTTCGACATTGAGTTGGACAAACATGCATATTATGGGGAAACGATTAAATCCTTCAGTCGCAAAAGTGAAAATTTAAGAATAATATCTAGGTCTTTGAGTGAAAACCACACTGTGGCACTCTCTGACCTGAAAATAGTAAAAAAAAAGGATGCATCCAATGGTGAAAACCTCTCTGAGGCACCAAAGGTTGAGGGATTCAATCTTCCCCTTAGTGCTATTCATCACGAAAATTCAGCAATCTTGGTAGAGAAATGTAATCTAGTCAACCTAGGAACCGAGGAAACACCACATATCACCTTCTATGTAGGATCACTTTTGACAGAAGAACAAGAACACCTAGTTGCTTTTCTAAGGGAAAGAAAAGTAAAATTCGCATGGACCTACCCTAACATGCCTGGTCTTGATCCAGAATTTGTGGTTCACCATCTAGCCATCTATCCAGAGGCAAAGCCAATAAGATAAAAGCTAAGAAAGATGCATCCACAAATAGCATTACTAGTCAAACTCGAATTACAAAAGCTCCTTAATGTTGGTTTTATATGGCCAATTGATTGTCCATAGTGGGTTTCAAATCTTGTACCTATCTCTAAGCCCACTGGGGGCATCCCCATCTACACTGACTTCAAGGAACTGAATAAAGCATGCCCTAAGGATGGTTTCCCTCTCCCAAACATAGACATGATTATGGATATGATGGTAGGGTATGAAATATTATCACTAATGGATGGATTCTTAGGGTACAATCAGATCATAATAGCTAAGGATGACCAACACAAGACAACTTTCACTTGTCTGTGGGGGACTTACTGTTGGAACATGATGCCATTTGGGTTGAAAAACATAAGATCTACCTATCAAAGAGCTATGACGTTAATCTTCCACGACATGATTTACAAAACTATGGATGACATATTGGCTAAATCAAGAAAGCGTCGAGATCACATAGCGGCACTAAGTTCCATCTTTGACAGGCTAGAAGAATACAAGGTTAGACTCAACCCCAAGAAATGTATCTTTGGGGTACAATCAGGAAAGCTCCTTGGGTATATTGTATCCATGAGGGGAATCAAGATAGACCCCGCCAAAGTCAAAGCAATTCTCAAGATGGAGGCACCAAGAACTTTGAAGCAGTTAAGGGGTTTACGGGGAAGGCTCCAATCCATTCGTCAGTTTATAGCACAGTTAGTAAATAAGGCTATCTCATATTCTCATCTATTCCACAAGGGGGTAGCATATCAATGGGACAAGAAATGTGATCAGGCATTCAATAAAATCAAGGAGTACTTGCTCACACCACCAGTTCCTATGCCACTAATTTCGAACAAGCCTTTAATCTTGTATATATTGGCAACAGCAGCAGCCCTTAGCGCTCTCTTAGCACAACATGATGAAAATGGGAAAGAGATAGCTATTTACTACATCAGTAGAACCATGGTAGTACATGAGCTGAATTATACATCCATTGAGAAGGCTTTCCTAGCAACAGTGTTTGTCGTACATAAATTCAGACACTATATGTTGGCACATCAGATAAAACTCATTGCCAAGATAGATCCTCTCAAGTATCTTCTTTCTAAAGCAATGCTCACGGGATGAACAGATAAATGGGTCATGATCCTAACAAAACACGACATTGAGTATGTAGAACAGAAGGCCATTAAAGGACAAGTAATTGCAGATCAGCTGGCAGAAGCACTAATGTATTCAGAGAACCCATTGGTGTTAGAATTGCTCGATGAGTCAATCTTTAACCTAAGTGCGACAGATCACTAGAAAGCATATTTTGATGGATCCTACACACAGCATGGGTCAGGAGCTGGGGTCTTCTTCATTACACCACAAGGAGATTGTATACCAAAGTCATACAAGTTGTCTTTTCCTTGCATAAATAACATTGCAGAATATGAGGCTCTTGTTATAGGACTCAGAATTGTAGTACAAAGGAAAATCATGACACTCAAGGTCTATGGGGACTCATAGCTTATCATCAACCAGGTCAATGTTGAATACCAAACGAAGGATGAAAAATTGACCCCATACAAGAAACTGGTGGAAAGCCTCAAAGAATTCTTCATTGACATCATGTTTGAGCAAATACCCAGGGAAAACAACTGAGCAGCAAATGTTATGGCAACAATCGGATCGCTACTGGATATCCCACGCAACGTCCCAAAGCAAGAATTCCTTGTAGAGTAGCTTCTTGTACCAGCTTTCAAGCTACCAGAGTCTAAATTTATGTGTGAAATCGTTGGTTCCAGTGACCCTTGGTATCATGACATTTACACCTACTTGAAAATAGGAGTCCTCCCCGCCAATATCACCCCAAACCTTAGGAGAACATTTTTCAAGAAGTCATCCCGCTTTGTTATCTTAGGAGGCACCCTATACCATAGGAGTATTGAGGGTACCTTGTTACGATGCCTTAATCCTGAGGAAGCTTTGACTACTTTAATTGAGGTACACAATGGCATTTATGGATTACATTCGAGTGGTATGACCTTGGCTAAGAAACTGTTGAGGACTGGGTACTATTGGCCTACAATGGAAAAGGAAGCTCATGACTATGTCCGAAAGTGTTTTCAATGTCAATAGCATGGGGACCTCATCCATGCACCAGCTCAAGAGCTCTAACCAATCATAACACCTTTTCCCTTTTCACAATGGGGGCTCAATCTCATCGGTAAAATCACACCAACTTCATCCAATAGACACAAGTTCATTATCACCGCCATAGAGTACTTTACGAAGTGGGTAGAGGCCATCCCAATGACCTACATCACAAAGAAGCAAATTTCCAAGTTCATCCTGAACTACCTCATTTGTTGTTACGGTGTTCCACAAGCCCTTATCTCAGATAATGGGACACCTTTCAAAAACTAGGATGTTCAAGAACTATGCCAAAAATTCAATATCCAACATCGCTTCTCCACCCCATATTACCCCCAAGGTAATGGTCAAGCTAAGGCTACTAATAAAACCATCTTGAAAATCCTAAAGAAAACAATCAATGAAGTTGGTCGTGACTGACACCTACAGCTAAATCCTGCCTTATAGGCCTATCGAACGAGTATCTGCATGCCTATAGGTGCAACCCCTTTCTCCCCAGTCTACGGATCAAAATCCATCCTTCCCATTGAGATTGAGCTCCCATCCTTAAGAACATAATTGTAGAATCTCATTATTGATGAAGAATATCGGGTGTCACGGTTGAACGAGCTAGAACTACTAGATGAGTGGCGCATGGATGTCCTGGACCATCTGTAAGTCTATCAAAACCATCTCAAATGAAGCTACAATAAGAAGATCAGGAGTTGGACCTTTCAAGTCGAAGAGATCATGTTGAAAGAGAATTAGAAGAATGTGCCAAATCCAAATAGCAAAGGGAAGTTTGAACCCAACTAGTTGGGACCCTTCTCATCATGGCAAGTTATAAATCAGGAGCATATAAACTATCTACACCTAAAGGTGAGCCTCTGCAAGAGCCTATCAATAGCTCCCATCTCAAAAAAAATTATGCATAAACTTGTAAGGTATAAATCCAAAAAATATAAAAAAATCAAAAAATATAAAAATCCAAAAAAAAATAGAAAAAGGATTGAAAACAGTAAAGAAAAAAATCATCCTCTACTGAAAACCACTTCGATGGCACTTTGGGAAAGTACCTTGGTGAAAACCTGGCAAACAAGTGCCTTGTGTAAATAAAGCATTTTCCATCCACCATGATCTCCATGGTTTGTTCTGCATCATTCATCCATCGCATTCCATTGATCCTTCCATCACCCATCTGCATCAGCATCATAGCTTGATCTTGTGTTTGTATCATGTTCCCTCTTAGTACTACTTGGCACATTCCTAAGGTCAGTTTGTCCTACCTATATCGGAGTAGTCTATCGTACCACGTTGGGGGCATGTTCTTATACCTACATTGGATCGGATTCATGTATATTCTTGAAGTCTTCCTCAAAACAAAAAAATCCAAAAACATTCATAAAAGCAAAAAATCCAAAAACATTCATAAAATCAAAAAATCCAAAAACATTCAGAAAAACAGAAAATCCAAAAACATTCAGAAAACCAAGAAAATCCAAAAACATTCAAAACATATCAAAATCCCAAAAATAGGTCAAAAAATTAGAAAAATTCAAAAATAGAGTCATCTTGTCGAACTACGGGTCTCTGAACTTTGAACGTAGGCAAGGCCATCATCGATGTGCCCCTGAGACACATTAGGTCAATCCTTTAGAAGTCCATCATAATAAATTGGCAATCCATTTGTTCATATCTCATCAATAAATGAGTATGTATCAGTCGAACTACATGGTCTCTACATGTATAACATAGGAAAAGCTAATCTTTGATCAACCCCCGAGGCCCCTAGGATAGGTCTTTAGGTTAGGTTCTTTGTAAAAATCTCAAAAAACACCAAAAACATTGGAAATTTTGAAAATCAAAACATTTGTAAAACATCTCGAAAATACCAAAAATAGCCTCAAAACATTACAAAATATCAAAAACATCCAAATATTTGGAAAAATCCATCCATCCCATTTCTCATTCACCCGCAATAAAAATATCCGCTCATAATAAATGATCGTCATCTTCAAATTTTGGTAAAACAATCGGAAACAAGTATAACAAATCAAAAGTGAAAACTCAAGCGTCAAGGTCTCAAGTCTAGGTCAGTAGGTAAACAAGTTGGTCAACTCTTGGTATTAATAGCCCATCATCAAGTCAATCCCAAAATCATTTGATAACATCATGTCCTAGGACACATCCTTCCTACAATGGACATCAACATCAAGGCATCACCATAGTTTAGTCTTGGCTAGAGGCACGAAGAACATTAGCTTGTTTGTTTACTTGATCTTTGTCTTGATGATTTATATTATTGTGCTCATTCCAATGACCTCTCGGTGATGTCTAAACAAAATGATTTAGAGAGAAAGGAATGAGGCATTGATCATTATCTTTTTATCTGTTGTTCTTGTTGGATATGCTTGTAATATAACCTTGGCCATGCTTACTTTGTTTGGCCTGTAGGGAGGGTGTTTTGAATATTTTGTTGACCACATGGGAAAGTTCTGTTTTTCTATGTTTTGGCCCGAGATGTTTTGAAATATCTGAACTACATCCTAAATAAGGTTTTGTATGTTAGGTGTGAACAAGGATGCTCTTGTCTGATTGTCAATTCAAAGTCTATCGCACTAGGTACAACATCATCCTGGTTTTTTATACCTTGATGCATCGTATCTATGTGTGTTATCAAAAATAAGGTAAGTAAGCTCTTTATAGCCCTAGTCTCTGATAAGCAATCATCATTATCATTATTTTGAATTCAAGGGTTGATTTATTTTTCTTCTATCTTTTCCAAATGCTAATACTAACAAGGTATCATGACATTCAGAAACAAAAATATCTATATATGCATCTATCCTGCATCCACAAAATGTTAGCATACTGCATACCATTCATAATAGGAAACATTAATCATCTCATACACATTGCATTTTTATCAATCACAATATAGATTGGTTATTCTAAGCATCTCGTAAACCATACATTTGCATAAAACATACACTTGCATAATCATATAGGCATCATCACATGTTGCATCATCCATACATACATCGCATATGAAAAAGGTACTAAAAAAGAAGATAAGAATTACATAACATTTGCATTATCATCCACCACATAAGCATCATTAAAAACTTCGCACATTTTGCATCATGCATACATACATATTGCATCATCATATCATACATCGAAAAGATACTGAAAAGGAAATAGAACATGTAATTGCATTGCATACATCATCCATAAATACATTATGCATCCATCATAATAGTGCATCTGCATAGATCCATCATAACATTGCATCACATCATAAAGCATATAACATCATAAAATAAACATTACATGCATCCATCCATTCATAAACATATACACATCACATAAAATAAAATAAACATCACATAAATGTATTGCAAGTCATCTCATGTATATATCAAAAAAGCTTAATGCCATGATACATCATAATCAAATATATAGTATCGGATATACAAGAGGCTAGTCACAAAACTCAACCAATGAATGTATGTACATCAAGATCAAGTTGTACAAAATAATATGTCCCTATGTACTCTCAGTATCCTGAATTGCCCTGGCTCTGTCCGCCTCTGTGGTGACTGCCTCGGCTCTGATGGTGAGACCCTATGGGTCTCCCCGATGTGCCTGCACAAGGGGTCCTAGTAGGAGCTATCTAACTAAGGTGGGAGAGATATGGCTCCCTCCACTCCTAAGCCACAACTCTATAGTACACGGCCTTGTAATACGAGGCCTCCTACATTGCACAACCATACATCTCGGCTGGAACCATAGCCTACCCCTAAATCTGTTGTGTAGCAGCATCTAACTGTTGTCATCGTCCTGTCTCAAGCACAAGGGCCATATCAAAATCTTGCCTCATCTGGCGCTCCTACGCCGCCTCTTGTCAAGCCTGGCCCCTCTCCTCGACCAATGTTTATATCTAGGCCTGTGCCTGCTAAAGCTGCCCTGTAAGAACCTAGATCTGCGCCTGCAACATTGCTATATGACTGTCCCTAGGATCAAGACCTGGTGGTGGTCATGGCAGTGGCATATGTGGTTGTCGTGGTGGTTGGACTGCTGGCCTTTGTCTAATAGGTGGCACTAATGGAAAAACCTTTTTTGTCATTCCCATCGTGTCCTGCACCCTCATCCTGCCTGTCATGCCCATCCTGTCCTGGCTACTACGGGACTTGTCCAATCCTCGGTCCCCTAACCTGTCATCTCCTTGCAGTCGACACTGCTAGTAAAGTCAATCGAACAGGGGCATGATTCTTCCAATATGCATCACAGGCCTAGGTCATCCCTGCATCTACAAGACCATCAAAGTACACCCATGGCACCATAACTAGCAACCTAAAATCATCAATCGCTTGCTGGGGTGGGATCCTCTATCACCATGCTACCTCTCTGGATCTACAGGCGAAGATGGCTCTCTGTGTGTCATCAGGTGCATCTTGCACCTCCCCAAATTGGTGAGCAACCCTATCGGGGAGGTATCGCTCAACCATGTAATTCTCTCATCCCTACATGTATCAGGACTGTCGATAGTAGAAAAGATGATCATCATCATCGTGCCACCTCAAAAAATGGAGCCATGGCCTCCATGTGAAAACTGTCATCTCGTCCAAAACCCACTTCTAGTGTGGGATGCCTGTGATACCTGTAAAGTGGAGGGTAGTCATCCCCTTGTATCTGTACACTGCAGGATCGTCGTGGTCAATCTGAACATCTACAATTTGCGGCCTTAGAACGACAATGTGCTCGTTGGCCCACACGTGAAGAAGGGTGACACCCGCTCCAATGTTGCAGGCCCTATTGTAGACGACCTGGTGCATATCATGATACAAGGAGTCTAGGATGACTGGCCCCCAGGTGTAGACAGTCATCTCCTCCATCATCTAGGACCAAACAATGCCCCAGCCAACGCTACATCCTCAAGCTCATCGATCGAGAACAAGGACTCCTGAGATCAGTGCGCCAACGAACAATGTCAAGTCAAGGGAAATCCCCTCATAGCGGTGAAGATCTATCTGACTATTTTCCACCTTGTATGATTTGACGCCAAACAAAGAAAAAATAGCATCACCATCGGACTCGACGTCATAGATGATGCGCTCACCATGAATCAGGATCCGCAAGATCTGCCACACGTCCTCCAAGGTGATGATGGCCTCGCCAATCAATAGGTGGAACGAACAAGTCTCACTCCTCCATCTCTCGACTAGGGTTGTCATCATCACGAGGTGTGTCTTCACCTCTAGCATATGTGCAATGTGACCGAACCTAATCACTCCAAAGAAAAATAGGGCCCGATCTAACAAATGTCTCACTTTGCGCAAGAACCGGCTCTTGTGATCCTTCAAATGGAGCATTGGCAAGACCTCTTGAAACCAAAATGCGCACGAAGTCAAAAAAATCCAAAGGATGCTTCTCAAAAAAATTAAAAAATAAATTCAAAAGCAAAAGCGAGCCTGTATTTCAAAAGTGACACGCTGCCTTTTTTCAAATGTGGCACTATACTGCAAAGGTGAGTTGGCATTCTTGCACAACGCCAGAACCTCTTAGGGTCGTGCGACACTATATCACAAAGGCGAGTCGGCATTTTTTCATGACTCTAAAATCCTAGAGTGTCGTGTGACGCTTCACTGCAAACGTGGGTTGGCATCTGCAAAAGCGACGCTACCCATAACAATTGTGACGCCCTAGAGAGCCACTTTTGGTTGACCTAAATGTACCCTAAATTATGCTTGAAAAATGCAAAAAATGAGAAAAGTTTTGAAAAGTGTACCGGGGTCCTCCGTCCTGAGGCCTCTGGAACTCTCAAACTTGATCCATCCAATGCCTGGGAAGCACGCAAGTAGCCATTTCGTCAGCACCTCAGAGAAAAAGTGGCAGAATTTCTAGAAGGCAAGTGAGCAAATGATTTGAAAATGACCCTCTTAACCCCTTATATGCAAAAAAAAATTGGGATTTTTTGGTATTTTTTAAGGTTTTCAACCCATTTAATCTATTTTTTCCCAAACAAAGCTCGTTTTGGTCTGTTTCCATCGTCGTAAGCCTAATTTCGCATCCCATGGGCTATTTTCCACTCCTAAGTCTTTGTTGAATCTTTTTCACAAGCTCGGCCTAATTTTGCAATTTTTTCGCCCGATCTCTCAAGGGGGTAGTATAGCAGTGTAATTCTTCTGCTAGGGCAGCAGTGGGGCATTCGAAAAATCAAAAAAAAATTGAATTTTGATCACACAGTGTTATTCTTTGAACCAATGCAACAAGTGCTTCGCTTCAAAGAGGGGAAAAATGTAGACACTAAAAATGTTCTAATTGATACTATGCATCTAATCAACTAACACCATTTCTTCTAAAATCACTTCAAATGGATCAATTAATTGAATAATCATCATTATTTAATTAAAATCAGCAAATTCAACTATTAATCAAATAATTAAATTTATTGATTAATTCACCCTTCTTCTAACTAATTATTTATCTTATTTAATTAAATCAAATCATTTAATTAAATCATTTTTCTCCTCCCATCTGATTAAATCAATTAAATCAAATGTCACATCTCCTAATTCCCTCCAATTAATTAATCCTAAATCAGCTTTTTAATCATCATTATCAAATCCTCCAGCTTTTAACTCCTCAAGAGTTAAACCAGCTATCGTCAACTAACCAGGTTGCACATAAAATCAATTTCTTCTAATTATCTAATAACCTCAATTATCCTCACAAAGGCATATTCTGAGGAATATTCCTCTCAACCACCTCTTATTCAATTTCCCTCCAAAGGTTTTCAAAAACCTATCACATCCTCTTACATTTGCAATAACTTCTCTTACAACCTTTCAAATCCTCTTACATCATCTCAAATCTCATTCAATTCCTCTTACACCAATTTCAAATTCTCAACCAACAACATTTACTTCTTCTCCATCCTCTTCCAGTTACACATTTCTTAAAATGTGCTCCAACTTCCCCCAATAGAATTGTGACACTTGGCACATTCTCATTGGCTCTCAATTTATCCCACATTCATCAAATCCTCTCATTCTTCAACCCTTGGCTTCTATAAATAGAGGCATCATCTTCATAACATGGATCCGCAACTTCAAGCATTATCACTATAGCCATTTGAGTTCTTAGTTTTCCATCATTTTCAAGTTTCATAGCTAGATTATAGCCATTTTTCATCTTTGAATTATCAACAACTCATCAAGCTTATCAAGGGATTGGGAAATGGCTTCTTCCTACATCAAAGGAGCACCACTCCCCCTATAGGATGAAGGTTTTGTTGGTTTAAGTTAGATTACATGCTTCATTGAGTTAATTTCTTGTTTATTTCATGTTCTCTTAAATTATTTGAAGAATCTCATAGGGAGCATTAGATTTGTGTTATTAACATGTTTGACATTGTTTTGTTGATCTTTTGTTAGTCTATGCAGGTTTTGTGCTCACAAGCATATGTACTTTACCAACCTAAAGTTTTTAGATATAGTCATGTTCTTGAATGTAATAGTCGAAGTCTAAAACCCACTGAAAATATTGCACTAGAACCAAATGCAAGGCTCTCTTCAGGTAATTCGCTAATATATTAGCACACTCGCGACGAATCATTGGGTTCATACCACTCAGGTTTAGCAAAAACGTATAATACTTAATAACCTCCCCATGCACGTCGAGTAGCTCAAAGTCTCGGGGTCTAGGCACCCCCAACCCCATGGTAGACGCAACCAGCATCCCATTGAGCCCACCCAAGATATAATCTTTGAACATCTTGCGGGTGATAAAATTCACATCTGCTTTAGAGCACCCTAAATCCAATAATGACGTGACAAACTAGGAGGAGATATCGGTATCCACACGATATCTTTCACCATTCAAGAAGTTTCGGCCCAAGATTAGCTTTGTGGCTCCAATTGATAGGAAACCATCCTCTAAAAGGATACGCTCCAACCTCTATTTCGTTACCGCCCCAAGGAAATCCATTTCGCATACACTTCTCACCAATCAAACCGGAGTATCCATCCCACTACAAGTGATAGCCTTCACAGACATATACACCACAAATTTGGAGCTCTTTTCCATTACAAAACTTCTACATAATGCAAATGTCTAGAATTCCCAACCGAGATAAATCCTTGCACATTAATGATTGTCGTAAAAATTCATAGCCCACGCCCATGTGAAAAATCTTACGAAATTTGTTTTCAATGCCACCATACCTTTGATTAACTTGTCCACTGTAAGAGGCCTAATAGTTTGTTTGCATATTCATGATGACCTTCGTCCCATCAGAACTCTTGTATCCGCCATTGTACTCTTACTAGCACTTGCACCGGAGGGGGTGCAAGGGTTACGCCGATAGAAAAATATAGAGAAGTAAGAAGGGGAGAGACATGCAAATTATCATTAGCAAAGGTAACAATGTTTGACATTAGAAGATAGTAGTAGGTAAATATACAATGTGATTATACAATGTTTGAATCTCAATAATAGATTGAGAACATGAATCATTACATTTTTTTTGGAATAGATGGATATATTGCATGATGTTTGCTTCAATACTGTTGTTGTTGTAGGACTGTACATGGAATGTAGTGTTGGGTGCATGGAATAAACGGATTGGTCAATGGAAATGCAAGGTATGGAAAGGATGGTTGGGGGTGTTATTTGGAGTGCGTGTGGGTATCTAGAGAATACTTGTATAATGGTGGTGCAGTGAATGATTATGATCCATATCAAGAAATTTACCACAAGCAGGTGTAAGGTGTAGATCGAATGTCAATCAAGATTAGGAGGATTCAGAATGTGGGGGGTGATGGGTAAACATGGATTTGGTAGGTGGTACACGGATGAATTGATTTAATTTGGATAAGGTGGATGGAGTGTTGGATCTATTGTGGATGGACTAAGATGCGTGTACCTCTTTTGCCACATGTAGCTGTTGTTGTTTTTTTGCAATCTCATTGAGATGTAGACATCTCGTTTAGATCTGCATTATATGCTAAAGGAATAAGAGGAAACACGCTTTCTAACAAATGAGTATAAAAGTAGTGCATTAATAGCAAGGGATAAACAACAAATGAGAATACAATAAGATTAAAGAGAGTTATTTGGTTCATAAATGTTTTAACCTATTATTGGAGAGCACTAATTTTATGTGGATTGTGTTCTGGTTGAGGATACATCTATCATGTATGTTAATATAGTATACTAGAAATGTGAAATATGTTAAAAGAATGGAAGTGAGTACAATATTATCATTCTACTAAGTGATCAAATTTTAAGGAATGTAGGTGAAAAAATGAGACAATTATTGAAGGAGAGATATAGACTATGCATAGTTGAAGTCAAATGAGGAAAGGTTTGAAACACATTATATGCAAACTACTATTCTTAATTATATGCAATTGAACATGGCATTTGTTTTTTGGAATTTTGACATATGGGTCAAGTAAAGATATACAAAACACAATCAAAAGTCAAGAACCAATATGCAAAATGATAGCGAGAGAACAATGTATACATATTTTCGAAGCAAAAAATGTGTTACATGGTATTGTAGTAGGTGACATATTGGATATTTTTATTACGAGGAGAAGTGCCTTGTTCATAGTATATTGGAGCTTACATTTGTTTAAGGGAGTTACAAAATATCCAACTATCCATAAGTTGGTAAAAGCTGAAGTTATATCGTTATATCAACTACTATATCCACATTTATAGTGATAATGTATCTTAGGGATGGTTCAAGTAATTTTGGAACGCTTCTTTAATGTAGATAGAGCCACCTTGTCCGTAGAACTCGTCTGCTTTCATTTCACGAAGGAAAGTACAAAATGAACTCAACTTCTCACAAGTTGAATGGAACTCATGTAATGTTACTTCCATTGACTGAATGTCCAAATCTTGGACACTTTGCATGTTTTGAACAGTGGCCTTCGCTTGTTGTAGCAAGTCCAAGCAACTAACTGTAATGTCATTTGCAAAATCTTGTATCTGACTTGTAGAGTTTTGATTTCCATTGATTGACGGTGTCGAATTGGCTGACAACAGTGGCCCACTGGAACTACTGGAGATGTCAATAATATCCATTGATATTTAATTGACGATGTTGAGTTGTATCTTACAACCTATGCTGCAATAATATATGTTTTGTGTCAGTGTTTAACCCTATGCTCCAATAATATATGTGTTTTTTAAGTGGTAATTTATCATTTTTTACAATTCTACTTATGAATAATAATTATTGCTAATATTATTTTTTTAAAAGGCAATTATATTTAATATCAAGCAATAACTATACAAACAACTAAATATCCAATTGATAACTATTTGATACTAATGGATATTATATTGTAAATAAATCATTAACTATAACTTTTCCATACTAAAGAATACCACATTAAATAATAATAAAAAGTAACTTAATTGTAATTGTTCAATATCAATTGATTGTTGATAAATTTAATTGGCCAATACTAATAAATATCACATAAAAAATATACTAGCACCTATTTTTTTTCATTAAATCTAAAACACAATATTTTACAATTTAAATTGCACTTCTATAATAAACAGTGACAATTTTAACAACTTCCGTATAATAAACATTATTGATGAAATCCAATTAAGGAAATATGCAATTTTGTTTGGCTGCAAAATTAAACTTTAATTGGCCAATACTAATAAATATCACAAAAAAAATTAACTATATTTCTATAAATGAATTCGCACTCCACATAACTAGTTAATAGATTTAAAGTTTTAGTTAGAAATATATATTTTTTGTTCTATAGAAAATTAACTATATTACTGCAGGAGGAGTTGAGAAGAAAAGACATAGGCGTGAAGTCAAAAACTCTTATTTCCTTGTATGTTTGTAAGAAAATCCACCCAAAGAAAGAGAACCTAGCCACCATTGATGATGAAAGTTCTTCAAAGAAGAAGAAATTAAAATGTACACTATTGCAAGAAAACTAATAGTTTAATTATCCTTGTTAGAGAAAGCAAGAGAGAAGAGGAAAATGAAAGAAAGAGATGGTGAAACAATTTTAATTATAATTTTGAAGGTAAATTTGTTATTTAAATTAAATATATTTATTTATTATTATATATGTTATTTTAAATGTATTTATTAATGTTGACTTTTCTTTATTTATTTATTAAGGGAGCTGTAGAAGGTCAATTAGGAAACAAATTGTTATATTTTTGCATACATTTGTGTAATATATAAGGTGAATGGAGAGATGGATATATCACACTTTAATAAAAAGTAAAACTTAGAAACAAATTATATTAAAGTTGATAAAGTTTTTTTTTTTTTAAAAAATATAATGTTATTTGAATTCAAATATCATATGTAATAATAAATAAATATATCTAATTTAAATAAAAAAATTATTCCAAAAATGAATTTTAATTTTAATAGATTATATAATACATTTTTCTCTAATAAATCAATTAAAATGTTAAATTTCCTATAAATTAATTAAAATAATAGTATATGTAAAAAATATACTTATTATAATTCGTATAACCATATTTTATAATAGGTTTCTATATTGGTTTTGTTTTCGTTTATCACCAAGAGTCACATTTCGTGGTAAACTAATTGCGATAAATTCACAATTTAAATATATATATATATATATCCTTTTCAATGCAGAAAAAAAATAGCTCAGCCATATGAGAGAAAAATAAAATAAAACAAACTCACGCGGGTAATATTCACATTAAATTTAGAAATCTCCAACTCATTCTCATGTTTAAATAGTATTTTCTTTAAAAAGCAAATAAAGAGATATCACACTCTCTTAAATCTTTAATAAATATTTTAAAAGATCTTAGTAAATCTTAGATAAAGATTTTAGTAAGTTTGTAAATAAAGATTTTCGTAAATCTGAAATAAGGATCTTAGTAATTTAAAATAAAGATAGTAGTAAAATGAAAACCTTAGTAAATTTTAAATAAAGATCTTAGTAGATGTAAAATAAAGATCTAGTAAATGTAAAACGAAGATCTTAGTAAAATTCGAATAAAGATAGTAGTAAAATGAAAACCTTAGTAAATTTTAAATAGAGATCTTAGTAAATGTAAAATAAAGATTAGTAAATGTAAAATGAAGATCTTAATAAAATTAGAATAAAGATAGTAGTAAAATGAAAACCTTAGTAAATTTTAAATAATGATCTTAGTAAATGTAAAATAAAGATCTAGTAAATGTAAAATGAAGATCTTAGTAAATTTTAAATAAAAATCTTACTAATTTTAAAATAAAGATCTTAGTAAATTTAAAACAAAGATCTTAGTAAAATAAGAGTATGTAAAAAGGTAAAAGTTAAGTATTTCATTAAGTATTTTTATCGTACCTTTAATAATATATATATATATATATATATGGGAAAATCGAATGAAAAATAAATAAATAAATAAAATGAACCACATTAACAATTTATTCTATTATTTGGGTTAGCTATGAGCATTGTATCAACAATTATTGCATTGTAATATTAAGGGTAAAAATATAGGTTTAATAGAACCTATATGGGTAGCACTTTGCTAGTTAGAAGTTATAGGGTATCGAGTGGTGCGTCAATGGTGGAGTTGCACAAGCAACTTCACCCAAAGCGTATAGTGTGCCACTATGCACATACATGGTTAACAATTGTTTGCATTATTATACCTTTGTTAAAAAAAAAATTGATAGTTGTGTTTTTTCAATTTTAGGGCATTACATCGCATAGAATTGTAGGGGTTAGTTTACGGGAATACAAGTGTTAGTTAGTTTGAAGGAAATTATGGAGATTCAAAGAGGAAGATGTTTTTTTTTTTAGTGAAAAATATTCTATATTAAAATTACGTTATAGTTAGATTTTTAAAAAATAAGGGTAATATAGTATAAGTTCTAAAGTAAAATAAATTAAGATTCAAAAGATTATTAAAGTAAAATATTTTTAAAAAGAAATTTCTATCTTAAAATTTTAAAAGTTGATTTTTTATAAACACTAAATTTTTTTAATAAATAATTTATATTTAGTATTTTATAAAAAGAATTTATAATTAATAAAATATTAAATTAAAAGGTTCTAAACTCCTCCAAAACACATATTAAAAACTTCAACATGGTCCCATCTCATAAATAATTATTTTAGGGGTTTAATTTGATTCAAATAATAAGAAAATAACATTAAAACACCTCTAAATTTTTTTTTTAAGTTCAAACATGATATTTGAGACTTAAGGGAACTTAACTAAACCTTGTTTTAACAATAATAAAAATAAATCATAAATTATAAATTAATTAACAAAAATTTACACAACATATTTACACAAAAAGACCTTAATCCCCTCTTAGGATAAAACTTAGATATATTAGGGAATCACAACAATAGTTTCTTGTTAACCTCCACAACTTTCTTTTAATCTTGAAACTTTATCTACACACTTATACACAAGCCTCCTTTTAGAAATTCTGGATCAACTTTTGCACCGTTGGATTCAAACGACAGTGGGAGTTTTTTAAGTAAATCCTAGTCCTAATTATTCTAACTTTGAACTTTCATTTTAACAAACGTAATTGGAAAAAAATGTGATTGTCACTGGTAAATATCTAAGTTAAAATTGCTTTTACTTGTTCTACTTTTGTGATTTTTTATCTATTGGAGTGACTAACTCTGGCGGCGAAAGTGGAAGTGGTAATATTGTGGCATGTAAATGTCAAAGTTAAAATAACAAACAGCTGTAGGGTTGTGGGAGGAGACTCGCTGTCCACAAAAGCTCCTAGAAACGTGTCAAACAATTCAATTCCCTATTTTCACATTGACAGAGCATTTACATAAACAACTACCTCAAAGGGTTTTCAAATATCTGGAGGAAGCGAAGTGGAAGGAGAATGCTGAGCAGGCCGGGGATTCCTGTAGCGCAAGACTGGACCCCTCTACTGAAGCCAATATTTCATACTGGAGTAAGCCAATATTTCATACTGGAATATATTCTGCTTATTTGTACAGAGTCTAATACCTGATTTTTCTTTTTACCTTGTCTTGTTGATTAGCAAACCTTTCATAAGGAGCTGTTTTCAATTCACTGTTGTGATTCTTTTGTACATTTTTTTTCATTTTCTCTTAATATCATTTGAAATGAAATGAAATGCTTATCAATATGCTTTGGTAACTAATTTAAATTCGATTCTAATACTTTGCATCCACAGTTCCAGAAATACAGGAGTGAAAGGAGAAAACAGTGAAAGTTGAATAGATGGAAATCAGTAAAATAATAAAAATGTGCAGATATAACGTAACTATCATACCAATTTTTTTCTGGACTGCCGTATAAATTCTCTGCTAATTGTTCTTCTTCTGTAATCCTTGTCGCTAACAAACTCTGTGCAGTGTGTTAACTCTTTGCAATGTGTAATTCTCTGCTTTAGATGTCTTTAGTATTTCTCCTCACTCTTTTAAGTGTTTACGAAGGTTTTCGTTTTAAATATATGTCACTTTCCAAGGTATTTTCAATTATACCCGCTCTTTAGGATTTTATTTCTGAAGTATAATACTACCAGAGACATTTTTATTTTCTCTCGCCTCTGTAAATTTTTCTTTTAATTTTGTGAAAAATTTTAACTCAAAAAATAGAATTAGAAGTGTGTATAATTTTAATTTTAATTTTGGGTTCACTCGCAGAACACAACATAGAAAGAGGCACACTTTAATATTCTTTTTTTTTCGCGTTGCTGCTAGCGTCATGATTGTGCTGCTAAGATCAGGGAATCTGAAAGACCATGGCTTGCATAGCGCATCTGAGTGGTAGGTAAGGATTTTTATGAATCCCTGCTTAGGTTATGAAGCTTGTCATGTCTAAACAAATTCTATCCACTTTGCCACTCATTATTCATGCCATGGGTTATCGTAGTTCATATTTTCAGTGTATACCCTGACCCTAATGAGGATTGCATTCTTTTTATGCACTTAATTTCAGAATAAGTTGAAGTACATTAATGACTGAATAATTATAGTTATTCTAATTAGTGGACATTAATATATAAAATTTAGTCAAGTTAAAATTAAAATATCTTAGTAAATTAGGCATCATGGCCTTCCCATGTCTTGGCTGCTTCCCCATTCACAAGTCGCCTCCCATTTCATCGGACAATTCCATTTCTGAAGTATGTAGGCCATATTGTTATATATACAGTATATCTGAATGGGCTATTTTTCACTTTTAATTGAATAGCTTCATATAAAATGTTCAAAACTTATATTTGTTAGTTAATAAGTTTTTCAAATGCTAGTACAGGAAGTCCTTAGATTTGACAGAAAATTTTTGCAGTAACAGTAAATCTTGTTTTTTTCATTTTTAATTCCCAACTTAGGCTCTAAAAAAAAAACATATTTGCTATTCTTGAATGGAATATATATATAGATATCAGTGGTTGTCAGGCCAAAGCTGGCTGTTGGATGAACGAAAGAATGAATGAATGATGTGTAGGTGAAAGTTTAACCAAAAATTGTATAAACTATGCAACTCAGTCTTGCAAGTAAGAAAAATATTAGATGACATTTGTGTTTGAAACAATTTTGTTTTTTAATTTAAATTCGATTCTAATACTTTGCATCCACAGCTCCAGAAATACAGGAGTGAAAGGAGAAAACAGTGAAAGTTGAATAGATGGAAATCAGTAAAATAATAAAAATGTGCAGATATAACGTAACTATCATACCAATTTTTTTCTGGACTGCCGTATAAATTCTCTGCTAATTGTTCTTCTTCTGTAATCCTTGTCGCTAACAAACTCTGTGCAGTGTGTTAACTCTTTGCAATGTGTAATTCTTCGTAAATGCAGCAGGCTCTTGGTAATTTTTTTGTTACACTATGTAGCCTTTTTGTACAACAGTTGAGGCGGTGAAAGTGGAAGCGGTGCTGAGCGAAAGGACTGCGGTGAAAGTGGAAGCGGTGGCAGCTAAAAAATTAAATCTTCCAAGCCATTAAATGTAGTGATAAAAGATTTTAGGGAAATGCAGCCGAGACTCGCCAGATATTTGCCAGCATTAATAAATGCAGAAGATAGAATTTGATGGCATTTTAGATTGCGATCAGTTTTTAACCAGGTGGAGGTTGATATTTAGCCACTTGACGCGATTTCACATCTGGCATCCTTCCGTATTCAACATTTACTTCAAATACGATGCAACCATTAAATTCGTTCTATTGCCATTTATGGCATTGGCAAGTGCGTTCGAGAAGATTACCAACATTGGCAAGTGGGTTCCACCATGTCACATAAATGGTGAAGATTACCGGCAATCCCCCAAAAGTCTGACGGGAAACCGTGGCAGTTCAACGGCGTGAGACATGTTTCAGGCTAAAAGCCCATCCATAATATAGCCTATCGGCTAATAAAATTGATATTTGCCACATTCAGAATAATCATTCCCCTTTATGTCTCTAGTGTGGCATTCAATGTGGAAAGCCGCATTGCCTGGTCCAATTCCCCTCAACCAAAACGCCCATCCACATGTATTAGTTGTGTGGCATGATACCAGTTGGTATAAAGATTCGAGGTAGCACATGTTAGCTAACAAATTTCTTTGGCAATCCAAGTGGTAAAATGGCGAGACATAGATTATTCAAATTTGTCTTTCTTAATAAGCCACCCTCTAGCCAAAATTCCACCCCAAAATTTGATTGGTCTGCCTTAGTCATCATCACCCAAGCACCCAATTGATGTTACTATTGAATATGTGAAGACCATCTCCGCAAAGGGACAGGGATAATAGTAATCACAAAATCTACACCTCTGGCTTTCCATGACTTTGTTTGTGGAAATCCACCCACCCAACCTCCCACGATAATTTCATTGTTCAATTATCTTATTAAGAAATACAAGTATTAATCTTAAACCTTGCATCAAATGGGTGTTCTATAATTTTTGGTATTTGCTATTAGTTCTATTCATGTGGGGAGTTTTTTAGCATGGAATTGTTCATTTACACAAGATTTGTCTTTTTAGATGTTCATGCATCATATTTATTACTCCAGCATTTATCTAAAAAACCATGCATATATATTTATGTGAGCAAAATGTGTCATACTTTTTTGGATGTGTTTATCTAAATGATTTTTAAGCTTGGTTGTATACAAAAATAACTTTTATTATTTTGCATATTTTCAGTGGTATGTCAAAAAATCCAAACAAAAATTATTATTTTTTTGTTTTTGTTTTAAGAGCGAGCTTTGCCAGATAATAAAAGAGAGGCTTCACCTCACAATAATATAAAACAAAATATTTTCACATTTGAACTATTGTAACAACTCATTTCATTCTCAATGGGATGCACCCCATACAAACTGTAGCTTTAGAGTAGAATCTTACTGGTACTAAACCCAACAGTAGTTGTATCAACTATGGTGTTCCTGTCTATAGGCTTATTACATTGTATCAATAAATGGCTTCCCAATATCTTATGATACTACTAACTTCAATCAAGAGTTAAATGAACCAACTTTGGATGTGATTAACCAAGATAATAACTCTACAATGTTTAAGTTTAAACTCATTCTACACATAAATTTGTGCATCCTCCACTATAAAATCTACCCCTCAGGCACTACATTTTTTTAAAATAGTTCAATTTGCATCAACTACCAACTTAACTAACCAATCCTATTCCATATAAATTATAAGTGCTAACTACAAAATCTCTTCATTCACTAAGATGACAATGAATCAATTTCACCACTTATATGCTTACACACAGGATTGGTAAGCTACCAAGGTTAAGTTCATTCCTAGACCTAGACCTAAACCTTGAGGGTTCATGGTGACCCTACCTACGTATCCCCCTCATGGGAAGTAGAGGATTTGGAGTTTTCCCAACAATGTTAGAGGGATTTCATTCTCTCCTCTTGCATGAGATATTTGATCTTACATTTAAACCAAGACTATACAGTAAACATAAGTTATCAACTTAGTCCAAATATAATATAATGATAATAGCATTGCTATCAAGTGTTGGGTCCACACCAAACATTACCAAGCATTAGTGTACAAACATTAACAATATTCACAAGGGACATATCATACCATAATCCCAAAGATCATATAAAATGTATGTCATGAGCATACCTCCATATACACAAGTTGGCTAGCTCATACACATCATAAGTACAACACTGACTGGATCATACACAGATCACAAGTACAATGGTGATTAGCTCATATGTACATCACAAGTACAATAGTGATTGGCTCACACATATCACAATTACATTAGTGATTGGCTCTAGCATACATCGCAAATACACAATGACAAGCTCCAACGTCCATCACATACACAATGACTAGCTCCAACATACATTATGTATACACTGTAATGAGCTCATGCATACATCACATACACAATGACAAGCTCTAACATACATCACAAATACACAATGATTGACTAACATCACAATGGCTAACTAACACATGTCCATAATGCATCTCAAATAGAAAAGAATATCGGTGCATTGCGCCCTACATCATGGATCTTACCCTTTTCTCTAGCCTTCTACACCATTGGAAAATTGGGTAGAGAATTCGATGCATCTCATACTACACCGTGGGTTTGTCCTCAACCCAACAAGGCTAGGTATAAAAACTAACAACTGGGAAGGGGATTTGGTGCACCCCATAGTACACCGTGGGTCCATCCACCATCCCAAAGCTTTCCAAAAGTAGTGAACCTACCATAACCCGGTGGATTCCGACTTCAATTGCCTATAGGCCACCGACAACAAGTATGTCCACCCAAAGAAGAAGTAGCTCCCAACATAAACCACCTTATGACCTTAGTGGTATTGTCAACTATCTTCTTCATAATCTCGAGGTAACACTTGGCATCGGTCACTCACGTGCTTATTAGTGATAGCCAGTGAACCCCCTCGATACAACAATTAGCCTCGGATTATCATTACCCGCACGGATGGGTCCCTACCCATGCAACCTGTAAGGAAGCTAAGGTAGTTGAACAACTTCCTAAACTAATCTTGAGAGGATAATAATGCAAAACTTTACAGATCTTTAATAGTTACAAAAACTTAAATAGAAATAATATAAATATCATGCATACCACAACACAGTGATTTACGTGGGGAAAACCCTTTCGGGAGAAAAACCCCAAACTCCAAAACTCATCCAATATATTATTAAAAAATAACAAAGATTACAATACACTTGCAGAGCAAGCTTCTCACAAGAGTATCACCACCAGAGATCAAGAGACAACATGACTGCTATTAAACTCTCATAATACATCACTGTCTACCACAATCATAATACAGCACCCTCATAAAATAGGGTTACATTCTAGGGCAAGACAAACCAACAAAATATACACCATTAGATCTAAAACCTAATAATGAACGGTCCAAATTTACAATATATCATTATTTAAAGTATTTTGGTCATTTAGGAGTTTCCTAAAAAAGTTAGCACGCTCACATTTTGCTCTTTGCTACCATTGTATACATCTATATATATATATATAGATAGATCAACAATAAACTGTATATAGCAAGGTTGATATACATTTTCCCAACAAATCTCCCACTTGTCGAACACCTTGCAAGAGCAACGTGAGGGTGTAAACATCGTCTCTTTAATTGCTAGGGGCCGAAAGGCCCATAGTCTCTTAACACCATTTGAACTTCTATGTGCTCATAGGCTCAGTTAAAGAATCAGCAACATTCATCAAAGTCTCTACCTTAACCATCTTCACCCTACCATCTTCGACCATATCTCTAACAAAATGATATTGTACATCAATGTGCTTGGTCCTAGTATGAAATGTTCGGTTCTTGGCTAGACATATCGTACTCTGACTATCGCAATAAATTGCCATTGTACCTTGTTTTATTTCAATATCTGAAAATAGTCTCTTAAGCCAAATGGCTTCTTTACAAGCATGAGTAGCTGTCATATACTCTGCTTCGGTAGTGAACAAAACAACCATAGCTTGTCGCTTACTCATCCAACTAATTGCACCACCAAATAAAGTAAACACATAAGCACTAGTGGATTTTTTGCTATCAACATCACCTACCTAGTCTAAATCCACATAACCATGAATATCAAGGGAAATTTTGTCTTCAGTCATATTGCTATGATAACATAAGGAATAATCTAAGGTACCCCACAAATATCTAAAGACTCTTTTAACTGCATCCCAATGAACTCTACTAGGATTAGACATATATCTGGAAAGAACTCCCATTGTTCGGGCAATGTCTAGTCTAGTACAAACCATAACATACATCAAACTTTCAACTGCACTCTGATAAGCACTCTGCTCATGTCTTCTATCTCTGATGGAGATGTTGGACAATCTAACATAGATAACTTTGTTCCAACTAAAACAAGAACACACAACGGTCTACAATCCTACATATCAAACCTCTATAAAATTGAGTTGACATACTTTGGCCAAGCCATAGCTTTCTATTCACTCTATCTCTTTTAATTTATATCCCAAGAATGTGTTTAGTTGCACCAAGATCTTTCATTTCAAATTTAGCAGCAAGTTGAGATTTTAATTGTGAAATCATACCTTTCCCTCTACCAATAAATAATATATCAACATATAATGCAATAAAAAGGAAACGATCACCAGCAATTTTATAATAAACACAATGATCTGATTTAGAACGCTCAAATCCCAAACTCAACACATGTATCAAATTTTTGGTACCACATCCTAGTACTCTATTTTAAGCCATACAAAGATTTCTTTAATTTGCAAACCAACTTACTTTTACCTTTCACCACATACTGCTTTGGTTGTGTCATATAAATATCCTCCTCCAAATCACCATGAAGGAAAGCAGTTTTCACATCCATTTGTTCAACCTCTAAATCATAAGCAGCAACAATAGAAAGCAAAAATCTAATGGACGTCATTTTTGCAACAGGAGAAAATATCTCACCATAACCAACACCCTCAACTTGAGAGTAACCCTTCACAACCAACCTTGCTTTGTACTTCTCAATACCTCCATCTGAACCAATCTTTTTCTTGAACACCCATTTACAACCAACAATTTTTCGTCCTTCAAGTAATGGTACAAGATCCCATGTATCATTCTTTTTCAAAGATGTCATTTCTTCATCCATAGCAATCTTTCAGGATTCTACATCATTCATACCTAGTGCCTCTTCTACAGATCTGGGTTCATCCATGTTAGTATTCAAAACAAAAATACATCTTCAATCATCAGGTGAATACCTTTCAAGTGGTTGTCTATGCCTTGTAGACCTACGAACAAGCTGAGTTGGAGGTTCTTCCTCCTCTTCTAAAAATCCAGAGCTAGATGAGCTCTCCTCAACTTCTTGTCTATCCTTGGGCCTCGATTCAAATTTCTCAGGTGTAGAAGGAAATTGAATCACATCTTCATGTTTACTTTGTTTTGGCTACAATGTAACAGAACAAGACTTAGTTTCTCTAAAAATAACACTTCTACTATGTATTACCTTATGTGCAACAGGATCCCAAAGCTTGTATTCTTTCACACCATAACTATATCTAATGAAGATGCATTTTACAGCCTTGTTCTCCAACTTTGTTCGCTTCTCCTTTGGCACATGTGCATATGCCTCACAACCAAAAACTCTAAGATATCTTAATGAAGGCTTGCGACCCAACCATGCCTCTATAGGAACCTTTGTTCTAGGCTAGCACCACTCAACATACTCCTAGCCTTCTCCATCAGTTTCCTATTCATTCTTTCTGCAACTCCATTCTGTTGTGGAGAATACAGAGTTGTCTTTTGTCTATGAATACCACAATCTTTACAAAATCTATCAAAATAATTGGAGCAAAATTCACCACCATTATCAATCCTTAAACATTTTCTTTTCTTTTTAATCTGCAACTCAACTATTGTTTTAAATTCTTTAAATCGACTGAAAACTTCATATTTACTCTTTAGAAAATATATCCATATCCTTCTACTATAATCATCAATAAATGAAACATAATATGTGGATTTACCAATCGAAGGAAAATCTACAAGAACAAACACATCAGAATGAATAAGATCCAATACACCACAAAATTTAAGAGAACTCAAGTAAAATTAAAAATGGTTTTATTTTCCATAAATGCATGCTCATAGAAATTGAATTCAAGATTACAATCAGAAAAACCTTCAACAAGGTTTTTATTTTTCAAGGTCCTTAGACCCTTTTCTCCAATGTGGCCAAGTCCTGATGCCATAACATAGCTTTCTCTGTAGGTAACTTTGACTCTAAATAAAGAGTACCCTTGGGTACCCAAAAGCTATGACCATCTACTGAAGGTGAAACCCTCACTTCTTCCACAAACTTGCTTTTCACATAAGTATTATTGCACTCAGCAGTGCATGCATCAAGCTTTACAATGTGTCATACCTGACACCTCTAGCAATCACCATAGCCCCTTTAACCATCTTGCATCAAAAAATACTACTTGCACACCCGCATCTATTAGTGTGGTCACAAATAACAAATTTTATGCTAATCTAGGAATATGCAACACACCATTAATCCTTTTTATTCTACCATCAGGAAATATGGTTTTTACTTTACCATTGCCAACAATGTCTAAATGAGAATCATTGCCCAAGTACACCTTACCTCCATCAAATTATTCATATTTAGAAAACCAATCTCTATTAAAGGTCATATGGAAGGATGCAGCTGAGTCGATTAACCTTGCATCATTACCTGCACCAGTTTCCAAAGCTGCAATGAATGTGTCGCCATCTTCCTTCTCAGACTCAGAATCATAATCAAATTTCTTCTTTTTCTTTTTTTGGCCAAACTGGACACTATACTGATTTTTTCTAACTAAATCTTCACTTTCAAGCACCTATAGCGGCTAAACTGTGAGGAATTTGAAGATGATGCAAACTAGTGATTTGTGACATTTTGTATGTAGATTCTAAATATATTTTTTTCATTGGAATCAGATTGCACTTTTTTTTCCATCTCCTTCGAAAACTAGTTTTTTTTTCAGTAAACACCATTTTTAAGGAGTGACGCTCACCATATAAAACATAACTCTTTTTCCATGAAGGATAAAATTCTTATTTTTTCGAATTTAGATTTGTAACTATGATATCTAGTGCTTTCATTTGGTTTCATAGTGTTTAATTGAATTTTTTTTCCTTAATCAAGTTTCGAAGTCAAACCAATTACAATTTAGACATAGGTGAACCGTAAACAACATAAAAAAAATTGCATGTATCGAAATTCAAAAAAAAAATTGTTGGATCAAGGACTTCAATATCTAGTGCACTAATATTTTTCAAAAAAAAAATTGATAACTTGCTATTTTTCCACATGTGCAGAATAGAGAGCTTGATTTTCGGTGAAAAACCTATGTTTAATTAAACTAAAAAAACAAATACATAATAAAACCAAAACATATTAAAATTATATTTGTTGGATAGCTCGTTCTGAGGACTACCATCATCCAATTGGGTCTGTGAAGTCTACTCCATTTTCATCCTCAACTCAAGCTTCGAAGGGCAAAATTCTTGATATTTTTGGTGCCAGAGGGGGAGAAAGGGGGAAAGGAGGGGGTTCAAGCAAACCACCTTTCCACAAACTTTTATTTTGTTTTTTTTCCCAGGAAATGTGGGATCCGGCATTTAATGGGTTCGCTCGAAGGGGGGTTCTACTGAACCCCCTTTGGGTTCACTCAAACCAAATGTTCGTTTGAACCCCCAAAAACCAAAAAAAAATCCATGGGGGCGTTTTTTGCAATTTTCCTTCCTCACTAGAATTGTAAACCAATTTTGTGGGTTTACCCCTAGGCTTACCGCAATTCCAACAAATAACTTTGGATTTTTTAGGAGATTTAGATCTCCCCTTAGACTTGGATTTGTCACACTTCTCATTCTTCTTGCCTTTTTCCTTAGGTCTTTCATGAACATTTAGGGCCTCCTTGGCAGTGATGGATACCTTCCTTCTCATCTCTTCAAAAAGAAAAGAACCCACCACATCTTCAGTCTTCAATATAATAGAAGTACACCCAATAGCCATAACAAGAGAATCCCACGAATCAGGCAAAGAACAAAACAAGATCTGACATTTCTCCTCCTCATCCATTTTGACACCAATTGATGTCAATTGAGCCACCAACATATTGAATGCTTCTAGGTGGTCTTTGATTCGTCCACCCTCCTCCATTCTCAAGGAATACAACTTCTTGCTCAAGAAAATCTTGGTCACTAAAGATTTGGCCTGATACATCTCACCAAGCTTCTTCCATAAATTTTGTGCAGAAGTCTCTTCATGGAAATTAATTAAAACAGAGTCTACCAAGCACAATCCGATTAGACCCTTGGCTTTACGGTCCATAGCATCATATTGAGCAACTTGAGTAGGATCTGCAGGCCTTGAAACATTCTCATCAACGGCATCCCACAAATCTCGATCTATCAACAAATCCTCCATCTTTAGCTTCCACATCTCAAAATTATTTCCAGAAAATTTCTCCACCTCTATTCTCCCTGATGAACTTGTCATTTGAAAATTCTTGTAACAAGATCACAAAGTGTCTTCTGCACAAGCTCCCACTCATATCTAGATTAGTTCAAAAATCCCAACAACCCACAACTGAAACCAAAGGTGATCAAGCTCTGATACCACTTGTAAGGAAGGTAAGGTAGCAGAACAACTTCCTACACTAATCTTGAGAGGGGAATAATGAAAAACTTTACAGATCTTTAATAGTTACAGAAACTTAAATAGAAATAATATAAATATCATGCATACCACAACATGGTGATTTACATGGGGAAAACCCTTTTGGGAGAAAAACCCCAAACTCCAAAAGCCACCCAATACATTATTCAAAAATCACCGAGAGTATCACCACCAGAGATCAAGAGATGACATGACCACTGTCAGAATCTCAAAATATATCACCGTCTATCACAACCATAATACAACGCCCTCACAAAATAGGGTTACATTCTAGAGCAAGACAGACCAACAAAATATCCACCATTATATCTAAAACCTAATAGTGAACAGTCCAGATTTACAATATATCATTATTTAATGTATGTCAACCATTTTAGGAGTTTCCTGAAAAAGTTAACACGCTCACATTTTTCTCTTTGCTACCATTGTATATATTGGGAATAAGATGTCATTTAATTGCAATCCTAAACATATTTCATGTATCTCTTAAGTCCTTGGAAAGTGTTCCCCAACATTAGGATTAGAAAGAGATTAAATTCGAATAAAATGAACATGTAAATTGACATTTGTAATTATTAATAAATGATAGGAACATGTGAGGGTGTCTAAGAAGAGTTCTTAAATAATAGGAATACATGGGGCGCCCACATGGAAGGTGGAACCCACCTTGCTTAAGTTAGTTGTTTGGAGAAAAGATAACACTTTAGTAATGCATGTAAAGATCCTACAAGTTAGGGATTGATATTTATATGAGTGGAGTTCAGTTCAGTATTAGTTTAGTTCAGTTCAGTTCAGTTCAGTTGAATTCAGTTCAGTTATGGTTCAGTTATCTTCGGTTGCATGTAGTTAGTTTCAATTGAATGCTAGTTGACTTCAATTGACTTGAGTTGCATGACTAATGACTTTAGTTGCATGACAGATAATAGGTGAACACATTCAGTTAAGTGGGGATGATCAATCATGCATATTGTTTGCATGAATTGATGAAGAGATATTTTTTTGTTAACAAAGATTGACTTGGACCCACCTTGGGCACCCAAGTTGGCATCTTTGAGTTAACACCTTTTACATGAGAAGATATTTACAAGGCCGAGTTAAGTGAGCCCATTCTTGGGCGCCAACTTTGAGGAGAAGCTTGGAAGATATTTTCTTGACCAACAATCAGTTAGAAGTTCAGTTTGGGGCGCCTAAATTGAGGAGACTTTGGTTTTGAATTCATGTTACATGATGGAACTCTACTTGCACAAACTAGGCGTAGGTTTTTTAGAGGAGCTTTGTGCTCTTGTAATTGACAACTCTTTGGAGTTTACAATACTCATTATTGTCTATTAATTGCAGCAAGTTGAGAGTTTCATCAAAGTTTATTGCAGGTTGTGAAGAAGAATTGTTGAAGGCAAAAGAAGCATCTCAATCAAGGATTGATACATAATTATTGTAATCTTGTTCTAAGGTTAAATAATACAAGCACTATTGATTCTGGTTGTAGGGTTTCTCCACGTATATGTTGTGTCACTTATATCTTCTTGTCTCATTCTTCTACAATCTTTCGTCTCTTTCTACAATTGGTAAAATTGATCTAAACAGATAATCATACACAAAGAATTTGTAACAAAGAACACTTAATTAGATCTACAATCACATAGTTTTACAAGTTTTAAGCTACATAATTACCTCCATTTTCAATAGTATACACCTATCGGTGTAACTACAAAATATATATATATATAAATATATATACATCCTATCAACAATAAATCATATATAATTGCAAGGTTGACACACATTTTCCCAACACAACTGCTATGGTTGTATCATAACTAAGATAGCCTATAGCAACCTTCACTTTGTGAACCAAGTGAATGTCGGCTAGTCCCTAGCAGTAGCCCAGACATCAGTCATTGGCACAATCCAATGACTGTCTGTCACTACTCAAATATCCTGGAGGTTCACACTTGGGTGGGTCATACATAACATGAATCACAATCACAATCAACAAATACATGGGCCTATACATAGAGACCTCCAGATATGGAATTGAACTTCACAAACACATAAAAGTTACATGGAACCAACATGAAATGGACTTTACCTAACATATACATATATGCAAATACCAATTATAAAGTAGTTAAATCCTTTATATCATGTACTAAATACAGGTTATTAGATTTTCTTAATTCGTTCATACCCATCTGATACCCATTTTAGCCTCAAATTGATGCCTACTAAAGAGAGGTCTAACCAATTAGGAACAACCCCAACCCTTGGATTTATCCCCCTAAACCCTCCCCCTTTGGACTTGAGGTCACAAGGACATCTTTTGTCCAAGGACCGCCTATGAACCTGATTCCAAACAAATCAAATTCACATGTAGTTTCCTTACAAGGTCTCTCAAGGGACACATATGCACAAGTTTCCCCATAAACAAGGTGTCGTTAACGTTTATCTTTCATTATTAACACTTAACAATAGTTAGGAGAACTTAATTAAGTATATGATTTAACAACCCATACTACAACACTTCCCTTCAATGATATCAAGGTCTTGAATTAAACTCAAGCCATTATTATTCATAAACCAACTTAGACATCTTTGGGTTCATCTTATCAACATAGACACTATGCTTATTACGCAACATGAAATTACCTTGGTTCACACAAACCCATAGGAAAGCACTTCCATTTGAAATTTACATATTAGATTCAATATTGAGGTTCATATACTCAAGGGGTCAATAGATATCTTTGAAGGACACCCAATAATCTTTATAAGCTTGTTTTAAGTATAATTAATGACTAAATCCTACTTAAGAAAGTTGGCCACTATATCCATTGGACCAACATATGAAAATATAAACCCAGTGATAATACTACTAATAATATTCTTGTTCTAATTTCCTTTACCCTATCGTGCAACTCCATATTCTTATAATAGTCTAGTTTTAGACTAGATAGCTTATTCATACTTTCCCTTTTAAGTTAAAGCTGACCTTAACGGTCATCGGTAAGGTATCAAGAGATGCTATGTAGGATTTATCTCATAACACAATCTCAACAATATTGTCACCCTCCACCTAGCATGCACTCATATTGTGGTTTAATACTATAGCTATACTATCCTTCCTTCATTCACATAATAATTCTAATAGCAAGGTTCTATTAAGAGGTTGATAGACATCATGTAGTCAAATAAAGCATTTACCATAGTATCAATAGTTCATCAAAAGTGTCAAGTTTCAACATTAAAGATATGTTTAGTAAAATGTGGTTCTAGTGTCACTAAAACAAGTCAGCATCACTTACATTATTAGGCAACCATAATCCAAAAATCAGATTAGGTAATCATGTTCCTAATTCATAATATATGAAGAGGTCTTTATAGTTATACTTTTAACCCACCTCATTCCATGTAAAATATTAAGGTAAGAAAATATGTCACCTTCCCCTTTTACTAAGTTGATAGGGTTTCAACTTCTAAAGTTTGAGCAATTTGCATGTTACCAAATCTTAACATATCTATACCCATACACTTTGACAATAACATTCACCCATGTTCATAACCTAATAGGGGTACTTACTAGGTCACCCACACATAAACTTACTTAATATCGAGTTCAATAACATCTACTAATTAATTATAGACCTTACCCTTTATTGGAGTCCTTCCTTATCTTTAAACATATGGAATACAAAATAAGGGTATAAGTGCTAAAATTCATGTATTCAAGATGAAGGTGAGGTCGTCAAGTTTATACCATGGTCATGATGCTGATAGGATGTATAAATTTACAAATTTTACTTGACAATTTATCAATATTCTTAGTTTAAAGTTCAAGACATGGTTTAGAGTTCTCCAAGGATGCATAATCAATCTCTCATTTTCTATATTCTTACACTAATAATAAGAAACCAAAAATAAGCATGGACACTGAACTTGAATTACAACCATAGTGTGTTAAGTATAAAATGCTATATTTATCTCCCAATAAATCTAAAACAACAAAACTTCTTAAAACTCAACTCGTTCAGTTGGTGGATCAGAGTACAGTATGCAAACACCACCAGTTTCAATCTGTGTCCTAGATTAATAGAAATTTATTATTTGTAAATTTATTTTTGACTTGTCAAATGTCACGTTTCCATGCAAACAAACGTTAGTGCAAAACTTTGAATGCAGTTGTAAGAAAGGCTGATGTCTGATATGTAGCTCAACTCATTATAAGCTAGAGTAGATCACCGGTTATTGTTTTGAATCTTGCAGATCTTTAAACCTTTTGGTAATTATTATTCTGTGGCCTTATGGATATATTCTGGTGCGCAGATTTTAACATAACTTGTTAACTGAATGTTTTGTTCATTATTTTTTATTGATCATTAACTGTCATTTGGCCTTCAAAGAGAGTATGAGTTCAGGTTACTTTTGGTTGCTAGTAGATTGAGACTATTTTTTAAAATGAGTTACAGCATAGGGTGACAATTCCAAAAACTAGCCAAGTAATCCAACGTATCTTTTTCATCACCATTCCAAGTTAGAGCCAGTGATCACAGCATCATCGGATGGTCACAGTAGTTGATCTCTAATGAAGTGAAAGATTCAAATATTTAAGCAAAGTTTTATTATGTGGCAATAGCTTTTATACATTTATTACAAGGGGAAAACAGATTCAACATACTAAGTAGCTTATCCTCTGAAGTAAACAATGCAATCTTAGCGTTTATCAGTAGTTCAAGTGAATCTGAGTTTGGGTTGGTCTAGGTGTAATCTGGCCGACCAGAAACTAGAGAAAAGAGCAACAGAAAACTTAGCTGTGAGATCTGAAAATTGTGGGCAATAGCATGCGAACAAATATATTTCATTATGACCACTAGAGCAAAAAGTAAAACACACTTAAGTAGAAAAAAGTATTGACTAATTTGGGCGGTGCATGCAACAAATGAAATTAATTTTTGTTTTTTTTTTTTTTTATATTGCTACCAGGATTCAACTGTGTAGTTTTACGAGTCAAACTCATTGACTTAGGTTTCATGAGTAGTGGTTCACAAGAACCCATCTTCCATGATAATGAATAGTTCACTTAACACTCATTGCATCTAGGTGATGCTCACAAGGTGAAGCATTAATTTTTATTTGTCTTAAAGAAAATAATGAAAATCACATACAGGAAGTGTCCCAATTGAAGTTCAAAAACTCAGGAGGCCAAAATTTTGACGAAGTCTCAAAGACTCAGGAAAACTCGGCATATTGAAAAAATGCATCAATTCATAAAATAAACTTGAATACTGCTAGATAGTGTTAAGCAACATTAGAAATGAATTTAATTCTTGCATAGCTAGGACAAATGTGAAAATCATTCAAATCCACAGAAATGGGAAAAATTGACCGAAAAAAAGGAATTAGAGAATAAAATTAGAATAAATGTTGAAAAAGATGTTTTTCTGCTAGCTGGAGAGTTCATAGAGAGTTCTCAGCCAAAAACTCAGCAAAGCTTGGTGGCAAATTAGTGGGCAAGTAACTCGACGAGGCATTTGATTCACGAGTTCTCACAAGATAACAAGTAACTCACCAAGTTTTTGAACTATGGCCTTACCCTGTTAAAGACTGCAACTTACAAGATGGGCACAGCTAGGATCAGAACCATAAATATCCATGAGTATGTGACTTGTATAGCTACTTCAATTCTCCAATAGGCCCTCCATAAATCAATCCACAAGAGAAAAAATCAATTCCACTGTGTAGCTCTTTTAGATAAGTAGTATCAAATATGTGTAGTTGTTTTGAGTAATTTCAGGTATCCATTAAAACATACTCTCTGCAAAAGTATATAATTTGCAATGTCATAATCATCAACCTATGTATTTTGAAACGTCTGCCCTCGCACTCAACTGGTTCTCAGCTCGACACTGCTGCGAATGGCAGTTGTTTGGGTGCTGTTTCTAGCATATCTGGAGGCTCTGGGCCATGTCTGCATGCAGTGGCATTGCTAATGGAGATCCTGTGTCTCCTATTCCTCCTACATGCATTATTTCACCCCTCCTAGGAGTCAACTTCACCCTCCCCACGCCTACAGATGGCAATACATTGGTTCTCACGATGCCTGCTAACCACATCACTCCTTGTCTCGACCCTTGTTTGGCAATTGATGGGGTTTCTGTGGTTGCCAACCCCTATGCTATTGACAATCCTCCCACTCAAGCTATTTTAGGGGACAGAGGTGCTTCGAAGGCTATGGTCGCCTCTGTTCCGAAGACTGGTGTTCCTTCCGATGCCCTTTCTGCTGGTAATGTGAATGTTGCAACTAGTGCTGGTGGTCAACAATCCTTTGCAAACATTGTGTGTGTTAGGGGTGTTGCTCACCCTCTATGAGAGAAATTATTGCCCCTCCCTTGTGCAAAATCTTCCCTGATTGTGATTTATGAACAAGATGCGATTGAAATTGAAGATTTTATTTGGGCAAAGGCTTGGTTTGCAAATTCAGCAATTTTTGGCCTTCCTTTCTCGATCTACACAAAATGATCTTGGATTCTTGGAGGCCTATCGTCATGGGAAAAATCGAGCTCTCCCATTGTGCTAGGGGTTTTTTCATTATGCCTTTTGACTTGTCAAAGGACAAGGATTTGGTGTTTGACAATAAGTTGTGGATGTGGGGAGAGCATTCTCTCTGTCAAGCCTTGGAATCCTTCCAAATCTTCCTCTCCAATTCTAGAAAAATTATTGCTACAAGACCATAGGCAACTGAATTGCTCACTTCTTGAAGGTTGACTCTACCACTTCCTACATGGGTCAATAACATTTGCTCGCATTCTGGTCGATATTGACATAGCTAAGCCACTTCACAGGCACATGGTTTTGATTATGAAGGCATCCCCTTCCGATGCAAACAATGTTTTACCATTGGCCACCTAAGTATTGAGTGTCCACTCTCTCAGCACAAGGGTGCGGTGAGATGGTAGAAGAATGCCTGCGAAGATCACTTGACTATTCATGCCTCCGACTCTTTGGTTGATGGTTCCTCTCAAGATGGCATGTCTTCTCAATATGTTGGATCTCATGCAAATGGTACAACACTAGCGAGTCTCACCCCTATTACCCTATCAGCTCCTATTAGCGAGTCTCAACCACCTTCTACTCCAGTTACTCAAGATGCTAAGCCTTTGGCTTCAAATATGCTTCAGTCTACTCATGTGGAAATTGTTCAACACTTGGGCATTCGGCCTCGACATTCCATTGTTTCTACTGCACATAGATGGGCCCTCTATGGAGGAATCCCCCCCACCGCTTCTCTTTGCTCTAAGGACATGGATGATAGTATTTCTAGGATTGTTGAGAAAAGGTAGAAGAAAGGTCTTCCCAAATCTATCTCTCAATCTCATACTAGAGCGAAGGGTGTGAGATTGAATAGGATTGGGTCTAGCACTGTCTAGGTTGGATCCTCACGATCCCTATTGGTTTATATTTCTGGTTGCGGTTGTGCTTGACAGCTTGGCTGCAGTTACATCTCTTTCTGATTCATTTTGATGGATTGTTTGGTTTTCACATATTTCATGTTACTTGTTTCATTTGTCTGTTGGCTGTTTTGCTATACAAGGGTCAGGGCCTTTTCAAAACCCACATTTATCAATATCAAAAACAGACTCTCTGCAAACCAATCTATGAGAAGAAAGAAAATTGATCAGCAGCTGTTACATATGTTGATTTGTACTGAATTTGTCCATACTTTGAACCTCCCAACAGTGTAGATTATTTGTAGACAAAGTGCTACTCTCTACAGCCAGTATGAACTGTTTCTCTGAGAGCACAGATAGGAATGTCATATACTTAACATTGATGTAAAAATTATCATGGCTCTAACTCATCCTGATGATGGATCATCGAGTATGATCCGAAACATTGATGTAAAAATTATCATACAATTAAAATCCAGAAATATCATTACAGTTGACAATCAACAACACCTTGAATGCAGCTACCTGAGAAGGAAATTTCTTTACAGGACTGAATAATGGGTTTATACTATTACAAAGACCAAATGGTTCCTTCTACACAATCAAACTAGAGCTGAAGAAACATTAATACTCGATCGGATATAAGTTAATCAGTATGCCATTTTATTATGACATTTCAAGTAGTATAGAATATAGAAAGAGTACACAAGAGACACCAAAATGAGGGTCTCAGAAGAAATGATACTGCTTTGCATAACCCCACAACATACACTCCATTCTAGGAACAGCCAGAAAACCAAATGATGGTACAAACTCCTTCCATGAGATGAGCAACGTGGTAGAAAGTTTCATGAAATGCATATGCACAAAACCAGAAATCTGAATACAAATTGAATCAAACTGCATCCTCCCATTACAACTACAGCTCCCTGCTTCGTGAATAACATTTGAACATTTTTAAACATTGTACTTGTGGACATGGCAACAAAATAAAACTGACTTAGGTTGGAACCATGACATGACATTCTTCTTTCATACTAAATAACTTCACAGCAACCATAGCTACAGGAATGGCAAGCACAGCACACAAGGATCCTCCCAATATTGACTCAGTTAGGTACATAACTTTTGTCCAGCCTCTACGAAATGCACTTGTCTCTTCAAACTCAGGAAAATCCACTGAACCTTCACTTGAATCAAGTTCTGATGACTGGCAAAAAAAATTTATGTCATCCACTCTAGGAGTTCGTTTATCTGGCTCAGTTGGAATAGTGGTCAGATAGTCTTCCCCATTATCTGACACATCCTGGAAAAGATTGCCTGAAGAAGTAGGTGATAAAGACTCACTTTTTTGCGCACTTTCTGACCATACAGAACTGTTCTGTATACTTCCCTCTTGTGAATTGCTTCTATCTGAATATCCATCAGCAACACTCTCCAGTTTGTCAAGCAGCATTCGTCCTTTCAGTGCAGCAGGCATTTGTCCAGGGTTTTCTCCCCTCAATGAATCATAAATATCATAATTACCATCTGTAAAATCTGTAAACTCCGTTGTGGACTGTGATTTTCTTCTTGTGAGCTGAGGGGAGGAATGCCGTTGCAGAGATCCAATATATGCTCTTGGTGGGCTAAATTCGTTCAAATTCATATCATCTGTCCTTGTCATACAGTCTGCTTTCTGAGGAAATAAAGAAAGAGAAACAAAAACCAGTATTTCACTTCCTGAACATGATATTTAAAAAAGGACTCAAAATAAATATTATGTGTTTCAATGAGTGAAAACATAAGCATCATCAACATGCATGGGATACATTAAACACCTGCCAAACCAACAAACCACACTATAACCATAAAATATGGTCTAATCCTGTTAATATATAATACAGCAATACTTGATATATGAGCCTGATTCCCTTTTCATTGACTCTAAACCATTGGTATCATAATATATAGAACCTTAGATGGAAAACTGGTTTAAGATCCAGTCATTTACCTAGGTATGAGAAAAACAACTAGAGTAAAGATCATGGCTACCAAGGCATTCTACATGTAAAGCAAGCACATGGGCACACACAACAACACAGGCACACCCACGCAAGCAACAGGCGCACACACAGACAGAGGCAGGCAAACACACACACACACTGTACCTTTGGCCTTCGAGTGTCATCTTCTTCAGCCACCTCAGAAGGAAATGGAGAATGGGTGTGGTTAAGCCGGGAGTACTTGCTTTTAATACAGTCTTTCTCATAGGTTGATTCATCTCCATTCTCTCTATGTTGCAGCATGCACAATCTGGTCTTCAAGTCTTCACGTGAGTAATTTCTTCCAGATGTTCCACCATCAATTTCAGATTCAGCGACAACATCAGCATCATTCTCTGGCACGTTGTTATTTTCCAACTGTGATTTTCGAATAAAATACCCAGCAGACTCACTATATTTTCCTCTGTTATTCAATGTGTAGGGTAACTTTGACTTTGAAATTGACATTTCAGGGTGCATGGAAAAGGATGAATCCGTAGTTTTCCCTGAGAAGGAAGCCTCATCGATACCATCAGAATTATAATCTTGGCTTCCATGCAAACTGCGGGACCTTCTAGCCCCAGCAGCAGGACCCAATACTGAAGGAGTTTGTCGTTTGGTATTAAAAGAATGGCATAAAGAGACAGGGGAATCACCGTAGGTATCCATATGTGTGTCTCGTGAAAAGTCACTGATACTGCAGCAGTTGCTGTTTTGAGATGTCACGTCGTCATTGGAAATTTCCACTTCACTAGAAAAGCTCTCATAGCTTATATCCATTCCCCTCTCAGACGCTATAGCCTTGGCAATTTTAAGCGTTTCTGAAGCTGCATTTCTTATTGAAGGAATTCTATCAGACCTACATCTCTCAATATGTGTAATAGTAATAGGAATTTCTGAACCTAAAATGTCAGAATCCACAGAATTCAACAGAGCATTGATCATCTGCACAGCATGCAGACGTAGCTGCCAATTTGCACTGACAAGGATAACATCTGCTGCCTTAAGCAGGGACCTTCCATAGGCTTCAAGAATTAGACTATTATGCTTCGCTAGCGAACAAACTAACTTCATGTGATCTATTGTTTGGGTTCCTTTCTCCTCCAATGCGCCTGCGACTCTCAGACAGGCCTCATTCACAATATCATCAGGTGCAAATTTCCATACCTCTGTGTTCACCAAAGCATTCAAACACATTGCTGCTCCTTCTGCCAGAGACTGTACATTACCCAGCAGAACTTCAAGTAGAGGATTTGCCAAATCTCGGATTACCCCTTCTCTTTGCCTTTCAAAGGAGCTGGGTTCAATTGTATACCTAGCCAAAGCCGAAACCACCTTTGCACAGGCCTGTTGCAGGGTCAATGAGGGTGCCTCTGAGGACAAAACCTTCAACACGTTTCTCATCATCTCACTTATGTGGGGAATTATAAGTTTACCGTGTTCTCGAGCCATCACTTCATACCAAGTAATTGAATGTTGTCCAGAAGCCTGCCCATCTTGAAGCTCTGACAGGCGAGCTAGAAACTGCAGTATGGCTTCCCTGTCTAGCTGTTGAACATAGTTCTGGATTGCTGGTTTTGTTCTCTCACGATCTCCATCTGGGTCTTGCTTCAACTGAGGACTAATCACTTTTTCCATAGTTTTTTTCACTTTTGCTTTAGATTGGCCAAAAGTCTTCTTCGGTCTGATCTGGGAATGAAATCTTTTGCAAGGATGTGTGTTGAAGATGTTTATGGATTCTCACTATACTATGCACAATAGATGGGGATCCATACAAGACAAACGGGGCTAAAAGGCTTATACCCTAAGTCTTGAACCCTGCTGAAGTCAAGACAATAAAAACCCAATGGCTCGGATATTCAAACAATCGAGAAGGCATCCGCCCGTATATTAAAAACCAAAATTGAATTTCCCCTCTGCTACATCAAAATGCGTTTCCTGAATTGGAATTTCAACATACCTGTTCCATTCAATATACCCATTCACCCTGCAGAATCCAGTGAAGAGGACCATAAATCGCAATTAAAGCCACTCCAATCGTGCGTTTTTCTGCAACTCCGACCTCCTTAAAAGAGGCACGCTTGTCTGAAACACAGATTTAAAAAAAATGTAATCCAAAGATGACCTAAGCGTGCCAAGACTTTATTACTGCGCTTCAAATGAAAGAAATGAGACCGGTTTTTGACTTTTACCTGTCCGAAAACGAACAGGACAACCATCCCCGATACCCTAATTTGAATTTTCTTTTGCCTCCACAATTCAAATCCAAGTCAATCTAGCACTTCCCAGTTTTTTGGAGGGAGTGGGGACCGGTCGACGTGGAAGGCAAAAAAGATTCTTTCCATACTTCCATTCTCTCCTACCATTATTTGAAAGATTTTCATCCATTTTTTAGGACCTTCCCTTCAACGATCACCAAACAAATTTTTGATTATATGTGTGAATTTGTAATGATGAAATTTGTATGTTTATAAATATTTTTATTTAGTTTTGAATTTATTTTGGTAGATTAGTTTAATATAATTATAAACTAGTACTTGCATTTAAGGAAGGTTTAAGAATTACGTTGAAATTATACGTATTTTAATATGTTAGAGAGTAGTGTCTGTGCATGGGTGTGTAGATGTCATGTGCTACAAATTGTAGTTGTATGTGGTTGAATTAAACAATTAATAATAAGTGATAAATATTAGAATGAAATAAACTTTGACAAATCTAGATTTGTTATTCAATTGTTTTTGGATTACAATTGTGTAAGTTTTTTTGCATCAACGTTTCGGATCACACTCTGTGATCCATCATTAGGATGAAATAGAGAGATTAGGAGAAAATGATAAGTTTGCAGGCCAAAGACTTACACAATCGAAATCCAGAAACAATTAAACAACATTCTATATGGATTGTGGAAATTTGTTATCTCTTAAATCTAGATTTTTTTCTTAAAGAAATAAAGTATTATCTAATTTTGAAATATTTGCATACATATTTAAAACATAAAGCAACGCAAATGAAAAAATCAAATTGGCAAAAAAACATTGCAAATGAAAATAGAATGTTCCCATCTAGTTGGAAAATCAATATTTATATGGCTTTTATGTGATAAGTGAGATTTTGGAGATTTTGGAGGCTTTTACCATTAAATGGCAGTTGGTTTACCATTAAACGATAGCTAAAACTTTCTTTTTGATGACTCAATAGAGGTTTACAGGCGTGAGACTTGCTTCGGGCTCAAATCTCGCACTATATGTAGCTTATCAGCTAATTATTAAATAGTGTATTTTTATGTAAATTTAGGTTTATTTATAAATGTTTATTTTTCATTTATATATAATTACTATATGTAATGTCTATATATATTTCTATACATTCATTTATTGTCTTGAAATGTGTATTTTTTTGTGTTGGGTCAATCTTGTGGTGTGTGGGAATGATCACACACTACACCTCATCGACCCAAAATTCAAAACTTTAAATTTCAATTGTTTATTGACTCTCACATATTCCACTAGCTATTGTGAGCTAACTTGTATAGATTTGTGCAATTATTTATTTTCTTTGGTATTTAAAGGCATTCAATATGTACTAATTCATAAGTAATTCATATTCAAAAATCCTATGCATTAAGAAGAGAATTGTTCCAAAAGCACTTCACTTTAGATCACTAAAAGGAACCTAATCATGCTTCAAATTATTTTAGGATATTTGCATGATTGAAGAGAATAATCTTCAATCATTTTCACAATCCTAAATTAACCCAAATCAAGGGGGTCAACCTAGGAGCTTGGCCCTTGCAATTCAACAATTTCTTCAAGGTGTTTGTCTTCAATCCATAACAATCAACAAAGAGTAGGGACCACATCAAAACAAATTACATATGTTAGTTGTCAATAGGTTCATTCCCACAAATTATATATCACTTATGTATATGTCATTCCCACAATAGGTGGGATCAATCCCACAAGGTGTGCATTCAATCCACAAGGACTAAAAAGATTGTTATGAATTCAAGAGGATTTCCAAACAAAGTGTCAACTCTAAGTATCAAGACAAGTGGAATTTATGAAACTCTTTGGGGTAGCTCAGGAATTAGAATTCATGTCATAGAGTCAACAATTGATCTAAAACTCCTCTTCTTACTTAATAGGTCATGAAAATGATATCCACCTTTGGAGTGGGTCCTTTTGGATACAATGATACCTTGACAATTTAAAATCAAGAATGACTAATGATCTCATTTTCCCAATATGGGTGACATTACTTTGGCCATTTAATGTGTGATAGGGTGATCATAACTTATCCTCTTGTTCTTCTATGATGGATTTTACTTTTCTACCTTTAG